>CP053149.1:0-76799 GCA_014607495.2 Carposina sasakii
TTGAAAAACGAGTGGCTCATCCCGAAGCATTGAGTTTATCCAAGATGATTAAATTCGTCCCTTTAATGAAAAAAGATGAGAAAAAATCCTTAAATGTAGATCTTAATACATTTACCTATGGTTACATTTTTCATTAAATAGAACCTATTCGTGAGTATGTACATCAGCCTATAAGTGGGACGGATATATGGATAGGTCCAGGTAGAGTTCTTATGTAATTATTGTAATTTTATCAGAATCCAATGTTTACCTAATCCTGCTACATCTGAAATATTTATCGCCGTACCTACTTCCCACGTCTGTCTATCTGAATTATCTGAAAGCGCTAATCCCTGAAGCGGAGACGGTGAGGTTTTGTTGCTTTTCATACAACATCTGGCGTATCGCTAGTCAACACGTATAGGTACATCTTATCACCTAGTCAATTGCTGTCATGAACAATAAGAGACCTTCCAAGTACTATAATGTTTTCCTTTTTGACTGGCTTTATAACAATTTCTCTGTAGCTGCGCTAAAAGGCGATACTGACTTCAAGGACACCCTGACAGGCGTTTGACTAGCGAAGTTTTCTACGGTCATTAGAGACTCGTGAAAAGAAAAAGTAGGTACGAAAGGTGTTTTTTTACCATTATGAGGCAAGCCGGGCAAAGTTAGGTGCGGAAATGGGAGAGGGCGAGGAGAGGCAATATTGTCGCACCTGTAGGCCGACGACGTTCCATCTTAACGATATGAAGCCTCGGGTATGTTCTAAGAAGTATCGCCTGCCAAGTTTCTGGGAGCTTAAGTGTAAGTAGCAGGTAACATATAGGTTTCCATTACCATAACACACTCATCTATAGGTATTAGAAGCTAATTACGAAACTCTGATATTATAAATTAAAGAGTAAACTAGACCCACTTTAAAAGTCTACAATAAAGTTATTTACATAACGATCAAAGGTTAAGATAAAAAAGGTTACTTAGATGATTAAAGATTTCAGTTTGAAGAGCAAAGTTCTTGCATTGTCGGTAGGTTTTGCACAAGTAATATCTCAAGTGCTCTGCCGACTATAGTCGAACTCAATCAAGCCTAAACGACCGGTAGAGTGAACACGAAGCTATACCTACACTGGACAGGTATTCGAGTGTAAAAATATTGTAGATCAATATTCATACCGATTCCAGTTCGGAATTCAAAAGTACTAGGACTGTTTTTCGATGTTTGTAAAATATGTCACTTTATGCTATATTAACTATAAGTAAATTATCGACTATCTACCTATCATTCCATAGCCAAAGCTTTGGCTGCTTGCTTTCCACAAAGCGAACAAAACAATTGAATATTCAGAACCACGTAAACATTCCCGCGGTGCCATACCACGGCTGCCTCTTCCGCGCTTGCTTTTTGTTTACATGCGGTGCCCATACGTGGATTAATACCTACAAATAAATAAGTATGTCACGGGCATATTAAGCAATTTATTAAATCGGGCATAGGTATTATACGAATACTGGCATTAAATAAAAAATTTAACTTCATATTTATTGTAACGAAGTTCCTTACGGCAGGCTTGGAGGAGATAGGGATTTTGCTGCGCGACCAAACTGAATAAAATGTGATAGTAAAACCGTAAGAAAAAGTGCGTGGAATAAAACCGTTAAATGAGACGTGCGCAGGCGCGACAGTCGTATACACAAGCGAGTAGTGTATAATACCTTTCTCTTTCTCCCTCTTTCTTTTCGTTCTCTCATCCCTTCTCTCTCTATTACTACTCCACCCCGCCAATGCATAGTATATACTCATGAATTCATGGACAAGCACGTGGCGAATACTCACATTATAGATACATTTTACTCGTGAGTAGCCACGTTTATTTTCATATAATTCAAATCGTCAAAACAATCACAAATATAGTAACAATGGCAAGTGAACTAACAAGTGACTTGAATGCAATTGACAGTGATAATATTTATTTTATTTACGTAATTTATTACTTCCTAAAATACTGAATTTCCTAACTACTTTCCTGTACTTAAATAAAAACTAATCAGCAAAATTTAAGAGAAAAATCAAGAAAACCTACATAAAATTGAGCACGATTTTTCTTTTGCAAATTGTGTCGATTCTACATTAGCCGAAGGAACTTCGTTCCTACCTGGTGTCCCACGACACCACACTAATTTAATTTAATTTTTTGTTCTGTAAAATAGGTTAATTTAAAACAGAAATATTTAAATTCGTTTAGTAATAAGGTGACAAAAACATTTTGATTTTAGCGCTTATGTGAGCCTGTCGGTACGCTCGCTTCAAACGGGCGTAGTAGGTACTAGAAGCCAAATAATTATTACTTATTCTGAAAAATACATCCTAAATAGGTAGCTATTCAAAGACTTGGGCAGAATATAAATGCCATAATTTACATTTTAATTCAACATAATCATAGGATTCATAGGCTCTACCAAAATAAACAATGTAGGTACGAATTTGTAGTACCTAACCGTCAATTTCTATAACTGATCTTGAGAGATTTTTGCATATCTCAGATTTAATCTTCAATCTGAGATTCTGTTTGATCTCTCGTACTCGTATTGAAATTGGCAGTAAATTATTTTTATTTTTTGACATTTATTGTAGTATGTACCTAGGTATTTACTAGTATTAGTTACTCTATGATTGATTGTGGTTGTGGAGATCAAATACCTAGTAGTCAATAGGTAGTATCGGCATTGATATAAGTAGGCAGGAAATGGGATTTGCTCAATCAATATCAGGCTCTTTGTTAACGCAATATCATGTTGACATGAAAGTAAAATTGCTACGGTTGTCACTGCACAGCGTGTGTTTAGGTATTTACGAGTAATACATCATCATCTTCATCATCATTTACAGCCCTGAGAAGTCCACTGTTGGACATAGGCCTCCCCCAACAACCTCCACTCCGACCGGTCGGAAGCAGCCTGAATCCGACCGACGCCCGCTACCTTGGCCAGGTCATCCGTCCACCTCGCGGGTGGTCTTCCCACGCTGCGCTTGCCGATACGTGGTATCCACTCTAGAACTTTCCGACTCCATGGACCATCAGTTCTTCGAGCTATGTGCCCTGCCCATTGCCACTTCAGCTTGCTGGACCCTTGAGCTATGTCGGTGATCTTTGTACGTCTGCGGATATCCTCATTTCTGATTCGATCACGCAGAGAGATCCCAAGCATAGCTCTCTCCATCGCTCGCTGTGCGATCCTGAGCTTTTTTATGAGGCACATAGTTAGAGACCACGTCTCGGCACCGTAGGTCATCACCGGCAGCACGCACTGGTTGAATACCTTCGTCTTTAAGGACTGGGGTATCTCGCTTCGTAGTTTCCCGAACGCTGCCCAGCCGAGTTGGATTCGCCGAGTTACCTCCTTCTCAAAGTTGGACTTACCTAGTTTGACCGTCTGTCCCAGGTAAACATACTCGTCAACAACTTCAAGCATCGAGCTCCCAACCAGTACAGGAGTGGGCGGTACATGGACGTTCGACATGATCTTCGTCTTGTCCATGTTCATCTTCAGGCCCACCTGTTGGGAGACTCGATTGAGGCCATCGAGCATTGTGCTTAGATCCTTCAGTGATTCTGCCATGACCACGATGTCGTCTGCGAACCGAAGGTGAGTGATGTATTCGCCATTGATATTGATGCCGAGTCCTTTCCATTCGAGAAGCTTAAAGGCGTCTTCCACTGCATTGGTGAAGAGCTTCGGAGAAATAACATTCTACATAATAATAATACATATTCATATACATATTCAGAAAAAACTTCTGTATTGACGAACTTAAAATGAAAATAATTAGGTACTAATCAAAATTTCATCTAAATCGTTACGAACTTTTGTTGACAACGAGAGTAAAAGTAACATTTATAAATTCCACTTTGATTCCTTACCACGAGTATTAATTCAATTCAATAAACATGAAGTCGCTTTATACGAGTACGCGTATATAAAGTTGCATCTTTTTTTACCTTTTGTGTGATGGTATAATTAGGTCCAAAATAGGTCAAGTACCTACCAACAACACAAGCATAATCTTCAAAAATCATGACACTTCCTTTTCGGTGTCTCCGTAATCGGATAAAAAATTGCTTTTCTCCAAAGGCACACAAAAGCAAAGCGTGCAGCTTACACTGTCACCTCGTTTTTTCAGTTGCGGGTTGATTAATGGAGCTGTAGTTGCAAATATGAGTGATGATGTACCGAGGTTCTGGTTCCCGCCGCCGCCGGCGACAGTTGCATGTGTACTGGCTTACGTAGATTCTCGGAAACGAATTAACTTTTTGCACCTCACTACTACGAGTAAGCGAGGCAAACTGTGTTTATTTACATCAAAGCTAGATTAATATTTTGCAGTGAAGCGAACATTATGATCTACTGGCTAGTGCCCGCAACTTCGTTTACGTTCGTCCTGTTTTCGTTGTAACTAGCCTAAGTATTATTTTGATGTATAAGCTATATAAATGCCTGCCTTTGGGTAGTTTTAGCGTGAAAGAGTAACAAACATCCATTCTCACAAACTTTCGTGTTTACAATATTATTATAGTAGGATTATTATTACGTATCTATCATAAACAAACAAAATCTAATAGTTATATATACCTACTTAATTACCTTCTGGACTTTACAGTGATGGATTCTGAGGTCCACAATAATTGAAAGAAACACAAAGGTGCTGAATGGTGTAAATAAACGTGTAGAAGGGAGGTGATCACAAATCTAGTTTGTCTCACTTTGCAGCCAGGGATTTGTGTCCCGATATGTTAAGATTTATCGTGAGATCAGCGAGCAATTATAGGCGCCGTTGTATTCAGGAGGACAAAAAAACTAGTCTATCCTTATGCAGGTCGGTTTATTTACTAAAAGCCCCTTTAAAATGTAATACATCTATGTGCACCTAGATTATCTCAACTTAATAAGATAGGTTGTAGCTTATATTAGGTAATCCCTAACAGCCAATGTCATGAACACTGCTGATTGCTGTAAAATCAGTGATCTTAGTCCGAGCCTACTATGGTACGTTAAACTTTTTACACCTTGAAGTAAAGTAGGATAATGACGTCTCTAATCTACATCGCATTTATTCATTAGAGTCCAGAATATCCACATATTCATCATCATCATCATCAGCCTATTGCAGTCCACTGCTGGACGTAGGCCTCCCCCAAGGCACGCCACAAGACTGCCATGGACGGTATTGCCCATAGTCACCACGCTGGGCAGGCGGGTTGGTGACCGCAGTTTGTATTTTGGACTATGTTGTCAACACGAGAGGCGCTGCTGCCCACCTCTCGGAAACCCTTAATCGCCTCGTACGATACCCACGGGCAGACATGGGGTGGTACGAATTCTACTCTGCCGGCACCACGCGGCATCCACATATTATTACAATTCAATAGGTCTACATTTCGCTAAGTCAATAGCAGACCTAATTTATGTCTGCTGGGGAGCAGAGGCAGTAATATTTATCACTCGTGAGACGTTTGCAATAAGGGAATAAGGCATCCGAGCCGCCTCCTTAGCCGAGTCGTAAACTATACGTCTTCCTACTACCTACTGCATCACCTGGATTAGGAACTCGCGTCTAGTTTAGCACGAATTTTAGAATCTTTTCGAAAGTTATGCATTTCAAAGTTTTTTTTAAATATATATTGCTGGGATAGTTTCCTGGGACGCACATTGTAACTTGAGACCGCTCGTAATTTCGCGATTGCTACAGTCAAATATAACATTAGTAGGTATTATCCCACTAGTTGATAAGCTATGTTAAAAAGTCAGTGCTTTATCATACAGATAAAACTTATCTTAGTCTCTTGACCGGTCGTCATCCACAAATTAGAAAATAAGCCTTCGGAACTATAAGGTTCCGAAATAATGTTAAATAGAAGCGTAATTTTCAAATTGAAATTACATATTAGGTTTAGTCATGGTATCGTTAACCGAACTGACTCAACTACCAACAAAGATTATTTACTAGCAATACAAAATTAGTGCGAACTGCACTGCGTTTAATAGCGAATAACGCAATAATTAATGGCATTGGACGGTGGTATGCCCCCAGAATTAATGAGTGCAGCTGAATGGATCCACAAGCCGCAAACCATGTCACTGGGCCAACCTGCCGCCGCCGCCGCCGCACTACGCTTTCTTTGAGCCATTCAAATTAAATGCTCACTGCACTGTTGACTTAGTGTACCACAAGTCCACAGCATCCTCTCTATGTTCCAGCTCCAGTTCTTATGCCATTGCAATAAGAATAAAAGTGCTCTGATGTACAACTACTTAGGACTTGTCTGGCATACATTCTTTCCGATTGCAGGCAGTTTTATATTTTCTACTGAAATTCTGCAGTTGTTTCTTGAGATTCCATTGTGTTAGAAGTCTGAAAATATTCGTTTTAGCACTTTCCTTTTGAATATGTTTATTCTTAACGTGAAAGCGTAAAATTACAAAACTAATGTCAGATACTAAAGTAAACAGCTGAACATTTTATCATGATCGATAGCGCGAATCAGGGCAAGTCTACAAAAACAATAACATACGTGGCCGGTAATGCAAAATCAAAACAGAGTTCAAGTACCCACAGGAATACTGGTCTTTATTTTCTACACGAGAAGGTTTAGTGAGTAAGTAAAAACGTGACTTTTCCGGTTGAGTTTGAATAACAAAGTAACAGCAGGACGTGTGTAGCTGTACATAGTTATGAATATGCAACAACGGGCGTCTGCAACGAGCGCAGCGCCTAGTAGTGTATAGAACCGGGAAATCCCGGTACCGAAATTCCCGGGAATTCCCGGGATTTAGAAGCGGTAAAAGAACCGGGAATTAAAATACAAGAACCGGGATTTTCGGTACTTTCGGGAATTATTGAAATCGTAAATTGACATCATAAAAAATTCGTATAAAACCCTTTTTTTCATATTAGCTGTAATTTATAGTTTATACACATAAATCCGTATACATATATGGTAATTGGCAACACTGACGCTACGCGTGAGCGGTTCAGGAGCGGAGCGGCCACTTTCCCGCCCAAATAGTAACGAAATGTGCAATAAGATTATATTACCTACTACTAAAACGTACTAGTCCCAAGCCATCAACAACAGCCCAACATTCACACGCTCATCAGGTTATTGAAATAGAAGAGGACTTCGAATCCGCAGTAGAAAGAAGTAATCTTACGAAGAGCGACGAACTAAATGCAGAACTCCAGAAGATTAGGAAGGAACGTGTTAGATCAACGAAGAATGACGACCTTGAAACAAATATAAGATTATTAATAAAGAAATGGAAAAAATTCCTCACCCGGGTGGGAATCGAACCCACGACCTCTGCATTCTATATCTAATCTAATATATAAAATTCTCGTGTCACGGTGTTAGAAGTTAAACTCCTCCGAAACGGCTCGACCGATTTTCGTAAATCTTAGCATGCATATGGGTTAGGGTGGAGAATCGGACAACATCTATTTTTCATCCCCCTAAATGTTAAGGGTGGTCCACCCCTAAAGTTTTTTTTTGGTCAAAATTTGTTTGAGGTTTTCCGCTGTGGCGTGTGGGGCATGGGACGCTGCCAGAGTATCGACGCATGTAACGTCCTATACTAGAGAACGCCCCATCTCCCAGGGCACGAGGGTCATGCCGTCCGGTCTCTTGTCATCGTCGCGCACCAAACCAACAGGTTCTAAAACAGATGGTGCCCCGGTGATAGCAAGAGCCCGGTGGATGATATCGTTAATACTAGCATGACGTGGGATGCGACCGGCACTACTGGCACATGAGAGGCCATAGTGTCCGAGTTGATCGACGGCGTCGCCACAACGGCATCGGTGGGGGACATTGCACGGCGCACCAAGGCGTAGGCGTGTGGCAATGCAGAAAGTGGTTCGGTCCAAAAGTGTACCGACGTTGGCTGCCGGCAGTGCCTGTAACCAAAGGCCCGACTCCCACTCGCCCAAGGCTGTATGGCAGGCAAGCACTGCGGTTGTTGTTTGACGTGTTTAATAGGTTTTTCCGTACCAATTCACAAAGCGGCCCATCCCACAGCCTCTGCGACGATGGGGTAGACGGTTCAACTCCGTTCAACTCCAACTTTCAGGCGGTTTTGACTTCAGCCATATGTGCAATTTCGACCTGGCTTTGGGTGTTTAAAATTTTGATGACTAGTGGGAGAGTGCTATGGGCTGAAGCCAAAAAGGCTGGGAGTGCTACACTAGTAATTTTGCGTACACCTCCAAACCTTATCTTGGCCCAGGAACGATCATCTAAACTGATATTGATAATCGAGGAGGAGGGTCTGCTTAATAGTTTGGTCTAAACGAAGAAGAAGACCCTGAAATTTCCAGATTTGACTGCAGCGGAGGTAGTACATAAATCTGGGGGCAAAAAGGCAATGGCGTATTATACAGGATGTCCCAAGAAATAGTGTCAAGCGGAAGTCCAAGGACAGAATACCCCTAGGGGTACCCGAATTGCCCCCATGTATGTTCCGCGACTTTTTGTAGTTTTCGAGATATGATTTTTTTTCATATTTTTTTGTTAAACCTTGGCTTATTTAACATTATTGGTCACAGAGACATCAATTGTTGAGATACCAGCTTGATTTTTTTTTCTGAAATAGGTGAACAGTAGCACTTGCAAAAAACAAAAGCAATTGTGAGCCGATATGCTACTATTAAGCCATTAAAAAAATGTTGAATCCTAAGTTTGTTAAAATGTTTAAATTAAAGATCTCTTTTGAAACGATTTAAAAAAAAAAACTTATCCCAAAAATGTCTCCAAAATTATTTAAAAACTTGCCAATTTCGTCAGCTATTTGCCATGTAAATTTGATTGAGCTATCTCCACGACTTCATACTTGAAAAAATGTTTGAAACACAGTAAGTCGAAAAAACTTAATTAAAAGATTGGGCCGAATAAAACTAAAAAAAGTTATTATTGATTGTTTATTATTAAATCACAAAAAGTTTTCGAAATGTCGCCCTTCCTGCTCGATACAAATTCTACATCGCTTAAAAAAATTCTTGTAGTCTACAAGACCATGTTAACAGGTCTATTGCGTGACGTCACTCAATACACGGGGCAGTTGAGCTGTAAGGGTGATTATGAGAGCAATTATCGGAATTTACTACCTGAGTTTCGGCAAGGCAAGGGGAAGCGTGAGGTGAGGGAGCGGGGTTAGCGTTGGTCCACTGTGTTCGGCGGCTACCGGTCAGTTGACCATTTGCTTGCATTTGCGCCCGACGTTACTTCTTTACTAGCTCCTTTGTGATTATTTGACGAACTTTGCTTTCTTTACGGACTTTGGTTGCATATCGATTGGCTTTTGTGTGGTGTTACGAACTTTCTTAGACGACTTTGGCTTTCTCAACGGACTTCGGAGTGCACATCAATTGGGATTTCTAAGCGCAATAAATTGGTGAGCTATGTCTTTCTCGTCAAGAGATTATGCGCTTATGCATTACTTTTATGGCTATGCAAAAGGAAATGCTTCGGAAGCGGCTAGATTGTACAGACAGCAGGTACAAAACAGTGGTGAACCTCAGCCTGAGACTTGGCCTGATCATTGTACAATTTTGCGAGTCCATAATAGTTACATGGAAGGTCGCCTACCAGGTAGAAGACCCGGGCGTCCATCACAAATGCATGACCCAGATGTGGTCGATTCAGTGGTCGAAGAAGTGGCAAGAGACCCATCAGTTAGTGTCAGAACCATAGAACGCCGCACCGGAATTCCAAAATCAGAAGCACATCGGATACTACAAAAAGAGGGATTTCACCCATATCATATTCAAAAAGTTCAGCAGCTTAAGCCCGAAGATTATCCGAGAAGGGTGGCGTTTTGTCAAGAAATGTTGCGGCGTCAAGCTGAAGACGCAAATTTTTTTAATACGATTTTGTGGACTGACGAATCTCATTTTAAACAATGTGGAATTTTCAACATTCACAATTATCATTCTTGGAGCATTGAAAATCCACACATGACACGTGCCTCCAATTTTCAAGAACAATTTAGTGTGAACTTGTGGTCAGGCGTCTAAAATGGACAGCTGATTGGCCCCTTTCAACTGCCTGACCGATTAAATGGCGAGTCCTACTTGGAATTTTTACGGCAAGATCTCGACGGTCTTTTAGAAAATGTAGACCTATTAACGCGTAGAAATATGATATTTCAAAACGACGGCGCTCCATGTCACTTCGCGAGGATTGTCAGACAACATTTAACCGAAAGGTTGGAGACAAGTGGATCGGCCGTGGGGGGCCCATTGCCTGGCCGCCACGGTCTCCCGACTTAAACCCCATCGATTTCTTCGTTTGGGGGTATTATAAAGAATTAGTTTACGCCAAGGATATCAGAAACATAGCGGAACTACGAACAAAACTAAGACAAGCAGAAAAAACAATAAAAAGCAACAGGGTAGCGTTCTTACGACTAAAAGAATTTTTTTTAAGGCGATGTAGAATTTGTATCGAGCAGGAAGGGCGACATTTCGAAAACTTTTTGTGGCTATGCAAAATGATTTAATAATAAACAATCAATAATAACATTTTTTTAGTTTTATTCGGCCCAATCTTTTAATTAAGTTTTTTCGACTTACTGTGTTTCAAACATTTTTTCAAGTATGAAGTCGTGGAGATAGCTCAATCAAATTTACATGGCAAATAGCTGACGAAATTGGCAAGTTTTTAAAAATAATTTTGGAGACATTTTTGGGATAAGTTTTTTTTTAAATCGTTTCAAAAGAGATCTTTAATTTAAACATTTTAACAAACTTAGGATTCAACATTTTTTTAATGGCTTAATAGTAGCATATCGGCTCACAATTGCTTTTGTTTTTGCAAGTGCTACTGTTCACCTATTTCAGAAAAAAAACAAGCTTGTATCTCAACAATTGATGTATCTGTGACCAATAATGTTAAATAAGCCAAGGTTTAACAAAAAAATATGAAAAAAAATCATATCTCGAAAACTACAAAAAGTCGCGGAACATACATGGGGGTAATTCGGGTACCCCTAGGGGTATTCTGTCCTTGGACTTCCGCTTGACACTATTTCTTGGGAAACCCTGTATAGTAGGCCATGTGCGTATTAATTTTGAAAAGGCGATCTGAGGTGCCGACAAAATTTTGAATTTGTTCATCCACGAAAGAGGGTATCGACTCGTCTAAGATGGGCGAGCTTTTATTTAAGGCGAAAAGAGCTTTTATCCACAACAGACAAATTTGGAGCCAATAGATTGAAAGCAGAAATTATTTCGTTACAGGATGAGGTGGAAGCAGGGTCATATAACTCACATTTTTCCGTGTTGAGCTCAAGCCCTATTAATTTTAATTCCTGCTTCAGGAGTTTAAGATCCCCTAGGACAGAGCTCGCTTCGCCTCCTAGGGTGCCATTGTCTAGATACCACACGTTTAATTTTGATTGCAGCTTCTCGATTATCGGGTGAATAGCTAGGCTAAGTTGGAATAAGTTAATTATTGTAGCTAATGTTGATGCGATGATGATGATTGATTTCATTCAATGACAGACTGAATTTATCTAGATTGTAAGTATTGTATTGATATTAAGTTTCGCTGTAGCTAAAAGCTGATTACTACTAAAATAAAACATTCTTTTGTGATTTTTATTTGTATTCTAGATACCGTCACAATTTAAATTTACCAACTAGCATCATATTATGTATGGTTGAAAAAAAAAACCGAAAGTACCGAAAATCCCGGGAATTCCCGGTTCCAGCATGGTCCGGTACCGAAAATCCCGGTTCCTTGAAACATATCCGGTTCTCTATACCCTAGCGCCTAGGGATCACAAGCACACCTCCAATCAGCATCGTAAATATATATATAATTCAATAACCTCAACCCCACGTTGTATTATATGGAGCCCGCATTAAGAAATGGATTTTTGCAGCGTTTTCAATATTCGATTTCACAGTTTAAACAACGAAATTGGATTGCGGCGGTACGTACCTAACTTTCTGCCTTCTAGTGTCATTTCAAGTAGGTAGGAGTAGCCGCATCTACGTATTATCTTTTAATTTGTGTACTACCTATTGAATAATTTCTCAATCTTGAAATGTTATGGATAAGATAGAGTTCTTACTTTCACAAAGTACCACCTGAGTATGTAGATTTAGGATATGAATATACCTAGAAAGTTTTAATTATCGGAGTATGAATCGGTCCGCAAGTGTTGGTAGAGTTAATATGCAATCGTCGAAAGTTTGTGCCGGGTTAAAATTAAAATAATGGACATTCAGATGCTCAGAGCGCGGATATCTCCATTTCGTTCCAGTAGTTCTATACAATAACTGAGCGCAAACCTACCTATCAGTAGATTTAACTTGTCGCTGCGTTATTTTTCATACAAGACGATAAATGTAAACTCTTTCTGTGTCGTGGTGTAATCAATAATTATGTATTCAGTAGGTAAACAGTAATTATGAAAGTTGATGATAACAGGATACATCTAATCCAGGGATGAACATTACTTTTTCATGACAAACTGCAAACAACCTGTTTTATTTAGTTACATTTGCTTATAAATAACGTGACGCAGGTAGGTATTAATGACTATTAAAATATGTTAGTAACATTAAAGATTAAAAACACAAACATTAAACTTTACGTGCACTACCCATTATGAACATTATGTTTTGTAAGTTTATAGGTACTTATAACTTTTGCTCCGACTGTATCTCGGCTCGCACATAAGTTCGCTAAACTGCTCTATATTCCAAGAAATAAGCAGTTTGAATTTTCTTTTACATGCAGCAGTAACGAGTTTCTACTCAAACTCTCGTGAATATAATCGTGAACCTTATAAAACAATAAGTAAAACAGGGTTTAAAACCATACTTATAACTATAAAACCATATGAAAAGTTACACATGCGTTAAAACATTAACTGAATATTTCGGGAGTGCTATTTTCTAGCATAAATGCTGGAATAGGAGACGAGAGTTTATTTACAGTCTACCAAATATATTAGTTTATCCAGGTCAAATTTGCACAATATACCTACCTAATCATTGAGAAAACTTTGTCCGTTTGTTATACCTTATTGCGTTAGCGAAGAAATAATCGTGTTTGCCGGTTTAGTGTAAACTGGGCGGGCGGCACTAACTGCATGTATCTAGGTAACTAGGCGGCTGATAGACGCGCCCGCCGCGATTCTGACGGGATAATGCAATTGCAACACAATTCACAATTTGCGAACAACTTAGCTATAATAGTAGGTATAGTTGCTTAAATCTGAAATTGTATTCTCTTTAAAACATTCATGCATACTCTGTGAAATTCCAATAAAATAAGCTAACAACATGCCAAGGATTATCTATCATACTGGGTGTATATTACTTTTACCTAACTCAACTCATTTGTGTATTATTTATGTACATTACAGGTATTACCTTAGCTACATATATTAGCAAACCTAAGACATTTTACACACAGGTTAGTAGGTGTATGTACTTAGGTTTTCAAAGTTCCCGCTATCCAGAAAGGAGGTTAAGCAAATAACCTTCTTACCGAATTTTTATCTAGACATATAACTCCTTGTTAATTCATCAGGTAGGATATTCTCCAATGCTCTAGGCACAAACGAGGCAGTAGAAAGACATCCATTGTGCTGGTGTTTCAAGTCCGCTGGGACTTTGGCGGATGATGCAGTTGCTGAAAACATCTGTCGGGATTACCTAGTAATATCAGCTTCAGTGAAAAGCTTTCCATTTTTCATTTAAGGGGTACGATACGAATTTCTAGTTTGAGGCCGCTGTGTTCAAATAAGCTTAAATGTCATTATTTAACCATGTTGTATTTACCTATTAAAAGCAGGGTAGAAATTGTAAAGTACTCACACTGTAAGTCTTTGTCAGTGATGTTTGTTATTTGTATTCAGTTGGTAAACCAGATAAAAAACCAACGTGGTTATAGAAAACCTAGTCTACCTAGTAGATATAGAATAAGGGAGTTACCGTGAACTTTAAAGCGAAACGAAAGGGTTGTTCTCATTGAGGAAGCGACAGCCATAAGCAATATTGAACGACATAATGCTACTTCCACATTGAAACACCCTGCTTAACCCTTTGACCGCCAGTGTATCTTTTTTTATAGAACCACATACACTTTCAATACGCTTGACAGTAAAGTTCGTGATAATACTATTAAATAAACGGCCTGCTATGCATAGCCAGTTTTCAAAGGCTATACGAGTATCACTCCAAAATCAATTACAGGGTATTTGTGCAGTGCGTTTTCGATTCGTAATAACAAGTTTTCGGGTAACTCTACCTTTACGTTCGCAGTGTTTTCATAATTATTGGTGTACCGTAACTGTAAAGGAAAAAATCCGTTGTTGTGGTGCAATAAACTGCCAGATGGAACAATGAATAGTTGAATTGCTATATTTAATTAAAAAGTGCTAATCTATCAGAGCCACATGGTAATATTCTGAATTACAATACAAGTAAAAATGCACTTTTGTCATGACAATTTTCCATTTCGCTTAAAATCCACATTAATGTGTTACAGAAGGAATACCAACATTTTCTTTATTGAATTACATCGCATATTACGCTCATTACACTAACTAGGTATAGAAATTGGGTCAATTTCTTTTCGAATATTGTATCGCCGACCGTGTGGAGAACTTGAGAGCGTGCCAAATCGTATTATTATTACAAACTATTCTTGTTGTAGGTACTCTAATCTGGGTTTTATAAATGTTTAGCGTATTTTTATCTGAGTGACTCGGGCTAACACGCGGTCAATGCCCGATAGGACGCGAGTGCAGTAGGTATTATAGGGGATACCAGGTATACCCGGGACAAGGAAATAAAAAATAAAATATTAATACCTTTTGTATCAGATATTTTTTTAATTTTAAATTTATTTTTTGTAAACAAGAACGCAGATGAGCAAAAAAATTTTTTGTAAGGTGGATATTACCTAGATACATGTTAACTATCATTTGATGCTACTTTGGTGGGCTAATTCAACATAAATTTATTAATTTATACATACGTAACCTCACGCCTATTTAGATAATCATAATGCGAGAGCGAATGGTATGGAATGAATAAATATTACTACTAACATAGATTAAGAACCTACTAACAAAATATGTGTTGAATTACATTACATGAAATAAATGATTATTATTTGTATCTCTGTTTAAATTCTCGGGACTACAGAGTCCCGGTCCATTGAGAGGCGTGCATCGGGCCGTGGCCAAGATGTAGAGGCCCCTTTTAGAAAACTTTAATATGGTGTGGGATACACATGGCGGATACCATCGCTGACCGCACAATATGATACACCCGGCGATGGTCCCCGCCATGTGCAAGACTATTGGAGTGCAGATCTATGTCATGCTATGGAAACAAAGGTCATGGGCTATGGGGCTGAATGTTGGGTGGGGTTGGGTAACTGGGCTATTGAAGGAGACTAACGGACGCCTGCCATTACAACCAAGTCTCATAATTGTTTGGTGGCAGGCGGTGACTCGCCGACTCATTTCATGGGCCCCCTGAAACGGCCGCACGCACGGAGCGACAAAGGGGGCAACATTTGGTGAGTGGCTAGGGTGGAGTGGTGCCCCTGGACTTTAAACCGAAGCCAACTTGCCACTTACTGACGGGCACGTCCACCCTCGAGCTGTCATAGCTCTCGCGACTCCACTCTGCCCGGCCGGCGAAGGCAAGGCAGAGGCGGGGGAACTGTTCCTCGTCAGACTTCACTCCGGCGCCGGAGATGAGGAACAGGGTCTTCCCCCGGGAGTACTTCAGGTCCGTGGGAACGCTACCTCCCAACAGCTCGCCACAAGCTGCCCTGCGGGCTTATTATTATTAGAGATTTAATTACAAAACGTGGTTTACTTTTGTACGCAGTCTCCCCTACCTATATTATACGCAATATTTCCAGCGGGTTTATAGGGACCATATAGCTACCTAGTGGATTATAGGATTGGGATGGACATATCCGGGTTTTGCTCCTTCCTTCCGGTCGAAATTGAGAGGATCCGGGCTATAGGTAGATGGCGCTGGCTTTATTCACATAAAATAGCAGCAGCCAGCCTAGCAGAACAGTTGGAGAATACATAATTGTCCCTTATTACTTATTTAAATGTAAATCTAAAGTCTATTTCTACAAATTGTTAAACTATGCCCTAGTCAAAAATATTACCTAAAAGATAGCATGAAATAAAATTGTGCTATTAGTTTTATGATAAAACCTCATTGGTTTTATGCCACCCAGTCGTGAAATAGGCAAGTAGGTAAGTTGATAGGAGAAGATGAATGACCCTCGATAAAGCTGACAATGACAATTACTTTAATGACTTTTCACCAATCAAGAAACGGGTTCCTTGTTGTAAATAAGTAAGAGATAGATACTGTGTAGAATGGGCATGGGCTAGCGTAAAACCACAATGTTCACAAAAAAATAGGTACGATTTATGTTTATTTAGGTTTATGTTTTTTCTTTTATTTAATCAATTAGTTTATTATTCTGTTTGTGTGCACATTATTTTATTATTGTGCACACATACCTACCTCTTTCGTTTATTTCTCTTTCTAAACTGGTTTGCTGGAAGAAATCTTCTAAGAGATACCTAAGCACGCCCCTGTACATTTTCTTTGTTTTCAACTTTTTTGTGAAAACTTTACTATGTACAATAAACCATAAGAATAAGAATAAAAATATTTTTCATGAAAACCCACGTTTCTTCTTCATACATGCTATGTAGAGCAATAGCTAGTTATCATTAAAACATTACATAACGAAATAATTAAAACATTCTTAAGCTAAACTTGCCTTGTGATGTCGGCAGAGTAAAATAGCACCATCCCATTTCTGCCTAAAGATACTCGTATTTAGGCGATTAAAGGTGGGCAGCAGCGCCTGTGTGTGTGTTGACAACATGGACCGAAAATCACACTACAGTCATAACCCCGCCTGCCCTGCGTGGTGACTATGTCCCTGTGGAAATAGCCTTGTGGCGTGCCCTGGGGTCGGCCTACGTCCAGCAGTGGACTGCAATAGGCTGATGTGTGTGAACTCTAAATACAGTTTTGTAATAACACTGCTAAAGTCAACAGTTGAACAACATTACAGGACAGTCTACTTTGCACAAGAAAGCAAGGATTTACCAAAACTCAGGCGAAATATTAACTATATTTTCTCCACACCACACGATTGAATAAATGAATGCTTAAGTTATTAGATTTTTTATGAACCGGCTTCAATTTAACTTAATTTTGTATTCCAAACTTCAAGGTTAGTTTGTCATTGTTCTGCTTTTTATTAATACACAAAATAAATTGTTAAGTAATCACGTACTCACTTAACTAATAAAATTAGCAATATGTACGTACGTATGTTGTTAATAACTTGTTTGTATCTACTTTTTTAGACCAACAATCATACATCAAATCTAGTCTTGAGAGTGAGTAAGTTTCTATAGGGTAAGTTTCTATATTCTATATGTATATATAGGGTTGTAACAGAAAGGGTATGTTAAGCGAAAAGCTATGTAAATAGGCCACTGTAGAGATCCTATTTCCAAAATTTGAGACTCGAAATCATATGTTTATTTTTCCCGATTGTATGGAGGATTTTTAAATATTTCAGGAATTTTCATACAATCTTGAAAAATAAAAATGTGATTTCGAGTCTCAAATTTTGGAAATAGGTCCTCTATAGTGGGCTATTTACATAGCTTTTCGCTTAACATACCCTTTCTGTTACACCCTGTATATACAGAATGATTTTTGGTCGTCAACGTTTCCGAAAACTACGGAATCTCCTCATCATCACGATCATTTTTCTCCATGGAAGCATACCTGGGAAGTGTCTGGTTCCCAAGATATTAGGGTCCAAAGTTGAGTAAATAGACTACGTTTTTCTGCATAAATGCACATAGACGCGCGTAGCAGGATTTTTTCACGAGAAATAATTAATATCTGTCTATAAAAAAACTAACATAAACACTAGATACTATAAATTTCACCCGATCAAGTAAATAAAAAAAAATTAATAAAAAAAACCTATTGCAATTAAAATTGCAATTAAAAAATCCAAAAACCCGACTGCTTAAAAAGAACCAAATAATGTACATAATAAAAAAAAAATAAAAAACAAACACTTAGATGTCCGGTGGTTTAGAATTCTATTCTATTATTATGGAATTGAAGAACATAAAATATTTTCTAATGATCGCAACATAATAACTGAACAGCCTGGATCCATTTAAATATTATTAGCTTGGCTGTCGGATAATGGATCCCGACTGTTCAGTTGTTATGTTACGATCATTAGAAAATATTTTATGTTATTCAATAGTACTAATTCCATAATAATATTATAGAATTCTAGACCACCGGACATCTAAGTGCTTGTTTTTTTCTTTTCAGTATTTTTTATTATGTACATTATTTGGTTCTTTTTAAGCAGTCTGGTTTTTGGATTTTTTAAATTATGTTTTTTTTTTTTTTTTATTTTTTTTGTTATGAGTACCTAGCTACTAATAGATACGCTTCAAGAAACATGCTCAACATGCTCGGCAGCAAGAAGTTTTCGTCTTGCTGCTGTCTAAAAACTTATATGTGAGAATGGTTGTTACGCAACTTTCAATCGATATAGATCATAAACGGTTAGTCGAATCGAAAAATGTTGAGAGAAACCTAAAAATGATTTTTAAATACCTATTCAACGATACCCCATTCGATATAGTTTGTCGACTTTATTTATTTTTTTCATTTTCACAAAATGGCGTCCAGTAGTCGCCATATTGGGTTTTCACTAACGTCATGTCTTTAATGACATTCGCCGGACTAAGAGGAATCGATTGACGTATGAATCATAAAAATCGGCCGAGGCGTTTGGTCTGTGTAGTGCTTCAAAAGAACATACAAACATACATATATAGGATGTTAAACACAATACCACTCCGTTGCGTCGCGCAGTCGGGTAAAAAAGCTAAATGTGACGTCACACTAGGGAGGGGGGCGTCTCACAAATGTGACCAGCTATGACAAGGAGGGGGGAGGGGCAAAAAATCATGAAATTCGTGTGACGTAATTTATGGATGACCCCAAAGTAATAACTAGACAAGGCAAGTGTTTCTACTTGGTGTGTAAAAAGGGATTGCAAACCACTTCTATCAGCCCTAGTTTATTCAGTCCTGGCTCGAGAACGAATGTCTATTCTAATTCTTAAGTCTATTTTGATAACAGTAGACACCTACAGGGACCAACACTAATAAACTGTTTGGTTGCTTATGAACCAGACCCTATTTAATAATCGTTTAGTTTCTTTTTTCAAAGTAAATGATAACCATTTTTGATTTCGAAATTACATTAACTAGTGCCAATTTAAGTAAGTACATACAACATAAATTGAATTATAATTCGAAACAGTTGGTACTCGTATCTGGTAACAAATATTTGGCGTTACCTAATATTTACGTTACGCGTTAGTACATTATACTCCTACTAAAGTTGTTGACCTGACAAACTGAAAGCACTAGATAGATTGCTGAAAATATTGAACCGATGGTTCGCTATATCGATGTGATTTCGAATACATATTGGAGTTATTTATAATATTATAAACGCGAAAGTTTGTAAGTATGGATGGATGGATGAATGGAAGTTTGTTACTCTTTCACGTAAAAACGGCTGGAGCGATTTTAGTAAGATTTGGGTGTGGTTAGCTGATACCCTGGATTAACACATAGACTACTTTTTATTCCGGGAAAATATTTTTATCCCGAATAATTTCGACATTTTGTTTTTTTTATGCGCGCGGAGGAATCGCGGGCTTCCACTAGTATAACGTACTAGTGGACGCCCGCGACTTCGTCCGTGTGGACTGCAGAAAAAACAAACGGTCGAAATTATCCGAGGTTAAAAGTAGCCTATGTGTTAATCCAGGGTGTCAGCTACTTCTATACTAAATTTTATTAAAATCGCTCCAGCCGTTTTTACGTGAAAGAGTAACAAACATCCATCTATCCATACTCACAAACTTTCGCGTTTATACTCGTAATATTAGTATAGTATGATGTGCTGCTTTGGTACAATATGTATTTTTGTTTTTATAGTTATTGGTACTTGCTTGACTGCCAAAACATTAAAATTCTTGCAAGTATTTATTTAGGAGGTACCAATGTAATGTATGTACCGAATACATAGATTACCTTATACCGAATACCAGTTTAAGTATACGAAACTGTTCATGGTCGTTTCGATATTTTCAATGTGTGGAGTTCGTATTCTGGACATACTTTAAATAAATAAATCGTACTTAGTAGAGCAATTAACAGCAATTAAATTAAATTTAATTAAATTAGGTTTAGCTAGGTACTCAAGGAAATATCCGGTGATTTTGGTGTGAGACCATAAACGAGAAGGACAATTGAATACCGGCTCGCCAACCTACGCGCTATATTTTTCCATACATGTTAGTAGCACGGCCTAATTTCGTAACACAACATTAAACACCAGACAAGGGCATCCAATCATCGACGGCGTCGTCGCCTGGTGTTGGTACCCTAGCAACATGGCGTACAAGAATTATATGTAAATTCCGTGCCTATTATATCGTTCAGAATACTTATATGTAACCGGCTTCGACGACGCGAGTCCGTTGCTCCTGATAAACTATTTATATTTATCTTATGTCTGAACCGCGGTCGCGACTCGCGAGCCAATCGGTGCCCTCTGCCTATCGCGAATGGATAACTGACTATCACACTAACTTCTTTTTAAATAACATTATAAAGGCAAGCATTTCTTTACTATCTCATCAAATGGAAATTTTAGCTTTTAATGGTCTATTTACACAAACAAAATAAGTCATCAGTTTTATGAATAAATTATTTTATTTTCTTCCAACAGACATCAAAAGGCTATTGACAACTTACTAGGCATTTATAAACAGTTTTTTTTATTGGAGGTTGATATTTTTCTCCTTTACCATTGTGATGAAACAATACAAATGGGTCAAGTAAAACCGACGATGGATAGGTAGGTATACGAAAACGATAGAATTCATGATCGGCAATAGGATACCTAGTAGGTGTTTATCCTTTGACGGAAACAATGTACTCACCTAACTGTGATCCAAAGAAAGTATCGCAAATGTATCCAAACAGCGAACACTCGGAAAGGCTCCTTATTCTCCTCGCGCAATTAGGCATGATGAGTACGAGTAGGTATGTCCCGACCGAACCCATCCTTTAATCAGGTATCTGTTAAATGACCTTTGTTACAGTTTACAGTCAGCACCACATCATACATATGAATATATAGCGTACCTTATAATATTAATTATCATTATTATATAAAGTCAATTGATTAAAGGCTATATTTTATAAAAGTAGTTATTATGACTCCTGCAATATTGTTCTGGGAGGTTGCGATGGTTGTATAAATAGCAGGGTAAAAACTAAATGGTGTCACTTTATTCTTGACTGTTGAGTTTATAAGACGTTACTCTGTCCAATTGCAGTTTGAAATAAACAACCTCCGTTTGTATTTAAAAATGTTAATCGTATTGTTAAATTAGTTACTGAAATAACAATTAAGATAAACAGTGTAAATTAAATGATATGGTGCTGCTTTTCTTGAATATAATACCGCCAAAGGCAGACTAACTGTGAAATAGTTGAATAAACGGTTGTACATAGTTATACATCGTTTAACTTCTTTTCCTGGATATACCACTGCTTCATCGGATTTCCTGTGGTAATATTTCAGAAGTGGGATTGAGGAGAAGAAAACCGCTCTGCCCACAAGTTAAGAGTATCACAAGAGGCCAGTAAATAATGCCCAATAGGTGAAATTTTTTTTTTCATGTTCATACCTCAATAGAAGCAACTAGAATGTGTACCAACCTGACAAAGAGACTGAACAAAACAAAATAATGAAGAAAGAGTGCAAAGGAGATAAATACTACAAAAATCCATCATGCAGCTGAAATAGTAGCACGTGATTTCCGTGCTATTATTGTCGAGTGACTTCGTTTGCGGTGCTGATACCTCATCACCATTTATAAGGTTCGTAAGATTTGTTTACTAACTTCACCTAAATACATGTGGGTAGATTTGCCTGGATCATTTGTTACTTTCTAAAAGAATCGTTATTTTGATGGAAACGATGTTCTTAAATGTTCTTACGATATTAAAATTTATCCAAAAATAGTATCAAACTCTGCCCATGCCATGCCAGATGTCTGTTTACTTATAAAATTTATCGTGCTTTGTCTAATTTAGCTAGGTGGTACAATCTGTTATTCACAAAATGTAGCTCCGTCACTTTTTATGTAGCTCCGTCAGACTGTATCAATCGTAAAAGTAGAGAATAATGTCAATACAAATTCATAGGTACCATACTAGCTTACCGTTTTGGTTTGGAGTGTAAATAAGGAAATGAGGTTTAATGTTGATTTTATACCAATAACGGCCAATATTTATCTAGAGTATTGTTGTTATTAGATATTTTGAATATAAAATTGTCTAAAGAGAATAAAACTGAAGCAAAATAGTAGATTCGTTGCAGCGTTCATCCATTATTGTAGTTCTGAGTCATACCGCGCACCGTACTTTTCGTACTTATAATACTACTTCAAAACTTTCAGTGCATATGATGTACTATTCTACTTATTTTGGGCCTTTAACTATTACATCAAGCAGAATAATTTAATTTCAAGTGAAAGAAGTTGTAAAATAAGTAGGTATAATAGGGTATTTACTTTAAAAAACCTACCCTCACAGAAAAATACACGCAGTAATTTTTTTTTTCTCGTCATAAGTTAAGTAATAACGGTCGGAATTCTAATGTTATTTTCTGTAATTTCATGGACTAAAATACATTGGTGCCCACGACGATGATTTCCGAAACGGATAAGTTCGTACCGCCCCACGCCACTGCTTCTACAATGCCGTTCAAAAGCTTCTCTAGCTGACGACGTGGCCTATCAGCAATTTCGTGTTCTGGGTAAGCTCAAAACATTTATTATTTGTTTAAAACCTGTGTTGAAGTAACAATGGTTATCTAACTTCTGGAGTTACGGTATGTGACAGTGCCAACTGTTATTATTTTGTGTTTGAATGGATTTCCGAAGGGATATATTGGACTCGAGTTGTATTAATTATGTTCGAACGATATCACTCTGGATAAAATCCAAGAGAGTATGATCTAGTCACTAATACCTAGTGGCGTTTATGCAATCTACGAGTATTGCCTGGAAATTCCTAGTTTGATTACTGTCCCCTATCTTTTGCTAAATTAATTAGATATTTGAAAACTTCAGTGTGTACTTTTATGATATTGATAATAATTCAATTCAATTTATTAATTTGTAATACGGGTCGTGGAATCAGTTTTAAAGTTAATGCGTTTGTATTATGGTAGAGTACAGTGGTTATAACAGCACAACAATGATGTAGATAGTGACATAAAGCAGTATAGCAGTGCAGTTATGCCATAGTTTCTGAGTGCATTTACACATAATATTACTCATGCAGTTGAACAATAGTTTAGACATTTAGAAATGCAGTTAACTAAACAGTAATGAACTATAATTAAAAGGCTTATTAACCATGGCTAGGAGTGCTGTTAACTAAAGTAAGATGTAAAGTTAACTATACAGTTTAAAGTTGCAGTTGACTATACAGTTCAAAGTTTCAGTTGACTATACAGTTTAGAGATGCAGTTGACTATACAGTTTAGAGATGCAGTTGACTATACAGTTTAGAGTAGCAGTTGACTATACAGTTTAGAGTTGCAGTTGACTATACAGTTTAGAGTTGCAGTTAACTAAAAGGTTAAGTTTTAGTTAACTAAAAGGTTAAGTTTCAGTTAACTAAAAGGTTAAGTTTCAGTTAACTAAAAGGTGAAGTTTCAGTTAACTAAAAGGTGAAGTTGCAGTTAACTTAAAGGTTAAGTTCCAGTTAACTAATTAGTTGCAGTTAACTAAAAGTTTAGAGTTGCAATTAATTATACAGCCTAGCGATACAGTTAACCATACAGTTTAGAGATACAGCTAACTACACAGTTACCTATACAGTTTAGAGATGCAAGTAACTATACCGTTTTGAGATGCACTTAACTATACAGTTTAGACATACAGTTAATTATAATTTAGAGTTACAGTTAACTATACAGGTTAGAGATGCTCTAACTATAGTTTGAAAATGCAGTTAACTATACAGTTTAAGGATGCAATTAAGTACATAGTTTGAGGATACAGTTAACAATACAGTCTAGAGATGCAGGTGAACTTAACTATACAGTATAAGATGCAGATAACTGTACAATTTAAACAATTGAGTTTGAAGAATAAATCAATAAATTAAAAATAAATTTAAATAAATAAATAATCCCAACTAATATTATAAATGCGAAAGTAACTCTGTCTGTCTGTCTGTCTGTCTGTCTGTCTGTTACGCTTTCCCGCTTAAACCTCGCAACCGATTTTGATGAAATTTGGTACAGACAATCTTTAGACCCTGAGACAGAACATAGGCTACTTTTTATTTCGAAAAAAAGGGATGAAGGGGTTGAAATAGAGGTTGAAAGTTTGTATGGGATTTCTTAATTTTAAAAGATAAAACCATGAAACTTTATATTTAAGCACTTGATAAGAAATCATTAAACATTTGTTCTAGCATTTTTGAAATTTCGACCAGCTAAGGGGTGAAATAAGGGTTGAAAGTTATCCCAACTAATATTATAAATGCGAAAGTAACTCTGTCTGTCTGTCTGTCTGTTACGCTTTCCCGCTTAAACCTCGCAACCGATTTTGATGAAATTTGGTACAGACAATCTTTAGACCCTGAGACAGAACATAGGCTACTTTTTATTTCGAAAAAATATCATATAAATATTTTAATCGGGTTTATATCAACATTTTGTTTTTTTTTGCAGTCCACGCGGACGGAGTCGCGGGCGTCCACTAGTTTAAAATAAATTTAAGTAAATAAATAATTTAAAATAAATTTAAATAAATAAGTAAATTTAAATAAATGAATTTAAATAAATAAATTTAAATAAATAAATTTAAATAAATAAATTTAAATAAATAAATTTAAATAAATAAATTTAAATAAATAAATTTAAATAAATAAATTTAAATAAATAAATTTAAATAAATAAATTTAAATAAATAAATTTAAATAAATAAATTTAAATAAATAAATTTATAAATAAATTTTAATAAATAAATAATTTAAAATAAATAAATTACTTAAAATAAATTATTTAAAATAAATTTAAATAAATAAATTTAAACATATAAATAAATTTAAATAAATGAACTTTAAAACATTTAATGGTTAACTTAAAATAAATTTAAGTTAATAAATAAATTTATAATAAACTTAAATAAATAAATAAATTTAAATACAAAATTTAAATAAAATAAATATAAAATAAATAAACATAAAATAAAAAGATAAAATAAATAAAATAAAGTTTAGCACTGTAACTTAGTGGTGCAGTTCAGAAATACAATTAAGCGATGTCCCTTAGAAATACAAAGTAGTTAGCAATGCTGTTAAACAATGCAATGCATTTAAAGTTTACAGATTAGGAATACTGTTTAGAAATGCAACCTAGCAACCTATAGACAGGTTAGCAATACTAATAAAACTCAGCAATGTATAGAAAGTTTATGAATACATACATATAACATACATATAATCACGCCTTTATCCCTTACGGGGTAGGCAGAGCACCAAGGGCCGTTAGAACCACATGGTGCCACTTCTGACCAATTTTGAATACAAGTTTATGAATACAAGTTCACAAAATCAGTTTAACAATCCAGATGAGCCAGGCAGTTTAAGAATATGTTTGAATCACAACGGTAAGCAATAAATACAGTTTAGTAATATGGTTTAATAATCCAATTTTACAATGAAATGTAACAGTGTAGACCTGAACTGTAACTTAGTACTTAAATTAATATTCATATTACAGTAAAGAAATACTTTGCGATGATAGATATAATACAACAGGAAGTTAACATAATAATGCTAACATAATAGCATAATAAATATAAATAAAACATCGTGAAAATATTTAGCAAATTTAATGTGCTTCTGCAAAAGTCTGGTGCAGTTTCAATAAAATAAACCAGTTCCACTAATGTAGATCACTTAGAATAATATCGTACCATATGAGAAGTAGGTACCTACGGTTCATGGTGTTAACAAGTCGTAGATACTGCTAGTAAGAAAATTTTTATTAAGGTTATTCAATTGAGTTCTAGATTTCTAATATTAGTTCAATGTGAAGCTAGTAAAATTTATAAAATAATTAGGAAAAATTACGGGGAATGTTAAAACTTACTGGTTTAAGGCTATGTTTGAGGAAAGTATATTACACAATGATATGAATAGTGCCTAGAACTAAGTAAAGTCTATCACTGAGCTTTAACTGAAACCTGTAGAACTTGTCTTGATGTTGTATATGTGACTTAGTCTCTGTGACATAACCCACATTGTGATGTATTCAATCTATGTCTCCTAAACAAGAATCTACTCCTACTTAAGAAATGGAAACACCTTAGAGTTTTCGACCTTGTTCCAGCTATTCTCCTCTATGCTTGTACCGAAAATAATAATATTAAGTGTCTTTGTGACGTATGATCTATATGACGATGTTGTGTCTGAATTATCCATAGAAAAAAAGGAATGAATTATCTACCTATTTATTGCAATTATTATACTTCTATTTAGGTACAAAAAGGGGGAATCGTCATCGTTTTCAGCCAATTGCAGTCCACTGCGGGATGTACGCCTGCACCAGAGCACGACACACTACTTGATCTCCCATTTTGTCGTCAAATCGCTGCCAGCCCCATTCTTTAAGTCATCAGTCTATCTGGCTGGAGCGCGTGCAACGCTACGCTTACCGATGATATTTAAAAAAAATAAGGGGAAATAGAATAAACAAAACAATAAAATAATTTCAGTGTAGGATAATAACTTAAATATTATACATAGGTACTTTTACAAGCTTCAGAAAGTTAATTACAATGAACTTATAAGCCCCAAATAGTTAGCCAACTTCTGTCCAAAAAAATGTACTATGTGAACCCTCCAAACTTAAGCGATTCGTTCGCCCACTATAATTGATCAGCTACTACTTCTCTACTTGGAATGCATGATTATAATAATTGACTCTACAAATAAGTAGATAAATAAATACTTTTAGTACACACAGTTAAAAATGAAATAAGACTTAAGTACCCGAATCAAAACGAAAGAATCGCATACCTACCCGTTTGCAAAAGATGAAGACAAAGAATAATGCAGGTTACTGTCAGGTCTGCCATTATAACGACAGTGTGCTTCCATAATTATTATAACGTTGTCTATATGACGCTGTCTATGTGACCCTGTCTATGTGACGCTGTCTATGTGACCCTGTCTATGTGACGCTGTCTATGTGACGCTGTCTATGTGACGCTGTCTATGTGACCCTGTCTATGTGACGCTGTCTATGTGACCCTGTCTATGTGACGCTGTCTATGTGACCCTGTCTATGTGACGCTGTCTATGTGACACTGTCTATGTGACGCTGTCTATATGACGCTGTCTATGTGACACTGTCTATGTGATTTAATGTTCTTTTTTTTTTGTGTGATATTATACTTATTGGGAACAGCTGAAATCTGCGTGAATTTTATTTTACAGATCCTCGTCCAACCCACTAAGAGTGAGCGCCGTGGGGCACGGCTTATGCAGGATGGCCGAGTGTTACAGTTTACAGTCAGCACCACATCATACATATGAATATATAGCGTACCTTATAATATTAATTATCATTATTATATAAAGTCAATTGATTAAAGGCTATATTTTATAAAAGTAGTTATTATGACTCCTGCAATATTGTTCTGGGAGGTTGCGATGGTTGTATAAATAGCAGGGTAAAAACTAAATGGTGTCACTTTATTCTTGACTGTTGAGTTTATAAGACGTTACTCTGTCCAATTGCAGTTTGAAATAAACAACCTCCGTTTGTATTTAAAAATGTTAATCGTATTGTTAAATTAGTTACTGAAATAACAATTAAGATAAACAGTGTAAATTAAATGATATGGTGCTGCTTTTCTTGAATATAATACCGCCAAAGGCAGACTAACTGTGAAATAGTTGAATAAACGGTTGTACATAGTTATACATCGTTTAACTTCTTTTCCTGGATATACCACTGCTTCATCGGATTTCCTGTGGTAATACCTTTCACGTCGATTGCTTCTCTTTATTAAGATAAGAAACATGGATATATAGAAATATGACGCGAGTGGTAATTTATGTAAATAATTAATTTGCTCTCGTGTTCTTAGCTTATCGAACTCAGTCTTCTGCCAGTCGCCGGTATATACGGCGTGTTTATTTTAGTGGCGCGGTTCGAGGTTAGTTTTTAAAGGTAGTCCATCGGATGTATAAATACCTAGTTGTTTCTTTTGTTGTGTACGCGGGCGCTCGTCGTGTTTTGGTTAGATACAAGGCAGAGGGCGCCTGGTAGATACCTAAACTCCACGCGACTCCACGCGTGTCCGAGATACCGCCGCGATAGTACTTGTTTGCGCGTCGCTACATGATGATGTTTCTATAAGCTGTTCTCAATTTTTTTATTTTTTGATCGGCCACTTCAATCCAATTGGATAATTTATCAGCTGTAATCAGTGAGTAAAAGTGAATTGATTTATTAATTACCGTAAGCTTTTATAGATGAAATCTATAGATATTAGCTTGTTTTCAAGATTTATCACATTCTTTTATTGTGATTATTTCGTTTGTTAATGAACCCAATAAAGCGTGGGTTTTTCTAGTTTGCTACAGAATCAAAAGCAAGCAAAGTAATAACAAAACCGTCTGTAATACATCCCAATCTATACATACCTATAATAAAAATGTAATCGTGAATATAAATAGTAGGTACCAAAGTAGTCGTAAAGAGGAATTCTATTTGTTCTAACTTGATACCTACCCATTATCCCCTGACCTCTTTGACTATGGATCCTATTCTATCTTCGGACTGATGATTGTTGACAGTGACATGTGTTTACGTTAGGCAGGCACTAGACGTATACGAGTCGAAGGTCGAACATAATTCATTTTACGCCCTCTGGAGCTCAGGTGGGTCGAGAGCTCAAGACACTTAAAATATTGCTGTCACAAAAAGATATTTTGTTGAGCTGCAAAAATGCCTCAGCCTCTGTCAAATGGCCCCCACTTTTTCGTGTAGTGATTTATGTTTAATTACAATGTCCTTCTCTTTCACACTTTTGTGTCATTCGAAAATAATTTAAGAACTTCTCGACAGGGGCTTGGAAATTTCTGAAACTTTCGAAACAATTAAGAATAGGACATTTTCATCCTCGTGAAGTGAGCATTTATGTATTTTTTTAAAGTGCCGGCCGCGGCCCCCTATTTATTTTATTGAGAAGGAACGAGACAGCGGTCATAATAAACATTTGTACGATTTCAGTCCGTAGCTTCATCAATGCCAGAAATTGCGTACTTTCTAAGGCTACTTTATGACTAAAAAATTTCAGAAATAATTTTAAGAAATGATTTTTTTTTTCACCCGAGTAAGACTTGAATTCATGACCTCTCGCATTCCGTGTTTCACTCTAACCAACTGAGCTACCGGGTCAATTAAGTCGGATGAAGAATTTGACCATCTCTTTACATGTTTAATTTTTTACATTATTGGCAACGTTATTTTTCATCGCGATAGCTATACCTAGCCAATCTCGTCAAAAATATCGTCAAATAGTATACTTAATAGCGTCAAATAAGGCTAATCTCAATTTGTTTGGCCGATATCATTCATACTGACCTCTTGGTGTACTATGTTAGTTTTGTTCCCTGATGGATAAAGAACGAAACTGAGTGACTTTATGGACTCCCGACTCACGCATCCTATTACCTAGGTCGTCGGCGAGATTTATTATGTACGTACTGACATGAATATTCTGCACGTGATTGTCTGTTTTTGAATTAAAATAAATTTACTAGGTATCTATTGTTGTACTAATGTGCGTAACCTACCCAGTCGTGGTTAGCATTTAAGTGATTGTATTAATCTTTTATATAAATAAAATAGGTGTGGTCAAGGAACGAGTAATGGAGATGCAAAATATTAAGTATTGTGTTACTTTATTGTACTTGCTTTAGAATAGTAAGAACTAGTACCGTACACATAATATGTGGGTTTTATTTATATCCGAATATTTTCCGAATATATAACTAATATTTAATGCACCCAAAATACGTTCATCTGGGTAAACAAATATAAGCAGGTACGAAATTGTTTTAGTAAATGACTGGAACAAACCTAGTTATAGGTAATTGGGGCGACAGCAGCAGAATAAATCGTTAGTCAATAATTAAAATTGCTACCTTTGTCAAGTAAAGCTCTCCCTCTTCCGTCCGTTCCATCATAGTAGAATGAGTGGGAAGTATGTTATCTTCATACAAACGCACCGCGCGCGGCTTGTATGTGTGCGCCATAGTATCTATGTCTCACCGCACACACACTCAAACAAAATCTCGACCCGTTTCTCAGTGCGCCAGTCGGGGCTAACACCGCACAAGGTTCGCGCGTCACTCACGACACGGCTTTTCGGCCCCGATAAATAAACGAAAAATGTGTGATAATCGCAGGAGAACTTATTGCTGTGTGTTTGGCTGTCTAAATAATTCATCGATTCCAGAGTTGTCTCTGTTCAGATTACCTACTGAACTAAAAGTGACAACCCTGAGGCAGGCAAGTATGGTAGGTAATTATGTCGCGGATTGGGCCGGAGATAGCCTACTTCCCACTCATTCTACTATGGTTCCACTTCCGAACCTAAATGATATTGATCGCATCTCGCCGTCTGTAGGTAGGTATGTGTCGATATCCAACACAATTCCTTTTACTGACTGCTGAGAAATTTAGGAGGAAGATTTTATGAACGAAAATTAAAACATTTATCTAACTCACGCCCATGAGATTCGCAGCCAGATGGGGGCTCGGACAACCACGTAAATGTTCCGGGTTAGGTACGATTTAAATATCGCAGAATTTATGAACGAAGCCCCTAAGAAAGAATGTAAGTTACATTTTACGGCTTTGGAAACTTGGTAACATTGTTTAATTATGCATAAATTAGGTAAGTCGCTAACTTGTAAAAGAACGCTGTCTTCTCCGAACTAATTACGTATACTTATTTAATAAACTTTTTGCTCTTGGATTAGATGGACTCTGTCGATCGTGTTATGGCAGTTATGTCGATTCGACAGTCGAAGTCGACACCCTATGTCGAAAATTTTCAGACAAGCCATACAATTTCTATGGGATTGTTTATCTTGCTTGAGAGCAATGATCTTTCATGGACATTTTTGCTATTATGTTTTAGTAATTTAGTTCACGGATTTGATATTTTTATCAGAGCTTAGATAATATGTTATATCAAAAATTATAAAAATGCAGATCCTGTATTTCATTTTAAAAACTAAGTATATACGAGTAACCAGCCTTTGAACTAAATTCGGTTATTATCGTTGCTACTTTGACCTTTTCATATAAAATTATCAGCAGATAGTACCTAAGTATTAGGTAAGATGGATACTTTATAGTTGGGATTGGGACCAAAGTAGTCTACATTTACGTAGGCGTGGTCTTGAGACCCTAATTTCATATTAAACCGTCAATTGACTTTTATTGGCAAGACCGGTAAGTTTGCTTAGGGCGTAGTCACTTCATAGGCCTCGAATGTAACAAGTACGTACGAGTAGGTAGTTGCTAAGTCGCGCTCGTTAATCCACTGGATAAGTTTGTGGCCCCCTAATCTGTGGCCAAGGTAGTGTTAGAGCCTATCCCATGAGTTTCTGGACTATAGGTAAATGGAGAGACAAATGGCGCGGGTCGCGGTCATGGCCTATGTTTTACCATGAAACAAACGCAAAAGGACGTGGTATAACCTTAGAAATAAACCTTCTAATTAGATGTTATTGGGAACTAAAAATGTGATGAACCACTGGCTAATATTATATTAGCCAGTGGTTTATCACATTACGCTGGCTACTTTAGCGGTTTTATACATATTGAATACACGGATATGTTGTGGCCAGAACTGTGGGATCACAAAGGAAATCCTTACACCGTTTAACATGATATTAATGATCAGTGAAAATTTGCTAGCTCATCGGCTGAGAACGCACTTAGTGGTTTGTACCTAAACTAAAAGTCACAAGTCCTTTTTGTATTTGCTTAGTGATTTTCCCGATCTGGCCCCGTGCCACGAAACATTGTTGTTCACAATATTGTGCAGTTAGACAGCCGATGCAGTAACGCGAATGTATGACAGAGCCAGGTTAGTTACAATGGAATGCTGTGTTTTTCCAAGTGCCCAAATTTACTCATTGCATTTCGTAATAAACTGACACGTTCGTAGATAAAATAATTTAAGATTAGGAATAAGTGATGCCAAGGTCGAGGGACAATATTTGATTTTTTATTAAAGAAGTTCTATATGATTAAATCGTGATAGTAGGACCTCCGACATGCTCTCTCAGGCAATAAGCTGAACTCACTGATGGGAGTAATAAAATACTTATAATACCTATTTAGAATGACACGGAAACATAATCCATTAGATTCGTTACCGGGCGCTAGATTATTGTATTTGTGCCCGGAAGACGACGGTAGGGTCACTCCCATTAAGTCCCACGTCGACCAACCGCCCCGCGCCCTAATAAAGGTTATTATATTAAAATATGATATACCTACTTATTTATTAACGTTATTTTATGGTAATAACAAATCTATGAACTGTAGACCAAACATTTTACTGGATCTCGGACATACCTAAATAAGTAAAAAAAAACCTATGACATAGGTAGGTACTTATGCAAGTATTTAAAAGCTTGCATATTGATTGACCCTTTTTCCACTTAAAATATTACCCTACGCTATTTAAATTGGATAGAGGTTGGTAGATACTTAATAAAAGTGCTTAGGTACCTATAAACTACCCTTGTGAAAGGTCCTGGGCAATTTGTCTTTCTTAGAGCAGCGTCATCCCATCGTCGATGCGGGGATGAGCTCCAGTCTGTTTTATTTAGAATCGATTAAAACAGTTTCATGTAAGGTTTTTTTTTGTAAATTTACCTCGGTTTATATTCTTTATACTTTAAAGGACTCGAGAAGACGATTTTAGTAGAACGTTACTTCCTAAAATGAAAAAAAAAACAACAACAAAATACTGACATACTTACTGATAGTGTAACGACGATTTTCTTCTTTTCCCAAAATTACTAGACAATGGAATCTCAGGATAAAATCACTCAGAGGATTAGAAACGTGAAATATTCTCGAAATGAGTGTTAAAACATAACATAAGTAGGTAAAGCTACTGTCTACACAGTTTCTCCAAAAATCCAATCTTCAATTTCCAATGAGCGCCCGCTCAAGCTTTTGCCTCAATCCTCATCACTCGATTAGCAGATTCTCACCAGACGTCCAGCTAACAAATACCAATGTTCCCGTCTTTTGACTCTAGCAGAAATATGACACCAACTAATGGCGATGGAGCTGAGGCGCCGCACATCGTGGTGCTGGACGGGGGCTTCTCCTCGCAGCTGTCATGTCACGTCGGACACGTCATCGACGGCGACCCGCTATGGAGCGCCCGCTTCCTTCACACGCACCCTGAAGAGGTCGTCAATACGCATCTCGATTTTTTGAGAGGTTAGTGCACACTTTTATACATACTTTTATATTTAGTCACCTGCGATATTCATCTTTTCCGATATTTTATTGTTCACAAATGTAAAGCAGGGTGTAGTAACTAAGAGTTAAAGGTATTTAAGAAAAATCTATGAAAATAGCCCGCGATAGAGTATATCCTTATAGTTTTTTAAACAGTAGAAATTTACGATGAAAAGTCGAAACTTCTTGCTGCCGAGTATGTTTCTTGAAGCGTACCTTTAAATAGCTAGGTTACGCATAACTAAAAATAATAAAATAAAACAAGCATAATTTAAAAAATATTTTTTTTTAAAACGAAAAACCGACTTCCTCCCAAAACTCGAGCTTACTAAAGTAAAATTTTACTAAAGGGCAAATATATATTGCGGTAAGTCGTGTACGAAGTTTAGAAGGCATAATATTGTTAGATTTATATTCCATCAAATGATTAAATAGGCCACATGACAAAAGAGGGAAATGAGGGCTTCGAAACTTTTCATCTGACAATATAAGCAACATATAATTACACTCCTTCTTCCTGCCCTGTTTCCAATCATTTGGGGTCGGTGCAATATGTAGGTACTCTTCTTTCATTCATCTCTATTATCCGTCATCTCGTTATTCTCATGTCTACCTCTTCCTCTATAACCATCTTACTTCGGACACGGCTTAACGCAACATATAATTTCATCACTTAACACAATTATCTTCATCTTCATAAGCCTATTGCAGTCCACTACTGGACATAGGCCTCCCCCTGCCATAGGGGGATTTTGTTACTAAAAAGTTCCACTATCTGTTTTTCGGTGGCTCCATCATCAGACCCTCGTTTCCTTTATATTATGTGTAGCTGACCAAAATTATCTTAAATACTATTCATTCAATAATATATCATAGAATTCTAGACCACCGGACATCCAAATGCTTGTTTTTTCTTTTCAGTTTTTTATTATGTACATAGTTTGGTTCTTTTTTAAGCAGTCGGACTTTTGGATTTTTTTATACACGTAGTATAAATCGAGTAACATATCTCTTTGCACAGTTACTCGTGTAGCTAATTGATGTTAAATGCTCGTGTGGTTACAAACGTTCTGTGGTTCTGCTAAACCTTTCCATTCGTTAAGACTGGCACAGACAGACCGCGCCTGTAGAAAGTTGACTGGAATGACTGGGTACAAATTACCAAACTAACAATTAACTTCATAAAATAATTTTATTTTGGACTTAAACTTCATTGACTAGTGCTTCTTCCGCTCTCATGGGTACGTATTTATTTCTATTTCGAGGGTCTGGCCTGCTGGATGCTTTTTGATATTTATCTCATGGTACGAAAGAGTTCGGATAGTGCGCTAAGTATTTTGCACCAGAGAATTTGACCCTAATTACACAGACCTACCTAGCTCTAGCTACACCTCTGTGTACGTTGATTATAACAACAAGTAGGAACAATAATATGCATTTTTTTCAGTCAATCATCGGGAATCGTATTACTACATACGTTTACGCTACATGCATTAAAATCGTGGCATCTGTACAAACCTTTATTGCAACAAATTTTAGCCTAATGTGGTTTTGTGTACATGACATTTTAACATTTGATAGGCTTGAACATTCATCGCACACAATCAGCACACATTTTGTATTCTTTTTATATTTTATTCGACTCATGTGTAGCTTCTACACCTCTAAAGTTACAAAATACTTAGTTAAAGGACTTTTGGGGAATTCATTAATAAGTAGTCAACCAAGAGTATTTTTATTGTGAATTTTAAAAAATGTTCATTTAGAGACATTTACAAGATCGGGATTAAAGGATACGTTGTCCGCCACAGTGATCTTATTGCAACCCCAACTAATAATATTGTCCTATAACCTAAGGTTAAATCTCCAAAAAGCTCGGTAAACGATGTGAAAATGTGTGTTTTGGCGGTGACCCATTGTTATATAAAAGTGTTTCATAACATGTATTAGCTCTATAGTCTTATAGAGCAAAACCGATACATAAATAATTGATGTAGAGGTTTACTTCGCTAATTTGTTAACGCAAAAACTCTACAGCTATATTGGAATGTAGCTGAGTTTTAAAATACCCTTAGATAACTCAATTGCCCTAAAAAAATTTGCAAAGGCTCGTTATAGTTCTAGTGATAAACCTGTAACAAATACACTCTTTTAGGTCCATATGGTTTTCTTTGCAACTATTATAGTTCTTCCATTAAACATAGCACTGTAACAGAGTCCATATCTCTTCTAAAACCTAATTACGGTTTATAATGGTAGGCCAATGTTGCTTTTAAATTATAAATCAGTTTTGCATGTACTTCATAACGACATTGAATAAGTAAAAATCAAGTTAAACAATCAATTATAAAAAATGGTTCCGTTATTATCCTTCTGAGCAAATAAGCAACTAGATCACAAAAACTATGTATGTTAATTCATAATTAGTATGACCGTAATGTTCTAGAAGTCTGGATCTAAACCTGTCTTATAATATATGTCTGATAATATTATATTTATTAAAAATTAAAAATATAATAAGATAATTTCATTTATGGCTCAAGGAACATTTGGAGGGAACCCTAATTTTATATAATGGTGGCTGGGATCTGTCATGACAAGTGTTATAGTAGTGTTCTGAACACTGAAAGTATTTTAATGACTTAAAATTTGTAATTATTTTAGTAAATGCTTAATTATTTGAGGGGGCATTCAAATATTATCTTTAACCCATGGATCATTAAAAATTTTATCAGTAAAATCTATTCTATATGACGTAGATGGGGTCGAGCGGCGTGCCGTTAGGTGTGTCCGACATCTTCCAAAATCCGAAATAAAGAATGCGGCGTGTAGTAAACAAGCTTAATAAGGAATCACAAACACTTTCACTGTATCTACGCACAAGATTACTAGGATTCTAGCGGATAACGTAGAAACGTGGTAAGTACAAGACAGAGGCTGATTAGCACCCGTGCTTCGCTCCAGACGCAACCAAAAGAACAGCATACCCTCCGGCTCAATACAAACGACCCGGTAGTCGTTGTAAATCTACAGTGGCGCCCTCTCAGTACTCTGTCTTGTCTTTACCCAAGTGACAGCTGTCCTCAAGTCAGTGATAGCTGTCGACTTGACGTTTCTAACTTCAACGATTGAAAATAGATGGCGTTGGAGATCCGACTGTAGGATATGACATCTTGATCTCCGACACGGCCATTTTGACAGACTACCCGTCCTCGGGTAGAACCGATGAATCTGTGAACAAGATAACTCAAGGAAGTATCTGCGCTCGGCCATTCTGCCTTAACTTAAATTTAAAGACTTCTTATTACAATAGTTCATGAAATCACAAAAATCGCTCATCGACCGTCAAGTTCCCAAAATCTTTACGTAAAGACATAAAAAATAAAAGATAAGCAGACTCGCACATACGTTTAAATCAGTCAGACCTTTCCTTCGGTCAACATTACAGTAACAGTTAGTCATATAGCCAGTCCTTCGGCTATCTACTATGGAAACACAGTCCTTCGGTTTCCAACACACACATGTAGCACAGTCCATCGGCTACCTACTACGGAAACACGGTCCTTCGGTTTCCCACACACACACATGTAGCACTGTCCATCGGCTACAGCAGAAACTCGGTCCTTCGGTTCTGCCACAAATACATACTACTGTCTGTCAAGGGTTTGTCAAAGTCACAATTTAAAAAAAAACCGGTCAGTAACTTGTACATCGCATATGAAAATTCATTCATTTAGACTCTGAGGTCATATTAATTTCGATATCAAAATTACTAGGAACTTGATGGTCTGGCACCCTACGGACCCGATCGTGCGAATATTTGTAGGTTCGATTTGAAGACAAAGATTTTAGTCGGTATCTATCAACATCTAACAATTAAATTTTATACGATCCTTAAAATTTAGGATCTAGTTTAACTTGATTACGTTTTTCATTCTTAATGAACACATCTAAGACACGTCGTAGACGTTCCAACCCCTGCTCTCCTGTAGAATACAATACCAGCAGGTCATCAATGTAAGAAACAATATAACTATGAGCTAATTCACCTAAAGCTTTTGCTATAGCCCGCTGATAAACTGAACTGGCGTTCTTTAAACCAAACGGCATGGCACACACAAGGTAAATAATTCCAAAACAAGGCTACAGTATACACAATCCATATAGAGTAACGTCAGTCAAGTAAGTCTAGTTGCCTCAATCTAGCAACTCTTGGAAACTTCCATCCAGCTTCCGTAAACCAGTCTAGTCACTTCCATCCAGTGACTCTTAGAAACTTCCATCCAGCTTCCGTATACCAGTCTAGTCACTTCCATCCAGTGACTCTTGAATACCTCTATCCGGTATCCGTAAACCACTCTCAATCAGTCAACTCAACATTAATTTGAACATGACGGTCCATCCCCGTCAAGTTCGCACAGATTATTGGTGATTAAACGAACTTACCTGTAAGTGAAGTTCTATCACAATTATATGAGTACGTTTCATTCGAAGATATATTTTTAACACATGTAGTACTTTTATTGTACTGGCAACTTCGCACAATTTCAGAGTGGGTAATTCGAAAACAGAACTACCCTACAACCTACGACACTATTCCTAGTCTACCGATAATTTCCTTCATTCTTTAGAGCATCACAAAATTTTCTTAGTTTTAAGGGATCTGGGAAGGGAGGGTTTTATCTTATATCTTCGAATGAAACGTACTCATATAATTGTGATAGAACTTCACTTACAGGTAAGTTCGTTTAATCACCAATTACATTTCGTACGTTTCATTCTTTGATATATTTTTAAACACATGTAGATGTTTAGAGGTGAAAATTTTGCAAGCATCCTGGTTAATGAGTGTATACCTAATTATTATTGTAATTATGGGAAAAAAGAACACTACATTTTTACAAATTTTTATTTATAACATAAATATTAACTTTTTAAATTAGATTAATTTACAAGTGATAAATCTGCTTATAAATTATTTTAAATTTATGATGATTGATTGGACAGAAAGACTGATCTTGCAAAGTGAGCATCATCAGTCACTGGACGGTTATAGAATTTACCAAATGTTTCTGAGGCCTGCGACCAGCCAGCAGTTCTCCTAATTAACGTCTAATGAGACACCCTGCGCTCGCGCTGTAGATGTGGCAGCGTGTCGTGTGCTATGAGAACTCCATGCTGTCACATCCACCCCGGCTTCCGCCAGGATCTCCTTAATCCATCGGCTAATGGTTGGGTGCTAACAGACTTATATGGTCTTCTAGACGTTATTATGAGATTTTCGACTGTGTTCGGTCTTAAATCATTTGTAACTAACAAATAATCTTGCAAAACTGTAGCAGGACATATATTGATATTTCTGTAAAATAAGGCAAGAACAGAATTGGCTGGTCGCGCCCAGCTGCTGATGTTTTTATAATGTCTGAAATTACAATTTTATACCGTTCAGGCTGATATGGATATTATTAGCTTTAATGAGAGAAAGTGTCTGTGCTCTATGCGCAGTACATAAGGCCAGCAATATTACGAGTTTCTTAGAAATTTTGGCAGAGTTAAATCCTTATTAGGGCCCCATGAGGTAATATATTGCAAAATTTTATGAGGGTCCCATGTGGTTGCGTATTTTGGAATATTGGGCCTTAATTTATATATACCTTTCAATAGTCTTTTAATTTGGTCATGAGATCCTGACTCATCTCCGAAAAGCAAACTTAGAGCCGAACGATGACTATTCAAGGTGCCATAAGCCGCACCTTTATTAAACAGTTTTGTCAAAAAAAGTCAACATTCTTGGAACGGAACATGTGTATGGATCTATATTTGCCTCAGTGCAGTACTGCCACCAATACTTGTAGGAGACACCATATTGTTGCAAAGTATTTTTCGACAAAGAAGCCATCATAAGGTCCAATGATTCGATAGGGACACCTCGTTTCAGGAACGCGTCCCTGAGAGTTTGGCTGCACCCAGGATTTATAAAACTAATATCGGATGTAACCATTCTTTGTAACAGTGGGAACCACGGCTGGGAAGGCCAGTATGGAAATATTAGAATGCCTTCAGCCTTGTCCAATATAATTTTTTCCAAGACCTTTAATACGAGTGGGAATGGTGGAAAAACGTAAAAGTATACGCCCTTCCACGAGATAGTGAAGGCATCCACAGCAACTGCATCTGGATCTGCCTTCCACGACACATATCTTTGGCATTTGGCATTAGTGCGAGAAGCGAATAAATCGATATCTGGCTTACCTAAATCCGTTACTAGTATATTAAATACTTCATCTGTTAATGTCCACTCAATGTCCGTATTAACCTTTCGGGACTCTTCATCAGCTTCTCTATTGTCTTTACTTTTAATATAAGAAGCAGATAACCATATATTTCGCTTCTAGCACCATTGCCAAATTTCTCGCGCTAAATCATTTAGATGAGGATACTTTATGCCACCCATGCGATTAACGTAACTCAACGCCGTAGTGTTGTCAATACGTAATAAAATAGAACAGTTTCGGATATTACGTGCAAAGCATTTGAGTCCAAAAAAATACTGCAAGCAACTCTAGAAAATTAATATGAAAATTTATTTCACTAGCTTTCATTTCCCATTTATTTTTTGATTTTTACAAATGCACCCCAGCCAGACCTGGATGCATCTGTAAAGATCTCTAGTTCAAAACTACTCGATTTTAATGGGGTTGATGTCGATAAAATATTTTTTTTGACCACCATTCTAGGTCAGGCAATATTATAGATGAAGGACGAAATTTAGCTTCGTATGTTTTATATATTTGTAATGCTAAGTATTTAATTTGCTCGAGACGTTTAGTGTAAACCCAGCCGTATTTAACTGCTGGGCATGCTGCAGTAAGGGTACCAATGAGACAAGCAAGATCTTTTATAGTGCATAATGGTAAGGATTGAAATTTCTTAACTATTTTTAGTATATATAATCTTTTATCCATAGGTAATGATAATGTCATGTCAAGAGTGTTATAAATAAAGCCCAGAAACTTTGTCTGTTGTAAAGGTCGTAACGAACTTTTTTCATAATTTATAACAAATCCTAAGCTTTCAAGTAGTGCCACTGTTTCCGTTACATTATATAAACATTCAGAATGTGTGTGGCCGATGCATAAAAGATCGTCTAGGTATATAACAGATATAAATCTTTTGCCGCCGTTGGCTTTAGGAGCTAAAAATATAAGTCTAATAAATTGTTAATTGCCTTAGACATATCACGCATTTCTGCTGTGGTAAAATTATTACTATAGGGTACACTATTTTGGTAAACTTTTTTCGAAAAAAGGTATTTTGTAGCCATTTTTATCCAGGAAAGAACTAATTTATTATTAGTGATTTTCATCCAGTTATCATAAAAATATTGCAGGCGACCCGCATGTACCTGTTTATCTAATGTCGCGTGTAGGCTCGCTGCTGACTGCTCTGGTTCGAGTAGGCACGAGATCGTGTCAGTGTCGTCGTCGATGTGGCTCCGCGTCTGTATGATGTCGTTGTTCGTGGAAAGCCTCCGCGCCCCCCCCTGTTCCCTGATGTGTAACGAAGGGGGCGAATCTCGTTTCCCGGAAGGCGAGATCTTGAAGTGGATGGGCCATTTGTATGTGCAGGTGCTGTCTTATGTGTCGGTTCTTAATTTGTAGACCTTGTCTGGAAATAGCCTTTGAGGCTTTTATGGTCTCCGATAGTTTATCACCAAAGAGCGTGCTGTCTCGTTCATGATCTTTGATTAATGGCGTAAAGGATTTATCGAGGCAAGGTGTTATAAGTTTTGTTCTGAGCTCTGTTTCTATGTAATGTACGTCAGTCAAGATCCTGCAGCTATCCGACAGTCCTCTATTGCTTTTATCTTGTCATCTCAAAGGAGGAGTAATGTAATGGCTTTATTAATTGCTGTTATTCCAAGCCCTAATTGGTCTTGCTTTAACTGAATATTTTTATCGCGATTTTTAGTGATATCAGATACAGCAGCTTTTATTTCGGCGTTTAATGTCGGTGCTTTTAGTAATTGACAATTTCAGGTACCTGGTATTTTTTTTAGCAATTTTTCCTTTGGGTCTTTATTTAGTCCCTTCGCTAATATAGGCAACCAGCGTTGTGCCAGAGTGTGGTGAATTTTTTCACCAAACATCGGTTGCTCGTCCGTTGTATCATCCAACGCTAATAAAAGCTCCGGGTCGAGGTCAGGTGTCTCGTTTTGAGCTTCCGGGTTTATATTAAATTCTACCGGAGTATTTCCAGTTTCTCTTGGGACTCTGTTGCTGAGGTGTATTGAATTACATCATCTTGTGCGGTTCCGTCTAGAACAATTATATGTGAATTTATTTTATATATCATTGAATATCTGACTATACACACTATATTCTGAATACCGTCGTGTTGACCCGCAGTCAACCTCCCGGTTAATTTTTTGCATCATGTTAAACCTTCGTGATACCCTCATTGTGATATCCTCCAGGTTAACTTAAAGATGCTTATTCTGAATACCGTCGTGTTGACCCGCAGTCAACCTCCCGGTTTAATTTTATGCATCATGTAAACCTTCGTGATACCTCATTGTGATATCCTCCAGGTTAACTTAAAGATGCTTATTCTGAATACCGTCGTGTTGACCCGCAGTCAACCTCCCGGTTAATTTTATGCATCATGTTAAACCTTCGTGATACCCTCATTGTGATATCCTCCAGGTTAACTTAAAAGATGCTTATTCTGAATACCGTCGTGTTGACCCGCAGTCAACCTCCCGGTTAATTTTTATGCATCATGTTAAACCTTCGTGATACCCTCATTGTGATATCCTCCAGGTTAACTTAAAGATGCTTATTTTAGTTCACAAAAAAAAATTATACAGAACTTGTCTTAGAACATTTTGACTCGTGTACAAGAATATTTAATAAGAGATCATTATATTTTCTTACCTTCATTTCCTCAGAATCTGATGATGACGAATAAAGAATCACTCTAGTTCGCTTCTTGTTTTGGCTTCTTTTAATTTCTTAATTTTATTTAAGTAATAGTTAATTTCACTAGAAGCTTTGCGTTTAGGCATGTTATACTCTGATAATAATTTGAAAATAGAATAAACTAAACTATAATACTAGAATTGAAAAACGTGTGCTCGTTGCCGCGCAAAAAAAGCGAAAATTAAACACAAAAAAAGAATGAAGGAAATTATCGGTAGACTAGGAATAGTGTCGTAGGTTGTAGGGTAGTTCTGTTTTCGAATTACCCACTCTGAAATTGTGCGAAGTTGCCAGTACAATAAAAGTACTACATGTGTTAAAAATATATCAAAGAATGAAACGTACGAAATGTAATCATCACGGTCACATGTCAGCATGTCATTGGTAATGTCATTCGCAGGCATTCGCCTAAGTCTGTCATGTGCGTACTTATAGGTTCTATTGGAATTAAGGGCTTTAAGAACATAACGATTACCTTCAAGTACCTCCGATACCCTAAAAGGACCTCTATACTTCGGATCAATTAATCGAATTTCGAGTTCACCTGTAGTTACACGAGTTTTTGGCAAACCTGTTGTAAAAATAACTGGAATATTCACCTAAAATAGTTAAAAGATTGACTTTTTACAAGAGGGTATATCTGTGTCAACATTACTAAAGTCGTTACTGATACTAGAATCGTTTAAAACGTCACAATTTAAAACTGTCAAATTATTTTGTTTTGAAATGCTAAAATTATTTGTTGACAAGTTAATAACGAAGCCTTGACTCAATATTTCACGACCTAGCATAATATCACTACGCATATACACATCGGGTAAAACATGTAATAAAAGTTCTAAACAATAATCATTAATTTCAACATTACACAGTATTTGCTGGGTGCTGAATACACTGGTTTGACCCAATTCCCGTTAGAGAGACAGTTTAGCAATTCTTTTACCATTGAAACTTGATGCAACGCTTTCTTTTATTAGTGAACACTCAGCACCCGAATCAAAATGAAAATCATAAAATCTACCTTGATTATTAAGAGCGCCGTCGGTGGTAAAGCGGTAAGTGCAACTATCTTTCGTGGATTCGGACGAATTTGACCTCGGCGCACCTCGAAGCCTAGGTACTCTACTTTTTCTTTCAGGAATGAGCACTTTTTAGGATTTAACGAAAATCCCTTCCCAGAAAGAACTTCTAATACTACCTTTAGTCTATCGAAAGCTTCGTCGATGTTACTGGCCACAACTAGCACGTCATCCATGTACACTACAACGTACTTGTTCACGAGATCGCCTAGAGCATGTACGAGGCTATAGAAGTTTGTCCTATACCAGTCATAGAAACATTGTCATAAATTCGCTTACCACTAAATTTCAAAGCAATCGATTCTTTAACTAAGGAACACTCTGAACCTGAGTCGTAAGTAAATGGGAATGACTCACCAGAGTGACGCAGAGAACCCGAAGGCGCATTCACAATGCACACGTCTACTCGCTTTTCCTTAGCTGGACCAGTTCCAGTGCCGCCGCCGGTACCGTTGTTCCCCTCCTTGATTTTCCTCTTCGGGCAGTCGGATGCATAGTGGCCTTGTTCCTGGCAGTTGAAGCAGGTGATGCGATCGGTTCTCCCTGTAGGTTGGTTGGTCGAGTTATGGTCCCCGCGAAAGGACCTGTGTTTGGACCGGTCATCTTGCTTCTTCGAATTGGCTTTGTTGCGACATTGAAGAGATTTGTGGCCTAGTTGTCCACTATTAAAGCACTTGATGGTCACAGCAGATCCATTAGGTCGGTTTCTTTTTAGGTCGGGTCCATCACGATAAATACTTGATGAATAACTTTTCTTCAGGAACGAGACAGCCTTCAGTTCCTTTTGTAAATGGTTACGCGTCTTGATGTCAGTCGTTATAGCAATCCTCTGAACACGTGGCTCTTGTTTTGAAATATGAGCTAAGACAGTGGCTATTGCTATCTGTTCTGTAGTCAGTCCATTCCACCTTGCCATTAAGGATGTTATGAGGGTAGCGGCGTATGAGGCCAGGCACTCGTTATCTCTCGGTTCTTGTCGTGCATACTGATGAGAAAGGAAGCAGCAGTTTCAGGACAGTCATACCTTGCTACGAAAAGCTCCTTAAAATCGGCCCACGTCATATTAGGAATCGATATTGAAGACAGCCAAGATGATGCTTCGCCCTTGAGTGCGTGGCTTAACGCGATCATCAGAGAAGATCCATGGCGATGTCGATCTGTGATACACATGTCCGCGGTCGTTATCCAAGCTCGGGCGTCGATGTCTCTTTTCTCTGGGTCGAAATCAGGAAGGCGAATAGAGTCCGAAGATGCAGGTAGTTTTATTGCTTGCACCAACGCCAGAAAATTTTGATTTTGTTGCTCGAAGAGAAGACGCCATTTTTCTTCGCTCGAGTCACTATTTGAAGCACGTGTTTCATGTGGGTGATCCGGGTTGCATCCCACGCCTGATGACGTATATGGGTCGAGCGGCGTGCCGTTAGGTGTGTCCGACATCTTCCAAAATCCGAAATAAAGAATGCGGCGTGTAGTAAACAAGCTTAATAAGGAATCACAAACACTTTCACTGTATCTACGCACAAGATTACTAGGATTCTAGCGGATAACGTAGAAACGTGGTAAGTACAAGACAGAGGCTGATTAGCACCCGTGCTTCGCTCCAGACGCAACCAAAAGAACAGCATACCCTCCGGCTCAATACAAACGACCCGGTAGTCGTTGTAAATCTACAGTGGCGCCCTCTCAGTACTCTGTCTTGTCTTTACCCAAGTGACAGCTGTCCTCAAGTCAGTGATAGCTGTCGACTTGACGTTTCTAACTTCAACGATTGAAAATAGATGGCGTTGGAGATCCGACTGTAGGATATGACATCTTGATCTCCGACATATATATAATCCCATGTCATTTTCCCCGTAAGAGCCGAATATTTTCCTAATAAAATCAATCGAAATCACCCATAATATTTTCGTAGTCATTTTGTATTCTTTTTGTTTCAAATACTTTTTCGTTGGTGTCTCTCTTTCTCTTAAATAACATACATACAGTTGTGAACGAATGTAAAATGAACGAAAGAATCATAAATGTTAGTGTCATAATGGAATCATGAACTCTTTTACAGTATAAAAAGGTACTTTAGTAGCGTTGCGGTGGCTTGTAAATCACCAAAAGGAAATTGCATTACTGTTACATCAACTGTATAGGCCAAAATTGTCATACTAGATACTTCTATAGATACAATTTAGAGCAAATTGGAGAAATAAATGCGCCACTTTCTATGAACGTACTACTTTGTTTGGCTAATTATAGAACCGCCGATTGGTAAGCCCGAAACGTTCTATAGTCTTCTAAACAACCAACTATTGTTAGTTGGGAACGTATATATTATAATATTTTTTTTTAAACGAAAAACCGACTTCCTCCCAAAACTCGAGCTTACCAAAGTAAAATTTAACTAAAGGGCAAATATATATTGCGTTAAGCCGTGTACGAAGTTTAGGAGGCATAATATTGTCAGATTTATATATTTTTTATATAAAATAGGCCACATGACAAAAGAGAAAAAGGACTAGGCTTCGAAACTTTACGTCTGACAATATGATGATTATGATGATAATGATGACCTCCGACCAATTTCGACCAAGGCGACCACTTCTACTCCTAGATATTACTAAGTTGGCGTTCATGCGCTCGGAGATGGCTTACATTTACATAGCCAATCTTCGCCCTGAACGCCATTGTTGGTTAGTGCGCCATTATTGTATTATAGATAATGGCAGCAGGAGGACGAGTCTTTAGTTCATCACGTTTAGCGTCAAGGTCAGCTTGACGCTGCTCCTCGAACTCGTGTACTTGCTTTATCACCGTCCTGCGCCACTCTGGTCGTTGTGCTGACAATACTTCCCATTTAGATGGATCTATATTGCATCTCTTCATATGTCTTTTCTGAACATCTTTGTATCTGAGGAGTTGCCGCCGCGTTTCCGCTTGCCCTCCTCCAGTTCAGAAAAGAAGATGCGCTTAGCCAATCTCTCCTCCGCCATACGAGACACATGACCGCACTAGCGAAGCTGCCGACGCATTAAGTAGGCCTCAATGCCACTTACATTGGCTCTTCGCAATACTTCGGTATTACTAACTCGGTTGGACCATCTGATTCTCATGATGGATCGGAGGCACTTGAGGTGGAATCGAACTAGAGTGCGTATGTGGCGACGGTACATGCACCACGCCTCGGAGGAATATAAGAGATTTTGGCAGCACAACAGCCATGTACCACTTATTTAAGCAACATATAATTACACTCCTTCTTCCTGCCCTGTTCCCAATCATTGGGGTCGGTGCAATATGTAGGTACTCTTTTTTCATTCATCCCTATTATCCGTCATCTCGTTATTCTCATGTCTACCTCTTCCTCTATAACATCTTACTTCGGACACGGCTTAACGCAACATATAATTTCATGACTTAACACAATTATCTTCATCTTCATAAGCCTATTGCAGTCCATTACTGACGTAGGCCCCCCCTGCATAGGGTTATTTTGTTACTAAAAAGTTCCACTATCTGTTTTTCGGCGGCTCCATCATCAGACCCTCGTTTCCTTATATTATGTGTAAGCTGACCAAAATTCTCTATAAAAATCTAAAAAACGGACTACTCGTGCCTTTTATATTTGAGGATATCCCAGATTCCTTAGAAATTCCATCATCAGGTGTTATGTTTTATATGTAGGTGATCAAAACGCACTCAGAAAAGTATAAAAACAGACTACAGTGATACAATATTCGAGGATTGCCCTCGATTTCTCCAAGATCCCATCATCAGATCTGGTTGGTGAATATGGGACCAACCTGGAAGTATACCATGACCAACTATAAAAAAAATTGAAATCGGTTCATAAATGACGGAGTTCTGAGGTAAACACACATAAAAAAAAAAAAAAAAACAAAACATACAGACGAATGATAACCTCTCTTTTTGAAGTCGGTTAATAAAATAGTAAAAAGGCTGCAAGAATTTTGAAATGTTTTAAAAATACATAGGTAGGTACTATTATTTTCTTAACTTCAGATTTGCAATACAAAAAATTAAATAAATTAGGCGATGACGGATGTGGATAGACACTCATATTAAATCTAACCGCCCCGCGCCGCGCCGCCGCCATGTCAGTTAGAAATTTTCTCTTTCTGGCAGAAGAGACAATAGGTAACATAAATGTTAATTTACTACTTTCATGGCTACAAGCTAAATAAGTCAATGGGTAAAACACATTGTATCTATTTGAGAATTTAAATATTTTACAGCTATTTATTTATCAGCGACGTAATTTAATCTGATAAAAGCTGGAGCTTCGTTAAACACAATATAATTACTTGATTGTGGTTTTGACTGTGTAACTAAAATAATCACTTTGATTTGTTAGAATTGTTACCGATGTTGACAGACTCATATGATACTCAGAACTCAGAGAGAATAGATGCATGTACAATGGCAAGCTTATCTCTACAAGAGATCTCTTCCAGCAAGCCGAGCAAGTAAAGTGAAATTGTTAACAAATACAGGGTAACATGTGCAATTAAATTAATTCTAAGAAACTAAATACTTACATTGAAAAAAAGGAGAGAAACAAATGACAGCATATTCAAAGAATGGACAGGTAGTGATCCTTCAGCTTTTTCCTAAATGTGCCAACAGTGTGACTATCTCTAACCGTATGGGGTAATTCATTTCACCTGAACCGAGAAAGAATACCCAAAAGCCCCAGAATTAAATCGGGGAGTTTGTAGCAGCTTACCCAAGTTTTTTTAGGAATCCCGTGCATGATTACATCCATTATAGTATCTACCACGTCTAGAAAAATCTTGCGTCGATATTGCCCCATCTTGTGCACTTTCATAAAAAGCTAATCTGAAAAGTTTGAATAATTTGAGTCATCTCATAGTTATAAAACCACTACAAAACGAATGCAACTCCGATGACACATTTCATATCACTTTATATTCAAATGAGACAAAACACATGCCACAGGCGGATAACATTTAATTTTTATTAGGTAATCTCTGGTGTGATAATATACAGTCACTTGGTTGATAACTTGCAACTATGTTTGTAAACAAATTTGGAACAAGAGCGCGAAGAACACAAGCTCGTTCAATATTCATATAATGCTATGCCAATTTATTTATAACCACAAAATGTTGAGATTATTTTGAGAGTGTTTTTATTATTTGGATTGGATTCCATGTGTTATTTTAAGAGCTTTTTATTGCGTGTAATGTCGTGAAACGTAATTTACTTTCATTACTATAATAAAATCAAAATAGCAGATCTATCTGTAAAAGCTCGCAACGACTCAGACGCATTCCTATACAAATTACACCCGATTGTAACTACTAACAATAACAATTTCAATCTCCGACTACGGAGATCGTAAACAAGTGCCCAAGACAATTGACTTGAGATAGAAAGGTACTTTTACTGCTTTTAACATTATAGAAAATAGTTCGAAAATGAAGAATTTAATTAAAATCATTAACTTATTCTAATGTAACTTTTCTTTCGTTTTATCATGCACATTTCTTATTAAATAAAGCAAATAACAATACAAAATAATATACTTGTGTTTGGCTATTGGCTTTCAAAAGACCCCAATTTATTACTGCTATATTTCCAATCTACTGACAAGCTTGAGTTACAGATTTATTATAATTAATGTATCTCATTCTACTAATACCTACTACTATTTAAGTATATTTATTTTCGATTCGTACGTAACTGCGCGTCAGAAAAGTTGTCGGATGGCAATGATATCTGAATGCACTACGCATCATCATCGTGGTCTCCGTAGGCGGACACGTGTACTGTTTGTACTAAGTAGGTATGAGATTCATGCATTCTCTGTTTATGCTTCACTGAGATGTAGTTAAAGAGTATTGAAATGTAGCTCAATTATGTGGAAAAGCCAATGAGGCGTTATTAACACGAATACTAATAGCCTTAGCAGTATTTTCTTTGTAAAATCCAGTACGTAGGCGTATAGATGCGTGCGTAGGCCACATTGCCTATACAATGTTTATTAATAGTATATGCGTTAAATAATTTTATAAGACAACTAATATGTACCTACAAATTACCTAATAGGCTTTGATTCTTATGATAATCATATAGATGTTTTATTTTAAGCTTATAGAGATGCGTAAGTATTTAATATACATTTCATGTAAGATAATATTGGTTATAGGGTAATAAGCCAAAACACATACAAAACACGTAAGGAAAGGTTACGTGTCGTCGTTTTCGGTATAGATACGAAAACTCATGGATGACTGAGATCGTGGGTAGAAAATAACAGGTTCTTCTAGGTAATGTAAGTAACATTTAATCTATCCACTAGATACCTATCTACGATAAGAAACTTGTGTCACATGGCGTCGTTGCCGTTGTCGAGCACTTTCATTAGTAAGTACTTCTTTAGAGAGACGAAGGCTAAAGGAAAATTTAAGAACATTACTAAGATTTTAATGAAGTAAAGAGTAATATTTAATTACTGAAAAAAAAGGAAAATTACTTAAGTAAAACATATACAGGAAGTTTTTTCGTTGCCACCCTTAACGAAGGGTACATACTCTATACATCAAATAAAGTAAGTTTATGCCTTAGAATAAGGAGGGTCCAGAACCCATGATCACGAAAACTTTTGAAGCAAATTTAAGTCGGTTGAATCAACCTAGTTCATCCAGTCGGGCTGTAGACGTCAGTGGAGTAACATTAAACTAATAATATTAATTATTCCAATTGCATGGTCCCTACCTGTAAAAATTGTACCGGGTCACTAAGTAAACACTTGAGGATCACATTTCTCGTATAAGTAGCATAATTACTAGCCTTGGTACTTAAATATTGTATTTTACATATTTTTTACAATTGTCATAGAGAAAATTATAGTGATGCCATATACAAATTATTTCCCTATTTCTGTTTATAAATATATATAGGGTTAAAAATTATGTTTTTTGTAAGATGTACAATAAAGACGATTAGGCATAATTATACAATTTCATGTACCTACATACACGAACATTATGAAAAGTGATGTTTGTGCAAACGTATTAGGGATTATGATTTTCGGACGATCGATATTAAAATATTGGATTAAAGTTAATATAGAGTTTTAGCATAATCTAGTACTATTAAGTATTGTGTGGCATTGTATTACAATCGTATCAGAATTAAAAATAAAAACATTTTTCTGGCTGACTGTAACAAGATTCATGTTTTGGTATTAGTTCGGAATAGATCGTACATTTATTAAAATTAATTTAAAGAGTGGTATCCGATCGGAATAGAAAATAAAAAAGGATAAAAACAAATACCATTGGTATTAGATGATGGTATTGGATCGGAATAGATCGGCGTGATGTAGCAAACCTAATATTTTTTATAGGGACGGTGTCCCGCTTCTACAATAGAAACAATACTACTTTCGAGAATCATGGTACGAGTAACTCCACGACGAGTTAGCGCGAACATAATCTGTATGTATATCATTTTCTGTAAATCTATGTGTATATTCCAGTTTCTAGCCACATATATGAGGTAGGTTTTCTCAGTGGATGGAATCAGCAAAGATTTACATGCATAAAACATGTATGTGTCTATTTAATTTACATCCAGTCTACTAGTTATCAGTCGGCTTGGCTGTTGTTCATAGTAACCGGCTGTTAGATTGTCTCATATTATCTTATCTTTATTATGTACTTATATTGTTTCATTGTAAACTATTTTGTGACTCTTCTAAGAGTTTATTAACAAATTAAATTATTTTTTTACTCGACTGCGCGACACAAAGGAGTGGTGATGTGTTTAACAGCCTATACAGGGAGTATGTGACAGCCAGGCAAATACTGAAACACTGAACAAGTAGCATTGTTTTCAGATATACAACAGTGTTATTACTCGCAGGAAATGCATTTTTAATTAGATTATACGCAATGTTTGCTTTCTACATCAATTGTTTCGGGCGATCCTGTGACGAGTTAAATGGGCTTATGGGTTATTGTGTGATATATTGCTGTTTTTAGACCACTTGTGATTCTCTCTCTCTCTCCATTGGGGTTGATCAGTTAACTGAACTTTTAGGAGATGAACAATTTTTTTCAAAATCATCCATTAGTCAAACTTTTGTTTTTATGTCATTATCTAAAGCTTACTTAAATGAACTACATTTTTTTTCCCCTGAAAAAATGAGAAAAATGTTGGAAAATTTTGGAATTGTCCCGCTAAAATTTTCAGTTGTGGTTCTTTTTTACAGAGTCGGGTTTTTGGATTTTTTAAATTATGTTATTTTTTTATTCACTATAGATATTATTACACAATATTTTTATAGTCAGTCTATTAGTCCAATCAACGAGTAAATCCTTTGTATGAAGACTCAACATTAATTCTCCGTTCCTAATATTTTGTAGGATGATAAAAGTCTGTTCATTTTATTTTTGTGTGTCAATTTGCTTTAATGCATCGCCTAACACAATAATCCAAAAGATTAATATATCCTGACATTTACAGAAACAATTTCGGACAAAGAAATTTTCCGCAGCGATTGATATCGATTCGTGATTTTTTTGTTTTCGTAAAAAAAAACAAATTCTAAATCGAAAAAATCGTAATTATTTTATAATCGTATCTATTGACTTTACTTTATCATCCTGCAAAATATTAAGAACGGAGGAGTTATTGTTGGGGTTTACCTACTTACAACGCTCTCTATATATATATAAGGTAGAGTCATCATCATATCGGCCTATCAGTCCACTGCACGTGGGCCTTCCCAGGCATGCCACAAGACTGCCATAGGGGTATTTGTCCATAATCACCACGTTGGGCAGGCGGGTTGGTAGGTAGAGTCTGAATCATAAAGAACCTACAAAGAAAATTATCCATCTCTTTCTCTGTTTAATTGTAATTTTTTATTCTCATGGAACCCCAATCTATCCCGGCATTAAATTCACACATGTTAAGATCTTATAAGGTCTCCGACCTACTACTTGAATTAAACTCTGTAGATAATATTCCTTAAAAAATTGGAATCAGTCCAGACTTTTCGATTTTACTTATGAGTATAGGTACTACTAATATTACCTAAACAATTCATAACTGTTCATAAATATATTTTCAATATTAATTGCGTTCACTTTTAGGTGAAATATGAATGAAAGTGAAAAAAAACGCCTCTTCGACTATTATTCGGTCTTTTTTTTCACTTTTATCGTTCATAAATGAGTTAATTTACTATGACAGGAGTCAGTCATTTACCATAGGCCAAGTAGCCGGTGCCTACGGCAGATTTAGGGCGGCAAATTTAGCATTTTACAGAAAAAATATATAATTATACGAGGTATACACAATCATATATAAATAAACGATTAATAAACGCACTGTACTATAACTTAGGTACTTATGTGTCATGAATTTAAATATTCCAATAGCGTTTCAAAAAAAATAAAATAAAAAAATAAACAGATATCGGAGCCTAGCACGAGCACCGTCTCTCCACAATCGTGTATATTGTTTTATTACCAAGCCTTGGTCTTTCTGAACCTTAAGTATTCTTAGCTAATTAACTTCATCTGATGTTGTAAGAAATAAATAAAAACTATTATTACTTAATTTAAATTAAATTAGTAAACTTTTAACCCTCATTATAAAAATGATATTTAACGCGTAATATGTTTCCAGTAAATACATATTATTTTCTACTAGGTACGTAGGTAGGTAGGTATGTATTTTCGTATGACATGACCGCTCGCTAAGTGTCTCACTCTAACGAATGACAGCACAAGCCACAATCACGATCGCTCTTCACTTATTAGGTGCAAAAATAATAGTAACTGACAGAAATATCATTAAGTTCACAATCATACTAATAACGGATTAAATAACGTTGATTTTCAAAGTCAGTATCGTTCAAAAATGAATGCCTACTAGCGGAAATTGTAAATCCTCACGACAGGAGTAATAATCCTCTAGAAACGTCAAAAAATTTAGTCGGTGAAAAACCTCGAGGATATTTACCCAGCTAAAGTGGTTCAATTTTTCGTTCTTTTCGTTCAATCATCAAGGGATCACATATAAACAAATAGTAGGTACCTACGAGTGGCATACATGACACCGGTCGGACGATTTCCATCTGTAAAAACCGTAAAACCTGAATTTTCCTAACGTCGGTATAAAAAAATGAAATCAGATAGAATACAGGTTATGCCATTGAATTTTAATCAGAGTTTTATTTATTTATTCTATATAAGTACATTACAAAACTTAACATTAAAAACAACGTCCCACAAAACTGCTTGCGCCGTTTGACTGTTGCTTAGATGCCTACTGTTGTTTTAATTTACTTCTGCGTTATACTTACTTTATTGATTTATTACACTCATTCCCAATGATAGTATTAACCGAATTTAATGGATCATATTGCAAGTTGGCATCCCTCATTAAATTTTTACCTGACAGATGCTAAATAACGCGTTCAGTTTTATAGTTAAATCTGATGTCATATATTTGCTGTATAGTGCTCTTTTGGCCGTTTATAAAAGGAGAATTTTTGACAGATATCGCCCAGTGAATTACCTTGTAAAAGTGAACGCAAACTAAGTATAGATAAACAGCCTAGTATCCTGGGAGCTTTTTTATTTTTTTATTATTTATATGGAAACAAGCAGACACAGATGTACATGTCAAACATAATTGTATAAAAAGAACACTAATTACATCTGTGCCCTTGAACACGTTTCACTGAGAACACACACTATTATAATTAAAGCTAAAACTAGAGTGGGAGCAACACTAGCGGTCTGAAAAAACCTAAACATACATTTTAATAAAGCATGCTCTTATCTGAGTATCACGGACAGTTATTTGTGTGATAGCGAGCCGGTTTATGAACTCGCCAACATATGAGAAGATAACGTAACTTTTAGGTCTGCTCCGGCGCAGCCTTATCACCATAGGTAGGTAATTGATAAAAAAGGGATTTCTTGATCATTGTATTTGAGTGCTTGATTATGATGTAGGTACAGGCATGATAAGATACACTTGATTTGGTACAGCATATCACCTATATTGAATTGGTTTTTTTTAAACATTCACTTCACACATGTTAGCCATTTTTGGATAAATACCTAGATGATATTAAATTTATTTTTGTAACTTCGAGGTTAGTGCTTTCAAGGTCATCAATATACAACGTACCTACGATATATTGTTTTGTTACTACTAGGTATTACTTTAGTATTTAATGTAGATAGATATAGAGTACAAACACGTGCACGTAAACGCTAATAACTTAGAGTAACAATCGAAGCAATCGTCTATAGACACTGGTGCGCGTGTTCCGTTGTTTAAGCTGGCAAACATTTGCGAAATCCAGGTAAATGCCTCTGGATTCACTTAAGTCACGCGCAACTAACTCCTTTGAACTGTAAAGTAATTACGTTGTTCCCGATTCCAAAGACGAAGTTGGAATGAATTCCCAGGCTCCTAACAAGAGAGATACATACTGCACAATACCACGTTCGTATTACGGCAATACAAAAAGCCTACATTTGCATCTACGTTGTGCCGCAAAGTACGTGCGTGTTTTGACGAATTACTCGTTAGGTCGCTTTTAGCCCGTCATTTTCATGCATCTGACAGCGAGAGTGCGACCTCGTCTCGTGTCATCGTCCTCTGAAAGCGCTTTTCTTCGCCACAAAACGGACGGTTTCTTTTCATAAGGAAAAGCTGAAAAGTGTCTGCAAGCAAATAACTCCCTAGAGGGGAAAAGCCTACTGCCTTGCTTTGCTGCCTCTTGTACGGGAAATGATATGAATAAACTTGAAAAATGGCCTGATACTTTGTAGTAGGTACATACTTTTTATTACTGGTTGTTGTACTTTATCAAATGTTTACTTTTTCTGCAAGATATTTTACATCTTTTAAATTTATGCTAAGAAAAATTTATAAAATCACGACTGAGGGGAGATTTTATTTCCAAGCTCGCCAATTAAATTTCCGGTTGAAGGTAAGCATCTATAGGTAGATGGCGGCGGTAGGCACATACAGCTTCACGGTTGATGTTTAATAATTATGCAGTTGTTTAACTTGATTATGACGTCGTCGCTGCGAGTTGGCACGAGAGCCACACCTCCTCTACTTCGTTACATTTGCATCGTGTTCGGACACGCGTCAAAAGCTAAAGCTTCGGCTTCACTGCAAGCTCCGCCATTAATCACCTTGTCTAATTCTCCGCTCGCAGGCCGACTCGGCGTCTTCTATTTGCTACGTAATTATTTCTTCGACCCGCGGCTGACACGAGCCTCTTGCCAAACAGTCCGTTATTATTGAACTACTCCGTTCTTGTTGCATACTAAGTTTTAATAACACTAATTGTTTACGTCTCTTACCCGCACCCTGCTCAGAGTTCATAATAGCAACAACAGTGTGGAAGTTAGAATTATTTATCGTATTAGTTTCGTAATATAAACTTACAGACTTTGTATTAATGCGGACAGGAAGGAAAGCTAGGAGTCATTGGTGAGCGTTTGAGGAGATTAATCTTGGGATTCATTTGTTATCGTTAAGTATTTTGGTTAGCATGATTAATGTGGGGGATGCTGGGAATTTGTTAATGAGTTATGATATTCCCCAGTTATCGGTTTTTAATCCGTTTTCGTTCATACCCAGATAACATTCGAAGCTGTATAAACGCTGTACATAGAAAATTTTGAAGAGCTTAGGCTGTACAGGTTGGCTGGATAAGGGCTGTATATCCGTATTACAGCCCCATTGGGCCCCAAATTATACAGCTTTAAGTGTAGAACTAGCTGTCTAAGAACTGTGTAACAGCTGCACAATAACTGACTTAGAGCGTAATTAGATACCATTATACAGATACTGTTCTTAAAATTTACTTGTTTTATTCTAATATACAGGCTCAGGCTTATGAACGTTTGAATAAAAGTATAAAATTATGTTCGTGGTTTGAATCCTTCTATACTTATTTTCTAGACTTTATTTATTCATCGATCATCTGGTATGCGGCGATTTTCATTTGTGAAGTGAATAAATATTCTTTCGTTTTTTCGTTTTTTTTTATAAAAAGTTACACATCACATTAACCTAGTCCTAGATTAAGATCCCTAAGGTCTTGTGTCGATGGTACTAAGCAACGGTATATAAATACATAGATATTATTTACTGTGTGGTACCTAAGTACGCATTATTCGTTTCTTGGTCGTTATTTTCCTTGCGGCTGCTATTTCTTTGTGAATATGTATGCTAATAGTAAGCCAAAACTCATGCGCTCTCGAAATATAGATATTTTCGAAAGTATTTCAGTAATAATAGAACCGTGTAATTAAGTTAAGAGTAGTAATATAAGTCCGCAGTATTTTCCTATTGCTAAAAAAAATAATTTTGTACGGTACTCAGGTGTAATTATGTGTAAATAACGCCAATGTCATAAAAAAATTACGTTAATATTTTACAAAATCTATGATACCATGATATTTAGGTTACAGTTTAATGCCGTCTCTAATACAGCTGTTGCTCTACTAGTACTCGATTATGAAGCTTATTGCTAAACAAGACGTATTTCAAGAATAAACAACAGAGTAACATTGGCTGAACATTAGAATTTAATTATTATAGTAACTGCATAAAAGAAGCTCACTCTGGTGAAATTTGTTTTCTTTTTCTTTAATAATATTTATAACAAAAGAATATGTTTAGTGAAATACCTATTACAGCTCAAAAATAGTTATTAATATTTCCATGGTTCAATATCCATTTTTTACTCTTAAAAACAAATTCACAACGAACATAATAAATAACTAACTAAGCATAACTGACATTTGGGTACACCAGTTTTACCTAGGCATGAAACTGTTCGATAAGCTGCACTATTATCTTTTGAAACTCTATCAACGTTATAATGATCTACTGGTACACTGAGGGCTGACTACCTACTATAGGGAAAATTTACGATTATCGAGTTAGCTTTAGAGTAAGATAAGTTTTTACTCTAATGTAACTGACAGCATTTTATTACACTATTGTACAGGAATTTGCTTTATACGGGATTCCTAGATAACCATTGAACAGCTTAAGCCTTATATGATGCTGTACTACAGAGTAATTATACACCAATAACCAGAAGATAGCCTTAATAAATGTTCTTGTACAGGGTTAGGCTACACAAAAGTAAAATTCTAGAGCACTACTCTGTCGATATACAGCTTGAGTCTTATAAACTGTTTTATAGCGTTTTTCTACACCATACACTGTATTTCAGAAATTTTTGGTGCTGTTTAAAAGCCAAAAGTAATAATTTAGGCTATATACAGCCCTAAACCAGATGTACTGTATAAAACGATATATATTTGCCTTACTACAGCTTTAAACATATTTTGACGCTTTTGTACATCGTTTATACAACCTCTAGCTGTTAATTTCCTGGTTAATAGATTTTTCTTCAGCCTAAAATGTTTACTGGGTTATTTATCATGTTTAACAGACAGCTCTACGTAGGTAGATACATACCTATCTACAGCTACTTCGGTAAATTAAACTTCTAAAGAAATTAAGAAACGTTCCAAGAACAGATCATCACGATGTTGTTCTAGTCTAGAGCGTTTTGTCATCATCACTTATTTAAACATCACCCGTTGAATTTATTTGAACGCTTGTACTAACCTCCCCCTCTTTACAGCGGGGGCCGACCTGATCATCACAAACACGTATCAGGCATCAGTGGACGGCTTCGTGGCGCACCTGGGCCTGAACCGCAAAGAGGCGTACGAGCTCATCGGCCAAGCGGTGGAGCTGGCCAAGAAAGCTCGCACGCTCTACCTTGAAGAGTTCCAGGAGTATGTTCAAACAGGTCAGTAATCAGTATTGCAAGATGATTTGAACCGACCCTAAGATCTTATATTAAATAGATATTGTCAAAAAAGTACGTACCAAATCTACTTATTCAATGTGTTAATAAAATTTGAAGAATGTTTGTATTTTGCTGTAAACAAAGCTTCTGGGTTACGAACCGCAAGGGACGGGTGCAAGCACGCATTAATTACACTTTGCAAGGGTTTAAGGTATTTGTGTAGATAGGGTTAAAATGTAGAGCGCCGGCCGGAATATTACCTATGTCACATAGATTAATATAGGGTGTTGAAGTCCGATAATGTTCTGAACGAGAACTAGACGAACTTATCCACTTCTTACTTAGCAATTACAAATTGTAAAATAAGAGTCCGTTAGTCAAAATATACTCCTTCATTGGTATATTTGTTTTGTTATACATAGATCGTGTTCCACTGGTGGTAGGGTCTGTCGGACCCTACGGTGCTCATCTTCACGATGGATCCGAGTATGATGGCAGCTATGCGGACACCACATCTGTTGAGGTAATCTACCTAAAATATTAAATCAACCTTAAATCACTCCAAACAAATTTACGAATTCACAACCACGAGGTAGGTCATCATTTAGCTAATCGGTTCTATGTTGAGGTACATATAAATACGTGGCCTACATTCCCCGGCTAGACACAAATTTAACAAGTATTTCTGCCTAATTTATTCTTTCTTTATTCCCGAACATAGCCTGAAGAGGTTGTTCGATCATTTGAATCAAATAGATTTTGAATTAGGTATAGGTACCTAAAGATGAGCTTTCTGACTAAGGCTATAAATTCTAAATGAGGATTTTTATTATTTGACATTAAGATTGAAAGCCTAGGGTTCCATTACGGTTTATAGACCGAAAATGGCAATATAATACCTACACGATTCTTGTATTGCACATATAAAATATTATCGGTAAAATATTCGAGAAACGCTAATGTGTTTTTAAAATAGTATTATTTTATCGTAACATAACTGCGCACTTTTAACTTTTGTTTGGTTACAGTACATCGGTATACTGAACGTGTAATGTATTATCGCAGTTTTTTTTAAACAAACTGCTCAAAACAAATAGAGTGAGGTCAGTGCCTACTGAACCCAGCCGGCAATGAATACATACTCCAATAAAGTCTAAAGCGTCGGCTAAATCGTAAAGAGGGCCGTAAAGTTGCCGGCAAATTAAAATTTACATCGGCAATATGAAAAAGTCCCTTCTAATGTCTCGTCTTTTTTCCTGGACACCGTTTGACTGGGGTGGACAGTTAATTAACAAAACCTAGAACAAATGGGCATCAGAGACAAACATGAAGTTACCAAAAATTTATGCGCGCGGTGCCGCCTGTCTGTCTCGTTAATTACGGGTACAGTAGGTACAACATAAATTAGATTGTTATTTCTTTTTTTATAACAGATTCTATAAAAGAAAGAACAGTTGCACCAAAGTAATAATTTCACCAGATAAAGCTTTCGGATATCACAAACAAAAGACACTCATAATAATGTTCACTCTTACGTTATTTTAGTCAGGTACGTTTATAAAGCTCCAAGCTAAAGGCCAGCCAGAAGCTCTGAATACGACCTAATTTTTCATCCACGTAGTCGATACGAGTATCATTGCGATTCAGCGCAACACGTGGCAAGAAAACTATTAATTAAATTTCGTTGTGTAAACTTTATCAACATAGGTAATATAATAAAATACCTAAAGTAATAATTTATGAATCCACGCCCTAAAACTATTAATCCAAAGAACATGAAATCTCATACGGAGGCTAGCATGGGATTTTCCCCACGGAATACCGTGTAACTGGATTCGGGTAGAGTTGCCACGCCACTTTTTAATATTTCGAAGTGCAAAATTGTTTATGTTAGACAAATAGGCACAGCAATTTTGAATATTGAAGTAGGTTATGTAAAATACAATATACTCACATGTCCATGCTATGTGTGCATTGCCTACTGACACTGTAGGTACCTAAATAAATGCTAAAGTAACTCGACATATTATTTTTGTATGCTTATTTAGGTGCCTATCTACAAGATGTAACAAAAAGGGTATGTTAAGCGAAAAGCTATGTAAATAGCCCACTATAGAGAACCTATCTACAAAATTTGAGACTCAAAATCACATTTTTTCAAGATTGTATGAAAATTTCTGAGATATTTAAAAATTCTCCATACTATCGGGAAAAATAAACATGTGATTTCGGGTCTCAAATTTTGTGGATAGGTTCTCTATAGTGGGCTATTTACATAGCTTTTCACTTAACATACCCTTTCTGTTACATCCTGTATAGCTTATAATATAGCTTATTAGCATCCTAACTTCTAAAACGGCGTTTGTTATGTTTTTATCAACATTTGAAATGCTTGTAAATCTAAAACTCTTAACGCTATAGTGTGGTAATTTGTAGGTTTCTGTAGGTACTTATTGGGTACTAAAATTTTTGTCGTACTCAAATCTTCGTTTAAGTATTTCCCACTTGGAAATACGAGTGGTCACGCTATTCTGGCGTCAGAACGGCGGACCAAAATAAAAATGAAATATTAAAAAAAAATTGAGTTACTTACTAATTTTGTAAATAAAGGTACCAATTAGTACTAATAAGGTACTGATTTCTTAAACTATTTGGGTAGATATACTAATTTTGAAAATAAAGGACCAATTAGAGTGTACCTACTAATAAGGTAAGTACTGTAAGTTTTTGGCTATTTGGGTAGATATTTCGTACAATGGTCTCACGGTTTACTAATAACTAATGCACTATAGGCAGGTACCTACTTACCGGATTAGATACACATTGACCGATTAGACTGACTTTTTTAAGATAAGATTGAAACGAGATATTTACAAGATAAGATATGTACACCTTAAATAAATACTATAATCAAGTTTAATTTCGTAATATTCGTCCGTTTATTCGACCCAGAGATTCGTAACATAATATTATCTTGTTTAAATGTAGAAGTGAATGTGAATGCACTTAGAAGAAATATTTGTTATCTCACTTTATGTGCCTAGAAATTCAGACAATAGATACCTACTGACTGAAAATCCAGAAACTGTTTCGATGGATTTTTGTCGGAGATGTTATAACATAACTTTTGATTAATTAATAAAAGAGCAACTATTAATTCGGCAAAAATCTGATTTCCAAGTAATTAGGGTTGCAAAGGAAAATAAGATAAAACTATGCACCTAAGTATAAACCTACTTTTTGACTGAGCGAGTAGTCATCTATTAACAAAGAGAGAGAGAGAGAGAGAGAGTGCACTATTTTCGAAAAATATGTACATATTTACAAAAGCTTCTACATTGTATCTTACAACAAAAAGCCCGTTTTAAAAGTTTATTTAGCTGCAAAAGAGTAATTGTCGATAGAGCTGAGAATTCATATAGCATACTTAGTTTATAATTTACGCCATTGCCGTTTTGTGGTGCAACTAAATATCTGTAATGGACGGGTCACATTTATCGACACATACTAGATACCTATAATAGGTAAGTATAATGTATTACTTCGTAGCTTTGATACCATATCTCAGAACAGAAATGAAACAGAAACATGGTACTCGTACAAAGCTAAAACCTCTGAGGGTTTACTGGCAAAGCAGGTGAACTTACTTTGGAATCATGTTTTAGCGACTGGGGATAGCATACGGTGCGAAAGTGCTCGTAATCTCATATAGTTATGACTCGATTATCATTGAACTCCCTAATTATAAAACCAAAACCAGATTCAAATCTTTGGGTTACTTACCTAAATGTATTTTATGTACTTATAAAAACCAATTAAATACTCCACAGACTATGCGCGAATGGCACAAACCACGGATACAAGCACTGGTAGAAGCTGGAGTAGATTTATTGGCATTGGAGACCATTCCATGTCAAGAGGAAGCGGAGATGCTGTGTGACCTGCTACGGGAGTTCCCGGGAATGAAAGCTTGGCTCTCATTTAGTTGCAAGGTACGAAACTTATTATTAATTCATTTCTACTTATACCATTTTTTAAATTAAAACTTCAGATGACAAGCCGTTAAGTTTGTTTTTATGTATCATTGATTAGTGTGTACATAGCAACACGCGTTTTTAACAAACAATTTATATAGGTATAGTCGATAACGCGCGTTAGGTAACGCTTGTCACGTGCCTACTCTATTTGTATCATTTGTATAAAGGCATTTGATAGAGTTACTCTAATATTAGTGAACGCAGTATACAAATTATACCTAATGATAGACTGTAATTTTTCTACTTTTTTTTGTCTAGAACCAATCCTCAGTAAACTGCAAACGCTGTCTATAAGGTGGTTGGTTAAAAAATAGCAAACGATGTTATTTCTATAACATTAGTAATTACCTAATATAACATTAGTTTTATTTCTATAACAAAATTATGAGAAGTGTGCAGAGAATTTTTAATATTTCTAATTGGCCGTGGCTCTGATTAGTTTGTTTCGAGGTTATATTCTAAGCCCAACGGTTAAAGCTTTGCCAAATATAAATTAGTTACGCCACCTGGGCATCCTTCGAGATGCCCATTTATTTAAATTTATTCAATTTTAAATTAATAAGTTAATTTATTAATAATTTTATAATAAGTTAACTTAAAGATACATTTTAGACAATCTCATCTGCACGTGGTATTTTTTAAATTATTTACTGAAATTGGTACCGTTCTTCGTGCTACAATAATATCTATAAACGATACTTTATGTTATTATAAAAAAATAATAGGTTGACGGCCGCTTGGTCTAATAGGTAGTGACCCTGCCTGCGACGCCATAGGTCCTGGGTTCAAATCCCGGTAGGTGCAAACATTGATATGATGAATATTGATGTTTGTTTCCGAGTCATGGATGTTTCTATACTTATCTATGTATTTATATACCGTTGCTTAGTACCCACGACACAAGGGATCTTAATGTGGGGCTAGGTTAATGTGTTGTGTGTGAATATTTATTTATTTATAATAGGTACACTCATTAAACATACAACAGATATCAATATCAAACAGATGATTTAACTTTGCATTGATTTTTATGGACAATTCAAGTGGATAACCGCGAGAAAATTGTTATACCTTTATTATTGAGGTACGTTATATTAAGGTTGCACTGTAATTGTCAATATACACAAGTGTGTTATTGGAAATGAATAGAATCATGTTAAGGGTGAACATATTTTGGGCAGATAGGTACGTAGATACATACCTATTATTCGAGTAACACAAATGACTATAAGGAGATAAGTGTTATTTATCTGACGTTCAAATTTATAGGCCCGGGTGTAAAAACACCATCAAACCTTTTCACACCTTCAACTTTTCCCTCGAAGTTTACACTTCCGGAAAATTGTGCGTTGTAAAGAAATACTTTAGTAATAAAAGTATGTAAGAAGGGAAAATTCCGGGGAAAGCTGGGCCGAAGAGGGTGCAAACATTTGTGTTGAACTGGGATTAAATTGTAAATAAGCCCACTCACATAATCATGAAGAGAATATTGATTACAATTTACTTGAAATTTCTTCTTCTTCAGCCTATTGCAGTCCACTCATGCTGGACGTAGACCTCTCCCAGGGCACGCCACAAAGCTACTGCCACAGGGAGGGTTTTGCCCTTAGTCACCACGCTGTCACACTTTAAATTTAGGTTACCTATAATACATGATGTAAAGAGTGCGACGTGTGTGCATTAAAAAAGTATTCTGAGTGTTACCCGCTGATGGGTAAACCGAACATAGGCACCTAATAAAACAATTGCATTTAGTAACAACTTAATATTTATTGAGTTGTTGTTATTATTGTAGATATGCTGCATTAATTTGTGTTATTCTATTTCAAATATCAATAACAACATTATGTATTACGTACCTACAGGTAGAATGATAACTCCCAAGTCTGCATGAAATGTTACATTTGAATTTCCATACGGAATGTCACAAACATAAACATATTCCCACATACTTCTATTTACCATAAACGGTAGGGGAAAGTGGGGTATTTGGGAACACCTAACTTACAACCCTGTAAAATAATAAAAGAAAGTCATAAATGTAATCAACTTTTATTGCAACAAGAACGTTACTTATCCAGCTACAAAAAAATTAACTCAAAACTTTTTGGAAATAAACTTCATAATAAAAAAAAAATAAGAAAATAAAAAACATTGGTGTTCGTATTTACCCGATATCGTGTGGGGTAATTGAGATCAGTCCGCGGTGGAGACACGAACCATATGGGGTAATTGCGAACGACTTGCTATAATTATTTAGTTTAGCACAAATCATACGTAACGTAATTTATCATGTGCCCAGGTATTGCAAATAACGCACATAACGCAATAACGCAACGTTCCTAATTACCCGAACTTGGAAAGTCGAAACAAAATGACCGTTACTCGCAATATTAGTGGCGGTGAACTTAAAACTACTTGGAATTTATAAACTGATAGTACATGTAAGATGGCAACAAAATATGTTGTCATTAACCTCAAAAATATCCTTTTTGTGCTGATTTTTACATGCGACAAAAATTGTAACAAAATTACGTAAAATATTATTTGACTCACCGTGACGAAATGCGTGCATCTTCTCACTCGCACTTTTGCGGGCATACTAAGGGCTGGCAAGCGCATCAGCTTAGATGTGTGCGGGCGATGTAGTGCGGGAGGTTTATTTGATATTCAACTGTTCTCAATTTCCCGCCGTTCTCAATTACCCTTCCCCTAACTTTTATGTCTCAGAGTTGTCTTTCGTTTTAAATTTCATAAATTGTATTCAAATTCAAATTTACATTTCAGTGCAGAATTATTCGAGATTGTATGGAACAGCTGATTTTTTTTCACTATTTCGGAGTAGATCCCATAGTAAGTTATTTCTTTTTAACTACCTAGTTTCGTGTCAAAAGATAATCACTAATTTTGAAAAGAAGAATATTGCGTATAAAATTATGTCATACTAGTGAGCCGCCCCGGTTTCTCATTGTATGTAAGCACCACACTTGATTGATAAGAACGCAATTACAACGCCCAGACCTGCAGTAAAATAATAGCGAAATTCTGATATTCTAAATGCCATTTGCTTGCGTGTATAAATTCATTTATACTCGTAATCTCTACAAAATGAACAGCCAGAGACCACAGAAGTTTATCCGACCACCACCGGGGTGGCGGCCGGCGGCGGCACGGCTGTTTCGAATATACGAGGTTTTTATACCAACACGTAAATTAATGGCCCTAGGTGCAGGTTACTACTAATGAATACGAGTCTTCTTGTTTGGTCCGCCGAGTTTCGCCGCCATAAAAATGATAAACGCTAATTCAGAGGAAAAAATCCTAAGTGTACTCTTTATTACCGTATGTATACTTATGTCGTATGTCGTGGCCATATCGTAGAATTGATCATTTCATGAAATGGTCGAGCAATAGAAATATAACCTATAGAAGTATAGTCCGAAGGCCTATTAGAGGAATTTTTATGGGTGCAGATTTGCACCAAACGCGGTTCTGTCTTTCAGTGCTCAGCGGTCAGTGGCTACGAGTGTATGTCAACCTAAAGGACTTACCATGACGAAATATGTGCTGATATCCTGCCAAAATTATTCTCAAAAACATAAGAAAATAAACAACATCACATTTCACCGGTAGATATTTGATATTTTTACGTAATTTCATTAATAAAACATAAATACAGAATAAAATTTTCATATTTTTTTAAATTGTCATTGAGAACAAAATGTTGCCATGTGTGTGAGAATTTACCCTATTTTTAAACATGCAGATTGTAGGTATAAGTGGAACTACCTATCGCAACTATGAATACTCCATAACATCTACACTCTTCTTGTTATAAGAAATATCAAATTTTGATCTTCTATATTTAAAGAAGAAAAAGAATTTAGGAATAAATACAGATTCTTTCATTACTATGGAATTTTAGATTTCCTGCTAATTCAATAACTGTTGACAATAATATAATAATAATTCTAATATAATAACCATCGTTTTTTACTAAAAAATAACTAAGCATGAATTTCATGTTGTTTTGTGAAAACAAAGTTAAGTTTTCCGTTTTGGTAAATATATTTCAAAATACTACTGACTATACATCGTTCAGACCAATTTTATTTTTACATACTTTTATAATTGGCAAGGCATTTTTAAAAGTAATTTTAAAATAAAAAAGTTTGTCATACTCATTTTATTATTAACCCTGGGGCGGCATCATAATGAAAATATATTTTTGTTTTAAGGCAAAATAAATCAATTTACTAGCACCGCTACACACTTTTAATTCAGGTTCATTTTAACTCATATATATAAAAATAAATAATTTAGATAAATATTTTAATATTAATTTTGGTAAATTAATAATATTTTTGTGATAATTATTCTCTGAACTTTAAACAGTGGCGGAATTAGTAGTTGGACCTATTTTATCTTTGATTGACTGATTGTGGAATTACGTACAGGCTCTCACTCACTGTATTAATTAAAACGATGATTACCGTTACTACAATATTTATGTTCTATTCAAATTAAATCTTTAAAATGGGCATCGTCCTTTCCTTTATTGAATGAAATAAAACCACGGAGAATGGCCCCACAGCTTTGTTGGCATAATGACAAATTATTCAGAAGGACAATTTTTAACTTTTTTATCCAGCACTTATGGACCAATAATGTATAAAAGGCCTATCGTCTTCTTTTAATATATTTTATATTTAAATTTCACGATAATCAATAAGATTTTGCAAATTTAACTTCTCAGCATCAATAATAAATTATCGACTATTTCCCCACATCTAGAGAAATAACTTTTTTATGGCAACATTAATTTTATGTCATGCATACGTCAAGTCGATATTTTATTCCTGTTTTTTCGCCTTGCGTTTGGTTGGATTGGAACACACTTTCTATAGGTTATATTTCTATTGGTCGAGCATTTTACTGCTGTATTAATTAAATAACCTGCGATGAAATAAATAACTGCCCATATATTTTTACAACTTATAATAGTACTCGTAACTTCTCAAATATTTAAATAACAGCTTACATAATTAGTTCCCTTTTATAACCTAAAAAGAAAAATCCGCCATCTTTTTTTTTGTTTATACCGAAGGAAAGGCAAGGGGAACTAAGCCCATACAGCCATTGTCTTTAGTAAATGATTTCTGATCATATGATGGATGATACTGATGATGATGAATGGAAACGTCAGGAAAATCCTCAAGAACAAGTGTAAAGTTAGCCAAAATGAAAAATAATTGCAGAAACAACTTACATGGGCCCATGAAGAGATCGTATTCCGGCTAAAGTTTTACTCAGCTTACCTGCGTATAAAACAATGCACGAGCACTAGATTCACATCACAAGTAATCAAAATATAACTTATTACCAGTAAATCACTTTACAGACACATGCAAGCCATTTACAAATAATTTTTTATTTTCACAAGAAAATTACACCCGCTCCCTTCCGGCTTTTCCCGCCGAATCAATCCGCCATCTTCACACATAAGCAAAGCGCTTGCAGTGCCTCTACCGGTGATTCGTGTAACTATTTTACGATATGATCAATAATCTTGACCACTTCATGAAATAGTCGCGCATTTAGTTTTTTATCATCGATCTGCCCAAACCATATCTTGAAATGCTCGACCATTTCATCAAATGATAAAATCTACGATATGGCCACGATATATACAGGGTGTGGGTGACAGCCAGGCAAATATTAATGCCATGATTTCAGACCATGATTCTGAGTCTGAAAACACTGAACATTTTCGCAGAATCAGGAAAAAATATTTTAGTTCATTTAATATGGCCTTAGATCAACATCATCATCATCAGCCTATTGCAGTCCACTGCTGGACGTAGGCCTCCCCCAGTGTACGCCACATGGCTCGATCTCCGTTTTTGCCATCCAGTCACTCACTACCAGCCGTCCTCTTTAAGTCATCGGTCCATCTGGCCGGAGGGCGCCCAACGCTACGCTTGCCGAGGCGCGGTCTCCATTCGAGAACCCGTTTACTCCACCGTCCATCGGTTCTACGATAGATGTGGCCGGCCCACTGCCAATTCAGTCTGCTACATTTCGAGACTATGTCTGTCACTTTGGTCTTCTGCCGGATAATCTCATTTCGGACTTTGTCCATTCGCGAGATTCCGAGCATTGACCTTTCCATAGCTCTCTGAGTGACATGTAATCGGTGAGCCAGCCCCACCGTCAGGCTCCGTAAGTCATGGCTGGTAGAACGCACTGATCGAACACCTTGGTCTTGAGGCATTGTGGCAAGGATGACTCAAAGATATGACGCAACTTCCCAAACGCTGCCCACCCAAGCTGCACTCTTCGAGTGAATTCTCCCTCGAAGTTGTCTTTACCCAACTGCAATATTTGCCCAAGGTATACATACTTCTGAACAACTTCTAGGGCTACACCTTCGACGGATATCGCCTCAGGGATGATGTGTCGATTGAACATTACTTGGTCTTGTCCAGGTTCAACCCGAGTCCCACACAGCATTTTTTGTAGGTCCTGCAGCGATTCAGCCATCAAAACTATATCGTCTGCAAAGCGGAGATGCGTGAGACATTCACCATTGACGTTGATGCCTAGTCCATCCCACTGTAGCATCTTGAAGACGTCCTCCATCGCGTTGGTGAAGAGTTTCGGGGATATTACGTCACCCTGCCTCACACCTAGGAGTAATTGGATCGGTCTTGTTTGGTGGGTTTGGACTTGAACGGACATGGTTGCCATTTGGTAGATATTTCTCAGCACCTCCATATATCGCCAGTCGATTTGGCATCGCTGCAAGGATTCCAAAACGGCCCAGGTTTCGATGGAGTCGAAGGCTTTCTCGTAGTGCACAAAAGCCATACACAGCAGTTGGTTATACTCCTCCGAATTGTGTAACCTGCCGTACAGTATGGATGTGGTCCACGGTGCTGTAGTCTTTGCGAACCCGGCCTGTTCCGGTGGCTGGAAGGCGTCAAATCTCAATGCCAGACGATTCGTGACGACTCTCGAGAACAGCTTATAGACGTGGCTCAGAAGTGTGATCGGCCTATAGTTTTTGAAAAGCGTTTTGTCTCCCTTCTTGAAAAACAATGCCACCACACCCCTGCTCCACGCCTTCGGAGTAGTCCCATTGGCCAATACGGAGTTAAATAACCTTTTGCTCCTCAAGGACTAGTTTTCCCCCATCTCTGGACCTGATGTGACGGTTTGGCCATTCGAAGTTCTTAGATAATTGCTTTAAAATAAAATTTTAACCAAAAATTGATTTAAAAAAAAAAGTTGCCCTACATAAAGTTCAAATATCTGATCAACCCTAATGGAGAGTCATAAGTGATGCAAAAAACAGCAACATGTCATACAATAACAAATAAGCCAATTTAATTTGTCACAGGTTCACCCGATGCAATTGGAGCAGAGAACAAATATTACTGATAATCAAATCAAAATTAAATTTCCTGCTAATAATAACACTGTCGTATAACTCAACACAATGGTACTTGTTCAGTATTTATTTGCCTGGCTGTCATCCACACCCTGAATATACGGCATTGAAAAGTTTACGTTTATATTGTAGGTAAACAAACTACCTATAAAATTACGAAAAGGTTTTACCCAATAAAATGCAAATAAAGAAGAATGCTTTCACAAAATACCACAAAATCTGTTCACTGTGATAAAGTCAAATGGTGAAAGTCAGGTTATCTAATTCCACATTATATTAGTTAATTTAATATTTCTAAATTATAGGAAATACAATTGATATGTACCTAAAACCACAAATCACTGCATAATTTCGAAAAAGCTAGTAGGAATAATTTACCTTCTATTTTATATCACAGGTAATATGCATCTAATATTAGATATCTAATTTAACTAAGCCTCTCTAAATTGATTTGTTTGTCCCCCAGTTAGAGCAAATAAGCGAAAACTTGTTTGTTGCCTCGGAACATTTCCTTCCCAGTGAAATAAACTTATGACGAAAAACAAACAGGAAAATCAACATTAAAAGCAAAGAAAAAAAGAAAGTTTTACTCAGTGTTGTGTCTTGTAATTCCTACCAGAGATGTCGTAGCTATGAAGAAAAATTGATGAATTTTATTTTTCTTACCCACCTATCTCTTTCGGGTGGATTACAGAAAAACAAATTAGTTATTAGCTTTAACAAAAGCTTTTACGGTTTTTTTTTTTAGAATAAAACTAACCTCCTATCCTTTCATCAATATACCTACATACGTATAACCTTACCCATGAAGTGTATGTCCAATTTCATAAATATCAATTCAGGCATTTTGTTGTAAAAAGGCAGGGTAGAACCGCTTTATTTCGCATTTCTAATTGATAAAATTAATTTCAGGACAACCAAAGCATAGCCCACGGTGAGAGTTTCCAAAAAGTGGCGAAAAAATGCTGGGAAGCGAACCCAGAACAACTGGTCGCTATCGGCATTAACTGCTGCGCGCCCTCCTTCATCTCCAACCTAGTGAATGGAATCAACAAGGACCGGCCGCACGACCCCATTCCACTTATCGTTTACCCCAATTCCGGGGAAAAATACAATCCTCAAATAGGGTAAGATCTTCACTATGGGTGCGCATCTTACAATTGATATGTCACAGAAACTTTAGGTAATACATCTGAGACGGTTAGTGCCGGGACTCGAACAATAGAATGCTCAGTAATAAACGACTATTCGTGGCTCATTGAGAACATTACCCTGCTCTTTCGTATTCCATTCAAAATTAAGGAAAGCGGAAGCGAGCTATGCGTTCCGTTTTGCCGAGCATTTCACTGTTGAGGCTCATAAATATAATGAAATTCAATCGAATTGATGAAATCTTTCACGTTGGTTTCATGTTATTTATTCATTACGTCTACGTGGGTGTTACTGCTTGGATAATTAAACTTATCCATCGATTTACTTTGTTAGATTAGAAGGGGATTTTACAATGAGCTCGTAAATCAGATTCTAGGGTAGATGTTCATATAGCTGGCATTATAGATTATGTGCTTTGTCTTTCCAGCTGGATAGACCGCGATAAGTGCGAAGCGGTGGAGGTGTTTGTCCAAGAATGGCTGAACCTGGGCGTGCGGTACGTGGGAGGCTGCTGTCGCACGTACGCCGCAGACGTCACGCGCATCCGGAATCAGGTGCACAATTGGCGCGAGCGCTGGCGCTTCCAGAACAATTACCAACCGGCTCAGCCTGCTGTCTAGTCCCAAACTACCCACCCTACTTATGTGCCATTGATTCGTTTAAGTACAAAGACTTAATTTTTAATAATTTAGGTACTACGAGTATGCGACAAATCCTACTTTTGGATGCATTTACAATCTATTTATTATCAACACATTTGAATTTTATACTGACATGAATACTGAATTGTTAATTGTTATAGATGTTACTAATTAAGATTCTGTTTACATTATAAAAAAACTTTTATCCAGTGTGTAATTGTGTTTATACTAGTCAAGATAACGACTAAACATGCAGTCTAATGATACTTTGACTTAGGTACGAAATGTAAAAATTCTGAACTTAGTTAATTGGAATAGTAGGTATCTCATTAAAAGTTTAATGATTTCTTATAAACGCTGCAGGGATGATAAGTATAGTAAGGTAGGTACACTTTACACACAGGTGTGTGTGTGATGCACCCGAATTGTATAGAATAGAGATTATGCAACCAATTGTTATAATATACCTATATGTAAAATATTGCATGTTTTTTATTTGAAAGAAGTGCCTGTGGCTCGAACGGATATTGAATTTCGGTCCGTATGAACTTCTTACTTGATTAACATCAATATCAAATTCCATTTTCGTCTTTAATATTTTTACATTTAGGTAAACTTATACTCAATGGAAAGTCTTCGATTTGACGTGGGTTATATTATATGGTACACCTACATCATCATCAAACATAGGCATTTACACTTTTACCTTGATAATACTTATTCTACGACAGCTACTAGAAATACTCAACTACACTTGCGGGTATCGTAAAATAGGATTAGGGTTCTTGACCGCGTAATGTTATGGTGTTTTTGATGGTTTGTTTATGCGGCACTTACCATTTTATTTTACTACTAGTGGACGCCCGCGACTCCGTCCGCGTGGACTGCAGAAAAAACAAAATGTCGAAATTATCCGGGATAAAAAGTAGCCTATATGTTAAGTGGGACCTGTCACAATACATTCCTGAAAACTGCATCGAAATCGGTTCAGCCGTTTCTGAGATTAGCGTGCACAAACGCATAGACAAACCGACAAACAGACAAAAATTCCAAAAATCATTGTTTTGGGTACTATTGCGTTGATAAAAGACTCCTATAATATTTTTTGTCATATACTCGTATCTTCCATGTACAGACAGCGATCCGTTACATTTTTATATATATTTATAGATCTACGGATCCATCACCTATACCAGGCACTGGGTTAGACTCCCAAAGTCTACCTTACCGGTTTCCCGAAGGTACTCTGCTATGAGGCTCTGGCGCTAGCTAATACATACAGGGTGAGAGTGATAGCTAGGCAAATACTGAACAGTGGACAGCAGCGCCTCCCGTGTTGACAACATAGTCCAAAATACAAACTGCGGTCACCAACCCACCTGCCCAGCGTGGTGACTATGGGCAAATACCCCCATGGCAGTCTTGTGGCGTGCCCTGGGGGAGGCCTACGTCCAGCAGTGGACTGCCATAGGCTGATGATGATGATGATGACGATCTAAGGGCTAATTAAAACGAAGTAAACTTTTTTTTTTCTGAAAATATGAAAAAAATGTCGGAAAATTCTGCGAAAATTTTCAGTGTTTTCCACCTTAGAATCATAGTCTGAAGTTATGGTATCAATATTTGCATGGCTGTCAGAAACATCCTGTATATATTTATTATGCCGCGAAAATATTTCCGAATAAATTCGTTATCGGTTGCTACATATTAAAAGTCGAAAATTCTCAGCCATAGGTCTTAATAAGCTAACTGCTGAAAACTGGGTGTGTAAATTGCACACTTCTGCTTACACTCTTGAGCAATAATGGGCGTGACTGTATGTAAATATATAAGTGTCAAGCATACACGCTATGGGGTACGTATTCGAACACGTAAAATTAAAATATCTAAAGTAAAAACCCCAATGTTCAAAAGTCTTAAAATTACAAGTTAATAAGTTAGTAAGATAGTTAATGTTATTATTTTTCTTTATCTTTAATGTGACCTTACCTAACTTAACTGTTTCCTTTTACAAAAACGATTTCTGCGGCACGCTCGCTTCACTCGCTCGGCTCGCGCGTAGTTTGTCATACTCTACACTCTTTCCCAAGAAGGCGATAACGCCCCCTCGTGGGCGTTGGAGGCCTAGAGAGGGGCAGTTAGGCCGCAGAAATAAATAGCGCAACTAATATGCTATTGACATTTTAAGGTGAAATTAAAACAGGGGCGCTACTGATTTTCAAAGTGGGCGTTAGAATAATTCATCTTAGGCGTTAGACGAAATAAGTTTGCAAACCTCTCTAACCAAACCTAACCCAAGATTTCTGTTGCTATATAAGTACCTAAGGCAGGATACCTATAGATAAACCTACAACCTAGGGAGGGATCATATCTTTAGATCAAACTACCATAAGGGATTGTATCTATAGATATTTCAAGTTTAGATATTGTAAAGTTAGTGTTTATGGCCTTCGTATTAATAATCGTTCGATATTTAGAACTTTCATTGTTTTGAATTTAAGTCAACCAACCATTAGGTATTGTAATTTTAGGGGTTTTGAACATAGGGGTTTTAACTTTAGATACTTTAATAAGGTGTTCAAATACGTACCCACGCTATGTTTAGGTCCAACGAGAGTTATCATAATAAAAATTTTGAGAAGTAAAACAATCCCACGGTTGTAATGACTTCAGCCCGACCTGGGTAAAAGTTGTATATCTACGACAATTTAGAAATGTAGATACATACTTACATAATGTAATTTATTTAAATAAAGACTTGTGGATAAACTTATATACTGAACGATTCCCTCCGCACTTATTTGAAAGAAACTTCCCAAAAGTTATGTTTCAGAAAAATAGGTAGGTAACTATCTACCTACCTTCTCGGTGTAAGCGACCTTGTTTAATAGCTTTCTCATGTAACTCAATATCGTAAAGAGTTTTTAAGGCTAATCATACCTACTAATACAAGCTTTAATCTGAGAAAGCGTAAATCGCGATATTACGCTCGGTTTTAAAATGAATTATTCAATGCCTACCTAGAACAAGAACCTGACCACGTACCTAATGATATTGAGGAGTATATATACCTTTTATCATAAATTATTTTAACAAGGTACCAAAAAAGTTTGGAAATATTACATTCCACCAAACCATCATGCAAAGAGAAAAAAATTATCCATTAAGTCATATTCGCTTTTTTCTAAAAGTATAAATAAATAAAATTATTCCATTAATATACAGTCAGTATGCTGCTATCCTTTAATCTACTGTGTGAACCGCAGCGTAAAATCTTCAAATTCGACATTTTAATAAATATTAAATTAGCTTCACCACTTGGGGGCTAAATAAGTTGTCTATAAAAGTAAAAAAAAATAAGAAAAAACCTGCCAGATTTCGTTATTCAGTGCGGGTGCGGAAATGTGCGGCAACGCCGACAGTAAATTGAAAATTAAATTAAAATGCTAACATTTTGTTGTCCGTCCGGGAGGCCGCTGCAAATTCCCGCGAAAAAGGCTCAAATGGCCCACCTAATAACTGTATGCAAATTGGAATAAATGGACAGTACTTGAATTGGCTTCAGTGGGTTTAGGGTATTCAACTCCTTTATGTTGTTAGGAATATATACCTACAGGATGATTTTTGGTCGTCAACGTTCCTGAAAACGACGGAATCTCCTCATCATCACGATCATTTTTCTCCATAGAAGCATACTGGGGAAGTGTCTGGTTCCCAAGATATTAGGGTCCAAAGTTGAGTAAATAGACTGCGTTTTTCTGCATAAATGCACATAGACGCACGTAGCAAGATTTTTTCACGAGAAATAATTAATATCTGTCTATGAAAAAAAACTAGCTTAACACTGGACACTATTCGCCCGATCAAGTAAACATTATTTTTTTTATTTACATCGTTCCCAGATTTTTTTTGGCATACACTTACTTTATTTGATGTATAGTCTAAATAGTCATTCAGTATTTAAGTACCTATATACTCTTACACCTACCCAACATTTTAGACTAGGTAAACTAAACTTTTACAGGAAGCTTAGGTAGGTCGGTATGAAAATCCTATTTACCTAATACATACCATATTTTATCATTAATTGCATATTAATATTTCTTTTAAACAAAGCCATAGCCCAAACCGATATTCAGATGTTTTCATACTGTCCTGCAAAATTCAGCTATCGGCTAGAGAGTAGGTACGTTTACTTTATTTTTAAATTCGAGCGCAATCGGCACACGGTGTCGAAGTTTACAAACTTTTAGAGTTTTAGCCGCTGGGGAAATTTAGAAATTGATATCGCCATTTAACTTTGTTACAACCACTATCTAATGGAGAGATTTAAACTTTCGTACCGATAGCGATCCGAGCTCGCAACATCCACTTGCCCTTGCCTGTGCCTGGGCCCCGGCCGGCTCAAACTTGATCCTAAAACTAAGCAGAAACTATGTTCATATACTGTACTATGTTCTACTATTCCCTTGGGTCTACATACCAAAACATATTGCTTGCTTGTGTTATTTTAACATGGCTTCATTATCATCATCTCTACGGCCCTTTTCGCACTATTGATATTTATAGGTAGGTATATTATATTTTGGCCTAACGCAAACCGTTTCGGGAATGCTATTGATAGCTTCTGTTTCTTAATTCGAGGTGAAATTGGATGCGGAATAGCAGGTATAAGTATATTGGTGTATGGGGTCCCATATAAATTCTAACGGGACCCAAGCCGTCCTCAACTGCTCGCCCCGTGCACCCTGCGAACAGAACGAGGCTTGGCCACCGCAACCAGCATTGGATCCAGTCGTGGCGGGT
>CP053149.1:77299-385743 GCA_014607495.2 Carposina sasakii
TTCAAAGTTTTACGAAGTCCGCCATATTGGATTAAGAGTGACGTCACATTTTTTTCGAGTTACTCTCAGCTAGCCCTTTATTGATACCCATATTGTAGGAATGCATTAAAAATATTGGTCCGCCATTGTGGGTATGCCGCCATGTTGGATTTAGAATGACGTCACACTGTTAATCATGCATTGTCATCCGAACTGACGTGCTCACCAAATTTCAGCCCAATCGGTTGAGGGCAAGTGCCTTAAAATTGAGTTGTAAGATTTCACCCGAACAAATATACATTGCAAGTTAAATAAAAGCTTGTAAAAAAATGTGCTAACTTGTGCTAGGCTAGTCTTCTAAAACTACGTTCGAATAACGAGAATAAATGTGCAATTTTTTCTAAAAATGAAAAAACAAAATTTAAAAAAAAAAATTTTTGTTCGTACATAGTTCAAAAAAATACCACAACTTGTGCTAGGTTTGTGCTGCAGAACGCCGAAATCCCCACTTCGATAAGTCAATGCGTTGTCGAGAAATTGCAGAAATAAAATTTTGGAACATAAAAGCGTCAAAATAACGGTCAAAATGCACTTATTCTCGTTATTCGAACGTAGATTTAGAAGACTAGCCTAGCACAAGTTAGCACATATTTGTTTTTTTTAAATGAGTGCATTTTGACCGTTATTTTGACGCTTTTATGTTCCAAAATTTTATTTCTGCAATTTCTCGACAACGCATTGACTTATCGAAGTGGGGATTTCGGCGTTCTGCAGCACAAATCTAGCACAAGTTGTGGTTTTGGAACTTTGTACGCACAAAAATTTTTTTAAAAAAATTTTGTTTTTTCATTTTTAGAAAAAATTGCACATTTATTCTCGTTATTCGAACGTAGTTTTAGAAGACTAGCCTAGCACAAGTTAGCACATTTTTTGTTTTTTCAAATAAGTGAATTTAAACCGTTAAAATCGCATATTCATTTTTTAATGTTCAATTTTGTTTTTCCAATTAACCGTCTATGATATTGATTTTTCGTTTGCAGCACATTCTAGCACATTTTAATCAGAATCGAAGCAATTTTTTTTTTTCGATTTTGACAAAATGGCGGTGCTGCGATTTTTTTTCAATCGCGATTTTCTGAAAATCTATCAGCGGTATCGAAATTTGCTTTACGGCACAGTATAGCACAGCCCTAGCACAAACTTATCCATTTGTTATTTTATCAATTTTACTAAATGGCGGTGCTAGTGATATTTTTTTTATTTTTCCTGTAACTTTTTAATTTTTTGATATTTTAAAATTTTATTTACGGCACAAGTCAGCACATGCCTAGCACAATCTAGCACAACTATTATTTTTTTAAATTTCCAAAATGGCGGTGCTAACTTCATACACATCTAGCCCAAGCGGATGGGCTATTTTGTTATCAGGATATACGATATAGAATACAGTATTAAAACAATTACATGTAAGCCATATGGGGATAGTTAAAACAAAATCCTTAGCACGCAGTTATCTGTGGTGGCCGAATATCGACGCGGACTTAGAAACAGTTTGTCAGGAATGTACCACTTGCGCGCTCGAAGCGTCAGCACCACCTCGCGCCGCCCCTCACTCGTGGCCATATCTCACACAACCGTGGAGTAGGCTGCATATAGATTTCCTCGGCCCCTTTTATGGAAGGACTTTTCTTATCATTATAGATTCGAGTACTGAGTGGATTGAAGTTTTCGAGATGTCTACAGTGATCATCAGAGTACTCAAATCACTGTTTGCCCGTTTTGGCCTGCCAATGGAAATAGTGTCTGACCAAGGCCCACCCTTTACCAGTATCGAATTCCAAGAATTTTTAATCCGTAACGGAATAAAACAGTCATTCTCACCAATTTATCATCCTGCTTCAAATGGAGTAGCAGAACACGCGGTTAAGTTGTGTAAACGTGCCATTAAAAAAGCTATGACAGATTCCATTGATGTTGATACTGCCCTCCAAACATACTTATTAGCGTATAGGAATTGTATCCACAGCACCACAGGGGATAGCCCGGCTATGTTACTCCAGCATAGGTCACTACGGTCACGGTTAGACCTATTGCGCAGCGACCGCTCACTGCAAGACCTCGTGTACGAGGAACAAAAGCGGCAGATGACTAACAGTGGCATTTTACCTAAAGTTCGCGATATCGGTGACTCGGTGTGGACTAGAAACTTTGGAAAGGGAGATAAGTGGGTTAACGGTACAGTAGTCACCAACGAGGGATCGCGTAGGTGTTTAATAGAGGGTGAGGACGGTCGACTTTTAATGAGACATACGGATCAAATCAGAAACAGACCTCGTCGTTCAAGCCTTGTATATCCCAGTACACCGGTGTCGGGATTTAAGGGCGGCGAGGATGTAGTCATTAGGGAGGCATCAGAGCCACAGGTGGAGGCAGTGGCGAGTGTTAGGGACAGCAAGAGAGTAGATGACGTAAAGCAAGTACCGTTGATTAGTAACAATGAAGACACGCGTGTTACCTTATCTGCGCACACACCGCCGCCTCCGCCATCTCCAGCGCAACTAAGACGCTCGACAAGAACCCGTAATCCGCCCGTCCGTTTCGGATTTGAAATAGATTAATTATAAGTATTAAACATGTGCTTAGTTTAAGATTAATTAGTTATTAATAATTTATTGATTAATTAGTTATTTATTAAGGTGCATTCTTAAATTTAAGTGTGGAAGTGTAATGTTGGGTATTTGATAAATGTTCTGTCGCCTGTCAGTCTCTGAATAAATCTCTAGTATACGGACGTGTCGTCGTATTATTTACATCCAAGTATTTCTCAACAAACTTCTAAAATCTAATTTTATTCATTTGCTGTTGGCTACTTTCTTCACGATTCTTGATTTATCCAACTAAATACTTGATGAAGTACTTTACTAGATGTAGTAATAAAAAGCCCACAAATTCCATTTTCATTACTTACACTTAATTTTACTTAAGAATACATTTTACACCTCACTGTATAAACTGCTTAAAATAATTTTCTTACCGACTAATTCTGACTTGTTAACTGCCCATTCGTAACTGCTCATTTAGCTATTCTACTACCCAAGTATTTTTTTACGATCCATTTAATTATTTACTACTTATTTTTGTTTATTTTACTGCTAAGTGCATTTTAATATTTTCTACTTATCAAAACTATTTAGGACTGCCCAGTTAAATCAGTGCCTTATAATATTAGTAGGATTATCACTTATACAGGATGATTTTTGGTCGTCAACGTTCCCGAAAACTACGGAATCTCCTTATCATCACGATAATTTTTCTCCATGGAAGCATATGTGGGAAATGTCTGGTTCCCAAGACATTAGGGTCCAAAGTTGAGTAAATAGACTGCGTTTTTTTTGCATAAATGCACATTGACGCGCGTAGCAAGATTTTTTCACGTGAAATCGGTTTAGGTACTCTTGACCTGACCTTTCTTTAGAATTTCACCAATTTGGTCGGTGAAGGTCCGGCGAGGTCTTCCCCTTACAACTTTCCATCCACTCTTCCGTTGTACACTTTCTTTCGCCAAGGCGCGGGCAACGACTGGTGGGACTCGCAGGAACCCGAGAGTTGCTGACTGAGCACATTTGTGTCGCTACAGGTATAATAATCATCATCATCATTTACAGCCCTGAGAAGTCCACTGTTGGACATAGGCCTCCCCCAACAACCTCCACTCCGACCGGTCGGAAGCCGCCTGCATCCAACCGACGCCCGCGACCTTAGTATCCCACACCTAATAATTAATTATTACCTCCCTATATTGTAATAAAGCAATATTTATAAAATTCTAAAAGCATTTAATTAAATTTTAACTAAATAATTTGATCTAATAACATGTAGGTAGATCATTTGTGGTGTATGGTGGTAAAACTTATGTAGCGGTACACGAATATAACTTTATTCTTAGGATTTTAAATATCAAACATAATCGTTTGGAATTTAGTACAAAAGTACTTTGATTATTTTAAATGTAGGTCATTTCAACACTTCCATCAAAGGTTGTTTAGAGATCAGCGTAAAAATAATTAGGTAAGTAAGTACTATCATAGTAACTGTAGATACAATAGGTACTCTATAATTTTTGCATTAAGTACCTACATGCCTGCATTTTAGATATGTATTCATACTTCTACGTCAGTACACTAAGTAGTCTGGGGTGCGTTCGTGTAAGCCGGCGAAATCTTAGCCGGTCTAAAATTTAAACTGACTAAATGTTAAACACCCCGTTCAAGCACTCCGCGAGGCGAAAACTTAAACTGTCAAAATTTTATCCGACCCGTTCACGTTCGTCCGCTGGTATAAATTTTCGCCTGGCTAGGATAAATTCTAGCGTGCTTTTTAGGTCGCGAAATCTTATCCTGCTGTCAGATTGACACTAATGACAGCTGTCTGTTGTTTTTTGCTCGATTCGCGCCTTGATTGAATACTTTTAAATTGAGTTGAAAACTTGAAACACGAGTGAATAATTTATTGTATTGTGTCTGAGTGGATCATGGATGAAATTTCAATGCAAATTGTTGTAGATGAAAGGGGCAGAATGATTTACGACAAGGTAGAGTTTGCCATTTTAACTGTGTAATTATTTCCAAATCACGAAGATTACAACAAAAATAATAAAAACTCTCCAAGTGTCGAGTTGAATAGATATTGTTTGACAAACTGCCAACTGCCAATTGAATTTGACAGCTGATATTGACATAAGCACTATGACTCCGTTTAGCGATCCCTCGCTAGATAATTTTTAACCGGCTAAGATTTCGCCGGCTTACACGAACGCACCCCTGTGCATACTTCTATATTACACGTGTGCATGGGCATAATAAATCCGAGTGCCAGACTATTATGGCAGCATGGAACTTATTCCACCCTTCTCAAGTTGTTTTTTTTACTGACAGTGACAGTGACATCTGATGTCGAATGAATGATGACAAAACACAAAACAAAAAACAACAATGACAAGAGAAAAAATATCGGATCGCTCAACGACACTAAAATAATATTTCTTTGAGTGCGCGCGTTATTTATTATTCGGAAATTAATGTACATATAATAGTGAAAATATCTGTATGTATTTTTCTATATAAATACACAAATACAAACATGGGTATATTTGGCAACTCTTCACCATTTGATCAAGATGTTGGTAAGTTTCTTTTGTAGTTTCATTATAGGTTTCATGGAGGTTTCTTAGTACATACCTACCTGTTAATATTGTTCCTTCTTCGTAGTATGTAATATGGAAATTTTCTTTTGGAATAATCAAATCGTATAGGTGTGGTAGCTATCTATTGGTAGATACTAGTCATACTCAGTCAGTAGTTGTTACGATAACAAAGAATCTGAATCATATTGTTTTAAAACTCAGGTATAATGTCCTTGTAGTTATTATTTACCTGTAATAAATTTCTTCTGTGTAGGTCCCCAAAATGGTATACATTAGGTACATTATTTTTTCAACAGTTAATAAGTCAAGTTTAAAGATCAAGATCTGCCATTCATTAGGTTTTAGCAAGTGAAGCCACTAATGGCCAACTTCAATATTGGAGATCAAAGAGAATCTCGGATATTATTACAAATTTAAAATTATGTGATGCATTAAACTTTTATTGTCACCCTGCCTATCTGTTTGTCACAAATAAATAAAAACTACCTGCTTATGAAAAAATAAGTATGTGGTCATGACTAGTTAAATGATAAAGTGAAACCATAAAGAATGTTAAAAGCGGCCAATGTGAGTCCGACTTGCATGAAGAGTTTCATAGGCTAGAAAATGTACCTACAGATACCATAAACTGTGTTATATTTTGTATTGTAATCTTATACATTTTTTGGATTGTTGACTCACTTAGTTCAAAGATTTGAGGGAGGGACACACATTTTAGCATTTTCTTTAGCGTCAAATTTACCATTTGACGCATGGAGGTATAAGTTTGACATACACCATAGAATAACAAGTCCCCAGAAGGAGTCATCAATGACAGATGTGTTCCGGGTAGTGAAGCAAAAACGAGTCAATAATCCTGCATCTTCTGCTCATCTTACCCGCCGATTGTTGCCAAATCAATAAATATTATCAGTTTTTTAGATACAGTAAATAGGTTGTAAAAATTTGACATACTAAAAAGTAGCTTCAAAAGTGTGCATGATCACGGGTTCTGGGAATTTATTATTCTGTGACGTACAGATGACATGACACAACATGACAGATGAAATTTGTTTTTTTTTTGTTTGGTTTATCCCGAGATAATTCGGCGGGAAAAGCTGGAAGGGTGCAGGTGTAATTTTCTATGTTACTTTCTATGTTCGCACCCCAAAAATGAAAACGCTACCAAACAAAAAAGGAGGTGAATTTAAACAACCCAAAAATAAATAAATCGCAAAGCTTTTGCTTTGGCAACGGTCACCACCCCAAGGTGCGATTTGTTACAGTCTGTCAGGCATAACTTAGCGATTCGGGGCTTAATAGCCACCAACGTGGAGCTAATAAGAGTTAAGGTCGCCTAAAGACGAAATCCAGGAGAGCAATATATAGATGAAGTATGACAGGTATATTCGGTAGGGAGTGTAAGAAAGAACTGAGAATATATTTCCCGAAATTCCCACCGGAATGGAACAAACTGGAATACAAAATTTTTAAGAAACCTATGAAGTTGAAATCGAAGATGTATGTTGATTAGGGACTGCTAGGGAGCACAAAGAACAGATATCCCGTAATTCCCACGGGAACTGGACAAACGGGAATTCCCAATTTTAACGAAAACCATTATACAGGATGTTTTTTTGTGGCCACCTTTAATGAAGGGTACGTACTCTATATATGAAAAAAGTAAGTTTATGCCAAAAAAATGCTGGGAAAAAAAATTTTTTTTTGAAAAAAAAATTTAAATTCCTTGATCGTGCGTAATTTATAGTGTCTAGTGTTTTGTTAGTTTTTTTATAGACAGATATAATTATTTTTCGTGAAAAAATCCTGCTACGCGCGTCTATGTGCATTTATGCAGAAAAAACGCAGTCTATTTACTCAACTTTGGACCCTAATATTTTGGAAACCAGACACTTCCCAGGTATGCTTCCATGGAGAAAAATGATCGTGATGATGAGGAGATTCCGTAGTTTCGGAAACGTTGACGACCAAAAATCACCCTGTATGATGAAATGGTAGGGAGTGTAAGGAAGCACTGAGGACATATTTCCCGAAATTCCCCCGGGAACGGGACAAACGAGAATTTAAAATTTTAGAGGATATGTACCGAAGCGAAGCGAGGGCGGGTCACTAGTTAGACAATATAGTGACTTAACATAGTTACACAGAGAGTGTACACAGGCGAGCTTATATCTTTAAGAGATTTCTTCCAGCAAACCCAAGCAAACAATTTGTTACACAATAATAGAGGGCAAGTCATGTACAGTACACCTAAAGAACAGAACATTATAAAACTAAATTTTTAAAATATTAAATATATAACAGCAATAATAAACTTAATACATAATGTACCGTAGATTGCATTATACCAATTCGTTGATCCATCGCCTAGACGTCTTTTACGTTTACCGACCATTCGCAAGCTACAAAATGTACCGGTGGTTAACGAATAGTAACTACATGTGTTGGTCCCGGGCAGAGCGCGCCACGTCCGAGACGCTGACGGGCGAGGACTGGACGCTGATGATGGAGATCTGCGACCGCGCGGCGGGCGGCGGCGCGGCGGCGGCGCGGGACGTCACGCGCGCCGTGCTGCGGCGCCTGGCGCACGCCGACCCGCACGTGGCGCTGCTGGCCGCCACGCTGCTGGACGCGCTGGTGGCCAACTGCGGGCGCGCGCTGCTGCTGGAGGTGGCGTCGCGCGACGTGGCGGCCGAGCTGCGGCGCCTGGCCGCGCGCCCGCCCGCCGCCGTGGCCGCGCGCCTGCGCCAGCTGCTGCGAAAGTGGGCCGAGGGCGAGTTCCGCGACGACCCGCAGCTCGACCTCATCCCGGCGCTGCACCGCCAGCTCGCGCAGGTACCGCTGCCTTATTCCCTTGAATATAGTTGACTAGGACTTACAGAAGGCGATACATTTGTCCCTCGTATTATGTCAAAATATAACGGCAAGCTTTTTGTTTTGTACTACTTGAAATCTCTTGACTAGATGACGCGCTACTCACTTGCGCTATTGTCGAGCCTACTCATGATGCACTGAACACCTCGCTCATTTGAGATGGGAAATTGTGCTGGCTCAGTACAAAGAAGAGGCTACTTTTACAATTTCTTATGCATATCGTGTCCTAATCAACGCTAGTACCGGATTTATTTTAACGTAGTTCTATAAGCTTAACTTTAAATCTGTTTGAGTGTACATACAAGCTAAGGACGCGTCGCGCTTTTGGCCGACACAGACTCAGACCTATCAATGTAATGTACACATAGGCTTTGCGTATAACTGTGTACGTGGCAGGAGGCGCCCGGACGCGGGTCTTCCCCGGCGCTGGGTAGTTCGGGGGGTGGCACGGGCGGCACGAGCGGGTCGGGGGGTGCGGGGGGCGCGGCGGCAGCGGCGCGCGAGGAGGAGGAGCTCGCGCGCGCCATCGCGCTGTCCCTGCGCGAGTCCGGCTCGGGCGCGCTGTATCCGCGCGTGGAGTCCGCCCGCGACCCCGCGCCGCGAGACCCCGCCCCGCGCGACTCCGTCCCACGCGACACTGCGCCCAGCGACCCCGCCCCGCGCGACCCGCCGCCCGCGCGCACTGTTCGCGCGCTCTACGACTTTGAGGCGGCTGAGGATAATGAGCTCACATTCCACGCTGGAGACATATGTAAGTGCTCATTTTTGCTATTATCCATTATTTATTTTGACACTTATAATGCGTGTTAGAAGTTTTATATTTTCACACGTTTATAGCTCCTTCATATGATTGCAAGCAGTGTGGGAGGCGTTGTTTGCAACTGAATATGAACTTCTCGAGCCCGCAGTAAGAGTACTGTACATTTGCTTGCAGTGACGGTGCTGGACAGCTCGGACCCGAACTGGTGGCGCGGACGCGGCGCGCTCGGAGAGGGACTGTTCCCCGCAAACTTCGTGAGCGCCGACCTCACGCCCGAGCCCGCGTCCGTCAGTGAGTACACACACACCTCATAACAACTGCGTGAGCGCCGACCTTACATACTAAATTGTTAGTTGCGAAATCAGTCAGTAATCTATGAAACAGACTCTACCTGTTCTGTAACTGTAAGTTTGTTCGTGGTTGCAGAAGGAGGGGCGCGAGTACAGTTCGCGGAGGCGGAGCGAGAGGACGACGAGGAACTTGTTATAGGTGAGTGAGAGAGATAACACATGGACCTACATTGCGCGTAAAATACGTCGCCGGTGGCAATAATTGTGTTTATCGCACATATCGGGATTCGAACCCGGGACCGACCTCACTGATCGGCCGTTATCGGCTGTTTCTCGTAAAATTGTCCATCTCGCAAGTCCTCACCGTGGGAAGCTAGCGCAGCATCACTCGCTCCCCTCTGCGATCTGTGTACCCGGGCGCGTTGCAGACGAGGCGGCCATGGACCTTGCGCTGAGCGCGCTGCACGAGGCGGACCCGAGCGCGCCGCCGAGCGCGCGCGACCCCGCGCCGAGACTCGAGGCGCGCGTGCTGCGGCAGGGCGCGCTGGTGGACGCGGCGCTCGAGCGCGCCGACCGGCGACACGCGCGGCTCACGGCGCTCAGCGCGGCGCTGGTGGACGCGCTCAACCTCTACCACGAACTCATGCGCGCGCCCGCGCCGCCCGCGCCTCCCGCGCCCCCCGCGCACCCCGCGCACCCCGCACCGCGCATGTACTAGAACAGGGGTTCCCAAAGTGCTCCAGGTGGACCCCCAGGGTCTACGTTGACGTGAAAAAATGGGGGTTCGTTCACAATTAATGCGTAGATATGTGGTGTAGGCCTGTAGGGGGTCCACCAGAACCAGTTAACTTTGAAAGGGGTCTATGAGAAAAAAAAGTTTGGAAACCCCTGTTCTAAAGCGAACTACGTATCGACGAATAGTTCCATGACGCTAGACTCCCGTTTCGTAGAATAATAACTGTGTCTGATTTAGGAACTAATATTTTTTATATCGTCGTCAGCCTTTTGCAGTCCACTGCTGGACGCAGGCCTCGCCCAGAGCACGCCACAAGGCTCGATCTCTCGAAGTAGTCATGCATATATAGGTAGTAACTAACTCAATCATCTAGCCTAGTTACTATATTTATGACACGTACTGCATAAAATTTATGTTAGTTCTGAAATCAGACAGGAATTATTCTATAAAACGAACTGTGATGAAGGCTATGATTACGTTTGCAGTGGGCGGGGCTTATGGGCGCGAAATTTACATTGATTATCGCATCTTAGGTCTTCATAAGCCCATATTTAAGTGTAAAAGTCTCTCACTAAAAAAACTATGCAATTTGATATAATATTTTATAGAAAACGATATGATATTGATAACAATAGGTGCCCTACACACAACGAGAAATTGTTTTGCGAACTGTTTGAGAAAAAAAAACCAGATTTTTCACAGCAGTCTGACAATGATTTCTCGTAGGGTGTGCGACATCAGTAAACTAAACTAAATTATTATAATTATTCCTGAGTGATTTTTCCAAACCCTTTTATAAAACGGTTAAGGTTGAATCATAAAGAGCGTGAGTACTGGTCGGGAATTATACAGGGTGTAACAAAAGGGACATGTTAAGCGAAATGCTATTACAGAGAACTAGTCCACAAAACTTAAAACTTCGCCTTGCCGTAATTCTCATGTGTTCTTCATTATGAATACGCACTCGCTATATAACCTATGATTCACACTTCACTCGTCATACTACATACTAGAATGCGTTTCACCAAATAGTTTCTTTGAAAGATGGCGCTAGTTACAATGTGTATGACTACAACATCTGTACTACTACATACAAAAAGTGCTAGTTCCGAAAGCAGGCAAAGGACTTATTTTATGAAATGGATAGACTTTGACGGGATCGTTAAAGTTATAGTAGGTAGATAGTTATTTTATTATCTTTTAGATTGTATACCAAAATATAATTATTATCGCATTGTATATAAAGTACCTAGACGGTGATAAAGAGGTTGATGACCAGTCTTCGTGAAGACGGGACATTCACACCGTAGTTACTTTTTTTGAAGTAACACTGTAAAAAGGTAATATTTAGTAACATTTGTGGCTTCTTGTTACTATTAAGTCTGGTGATCGCTGCTAATTTATCTTTTATCACCATTTAGGTACGCAGTAAGTAGGTAGGTACGAGTACATATGATTCGAGAAACTGGTGAGCTACATACATGTATCCTAATAATATTATGTTGCATTTAATTTTTAGTGATACCTATCTTATGTTCATTGAAACAGATCTAAAAATTAATTAAAATGTTGATTTATTTTTTAACAATTTTGTTTTATTTACTCTTATCGCTATCTACTTTATTTTAGTTTAATTACATTAGTAAATAACTATTAAGTAATTTAAACTACATTTTTAAAATGTAGTTCAAATATGTTTAACCATAAACTTATAATTTGGTCTACCTTTCCCTTTCTGTTACAGTTTTCGCATTAGGAAGGTAGAGGGATAGACATAACTATTTTTATGTTCTTAATAATATTTATTTTATGTTAATGTTTAAATGTGACAGTCAGAATAGACTAAAATTTTAGTAAAGGCCTATTTACATAATACCGTATATAGTGTATAGCTATCGGGATGAAGAATAACGTTACCAATATGTAATTTAGATAATACCACGTCACTGGTATAATCATATAATAAATGTGGTGTCGTGGGACACCAGGTAGGAACGAAGTTCCTTTGGCTAATGTAGAATCGACACAATTTGCAAAAGAAAAATCGTGCTCAATTTTATTTAGGTTTAAAATGTATCTATAATGTGAGTATTCGCCACGTGCTTGTCCATGAATTCATGAGTATATACTATGCATTGGCGGGGTGGAGTAGTAATAGAGAGAGAAGGGATAAGAGAACGAAAAGAAAGAGAAAGTATTATACACTATTCGCTTGTGTATACGACTGTCGCGCCTGCGCACGTCTCATTTAACGGTTTTATTTCACGCACTTTTTCGTACCTTCGATCAAATATAATGGTAGATGCACAGTCTCATACTAAATCAAGCATAAACGATGGCGCCGCATCAACACTTTATACGTACTTATACAGATCTAAACTGTTGGAGTTGCTTATAATTAGAAAGACTTAAGTTGGGTCATAAGTATGTTAAGTTAAACCTTATATCTTAGTAATAAAGTTGTAACACATTTGCACCTGATTCTGACATATAGGCATTTGCGTTAAAGCAATAAACCAATCACACAGTTCAGTTTATTACCAAACACAACTAAAAATATTTATAAAGAAAAATAACTCTAATGCTGTTTAAATAAAGTATAAAATTGTAAGAATTAATACTCGACTTGTTACTTTTGTTTCGCGCTTACCTTATCGCTGCCGCTAGGAACATAGGAATAGAATGGAGCGCACCGGTGTGCGAAAGGGATAGTTGCGAAGTAAGAAGTATTTGTAATTGATATAAAATATTCAGTAATCAGGAAAAAAGACATGTTTCCATGAACAAATTATTATCAATATTGATTACAAAACAGTACTTACTGAAAATATAACATCCATCTTTTTTTTCATTTTTAATATGTAGTTTTTATAGTTATTCACGGCATACTTTGGCATCGCGAGACGATTGAACGCTAGCGAGGCTTATTGTTACTGACGCTAAAAGAGTGCCAACTTTTGATTTATGCCTTCTTTTGGCGGTGCCACTTTTCGTGCGTATATTGTGTATCTACTATATAGGTATATTTGATCGAATTTTTTTCAGTTCGGTCGCGCAGCAAAATCCCTATCTCCTCCAAGCCTGCCGTAAGGAACTTCGTTCCAAAAAAGAGATTGTAAAATTCGTCATCCGAGTAATTGACCCGGTGGCTTAGTGGTTATAGCGGCTGGCACGGTTTGCAGTGGTCGTGGGTTCGATTCCCACTCGGGTGAAGAATTTTTCCATATTCTTTATTAATAATTTTATAATAATACCATTTTCTTGTAAATAATTATTGATACGTCAATAGAAATATGACGTAGATACGTATTTTGTGTAGTAAAAACTTGAACAATGTGTTAAAAATGTGAGTTTAGACCTTTGACTATGGTTAGACCATTCATCTGAGGTTTAGGCTATTAAAAAAACTGAAAAGAAAAAAACAAGCACTTAGATGTCCGGTGGTCTAGAATTCTATAATATTATTATGGAATAAATACTATTGAAGAACATAAAATATTTTCTAATGATCGTAACATAACAACTGAACAGTCGGGATCCATTATCCGACAGCCAAGCTAATATTTCAATGGATCCTGGCTGTTCAGTTGTTATGTTACGATCAGAGGTTTAGACCATGCCAGTTATTTATTGCTTAAAATAAAATTTTATGCAACAGACAAGAAAATGGTACGTGTATTAGTGTAGTTAGTGTAGCAGGAAAGATGTTAATGAACAGTGATAAGTTTCTACCTTATTGTCTGAGAGAATGTCTGAGTTCATTAGTTCATAGACATGCACGGAAGGAGATGCAGCTAATGTATTCTAGTGAATGATATAGTATATTACACGCTTCACAAATACAACAGATCGGGCTTGCGTTAGTGCGAGCTCAGAGAAAGATGTAAACTGACTGAACAGGAAAGCGCACTGTCGCCGCCGGTTGCTACCGTCATACGCTCCCTTCGCTCACTCGGCTCGTGCGTTGTTATTCGAACAGTTTTAACCTAACCTAATTAATTAAGCAGATAGAGTGCTAGTAGCCAAATTGTCTCACTCTGAAAATCCATACTTTTGAAATTGCCTAAGCCGTTTTGTAAGACTACCTACAATATACATAGTCATAGGTAGAGATAACTTTTGAATTATCAAATGTCATGGATTTGATGGATTAGGTAACTACTGATATGAGGAGAAATGGTGTCGGTCATAATTCCATTCCCTCCGGTACTCTGTCTACTCTAAGCGAAGAGATCCACGCCGCTGTCGGGCGTGGGCGGCGAGGGGGGCGCGGGGCGTGCGGGGGGCGCGGGGCACGAGGCGGAGCGCGGCGCGGGCGCGGCGGGCGGCAGCAGGCACGGCCGCAGCGCGCGCGGGTGTGCCCGCAGCCATGCGCACAGCGCGGCCGCGCGGGGACGCTCCCCGCCCGCCTCGCGCCAACACGCCGCCGTCAGCTGCAGCCTGCGATCCGGGAGAGAAAACTACATTATTCCATCTATCGACCATTCTTGCCGTACCTACCTACTTATCGGTTGGAGTTACAATTAGGGTTGATGAGGATTCCGCTTCCTCTTCCTCATAATGCGGAAGTTCCTCAAATTTTTGGATTCCTCTACCGCTACCGCTTCCACAAAAAGAAAGTTGAAAAGTTCCGCTATCGCTTCCGCTTCCTCATAATAAGAGGAATTTGTGAGGAAGATTGACGAGCGGCGCGCATGCGCGTAACTATGGCAACGGCCGCAGCGAGTGAGCCGAGCTGAGCCACGCGCCGCCCCGCCCACCCCCCCTGGCAGTTCTGTTAATTTTGCGCCCACGCATAACCTTTTCTTCAATTTCATTTTATTCCATTAAACTAACTATCGATATAGTGTGATTGTCAGAATGCGACCAAAGTGCAGTGCTATATGGACGTACTTTAATGAAATAGACGATGACACTGTGCGTTGTAAATTGTGTAGCAAGAGCTATTCAAGAAAAGGGGCGCGGCACCTCGGGCTTCGTAGCCACCTCCAGTCGTGCCATATAAAACGGAATATGCTGAATATGAACAAAGTGACTTAGCATTAAAACAAGAACTTGAAAGAAAACGCAAGAACACTGAAAAAACACCACTTCAAGAGTCCAAAAAGCAAATAACTTTGCAGGAATCTTTGATGAAAAACCAGTTCTGGGATTCATCTCATGACAAATGTCGAGAACTAGACAATCTTATATGTGAGATGATTGCAATTCAAGATTTACCTTTTAATTTTGTAGAAGGAATTGGGTTTAGACGATTTGTCCATGCCGCACAGCCGAGATACAATTTAAAAGGACGGCAGTTTTATACCTCACATTTGTGTAATCACGTTTATCCACGACTGAGCGAAAAAGTTAAGAGCTTGATTAAAAGATTTGCAATACGTGTCTTTCACTACCGATATATGGTCAGAACCTTCAGCGGGTGTTTCTTTGCTCAGTTTTACTGTTCATGGAATTAAAGATTTTAGAAGAGTCTCTTTAGTTCTTAAATGTGTAACACTCGATGATCGCCATACGGGCGATTTAATAGCTCAAAAGCTAGATGCAATACGTGAAGAGTGGGGGATTCCCCGTCAAAAGCTACATGTGATGGTGCGAGATGGTGGATCAAATATGAAGCGAAGTGCTCGTTTGTCGCAAATTAATGATATTGATTGCACCTTGCATCAATTACAAACTTGTATAAAAGCTGCTTTGTCATGTAATGAAAATGTTTCGGCGCTTATGGTTAAATGTAAGCAGATCGCGACACACTTTAATCACTCCGTGACTGCCCAAAAAGAACTCAGTAACTTTCAAGAACGTTTAGGCCTGCAACAGCTTTCAGTCATTCAAGAATGTCCCACTCGCTGGAACAGCAAGTTTCATATGTTAGAGCGTCTTATTAAGATAAAGGATGCAATCATTCTTACACATCTCAGAACCAAATCTGCCCCAACTTATACCAAATGATTGGTTACAACTCGAAAGTTACACAAAGATTTTGGAGCCTTTGAAGAAATCACAAAGACTATGAGTAGTGCTGAAGCATGTATTTCGTCCGTGATCCCACTTATCCATATCTTGACATGTGCCATGCAGACGTTTTTGAGTGACAATAATTTCGATAACCAAGATTGCAAAAATTTTATCCATAAATTGATCGAAGAAATTAATAACCACTTTAGTGAGCTTCATTACAATAATCTTTATGCAATTAGCACATATTTGGATCCAAAATACAAAACAAAATTTTTCAACGAAATCACGAAAGAACGTGTTGAATCAGATCTTATCACCTATTTACAAAATGAACGATCATTTGACGATGAACTGCACGAGAATGAGCCATCCACTTGCGCTGGAGTATCGGGATCGGGAGCTTCATCGAGTTCCACTACGGTGCGTGCGAGTTCACTAATCAACGCTCCCACAGCAAAATTGTTGATTCAATGTTGACAGAAATGCTGGCTTCGGAACCTAACAGTGACGACAATGTAGAAGAAAATGTACTGGATAGATTCGTAGTACTGAAGTCGGTGCTAAATAATTATTCTAAGGAGAAAAGAATAAGTATACAAGAGGACAGTCTTTATGGTGGCAGCAAAACCCAAAATATCACGAACTTTTCCCAGCTGTAAGGCGATACCTTTCTGCCCACCATCAAGTGTCCCCAGTGAGCGGCTTTTTAGTAACGCAGGATTAATTTACGAGGAGTTGAGAAATAGACTGTCTGGAGAAACAACATCAAAATTAATGTTTCTGAAAGTAAATCTCCCTATAGTTAATTTTAATTATTGAAAATAAGAACAATTGTTTATTTTAATTAAGTAAACATTTCCGTACTATTAAATTTTTGTGTATTATTTTAATTTTTCTCTTAAATAACTTAGATTAATTAACAACTTTTACATTTACTTATATAACACTAGCGGCCGCCCGCGACTTCGCCCGCGTAAACTTTAGAATTCCCATTATTTCCCGTTCCCGTGGGAATTTTGGGAATATATCATTATAAATTGTAGCCTATATGTTATTCTGATGTATGAGCTACATTACTGCCAAGTTTCATCAAAATCCGTTCAGTAGTTTTTGCGTGAAAGAGTAACAAACATCCATCCACACATACAAACTTTCACGTTTATAATAATAGTAGGATTCACCATCTTCCAATTCCTCTTCCTCTTCCTCATCCGCTTCCTCTTCCTCATAAAAATTCCTCTTCCTCATCCGCATCCTCTAACTTTGTGCATAACACTTCCTCTTCCGCTACCTCTTCCTCATAACCACATCCTCATCAACCCTAGTTACAATATACTTACATAACCTCACGCCTACCTCCCATAACGGTAGGTTACTTGTACAAGACTACAAATATCCATGAGTATCAAACATACTTCTTTCGCCTCATCCACATGCATTAAGATCTTCATTCATGCTCGCCGATTGCGAGTGATCTTGACATAGCACATCCTCAATTTGATCTGTGTAGGTTCGCCTTATGGCGACCCCTCCCAGCATTGCTATTCCCTTCTGCCATAATTATATCTCTTTCGTTAATTACCTAACAATAGAATTATAACCTATAGAAGTATAGTCCGAGGCCGATTTTAGGAATTTTTATGGGTGCAAATTTGAACCAATCGCGGCTCTGTCATTCAGTGCTCAGCGGTCAGTTGCTACGTGTGTATGTCAACCTAAAGGACTTACCATGACGAAATGTGCACTGAGATCCTGCCAAAACTATGCTCAAAAACATAATAAAATAAAAACATCACATTTCACCGGTAAATATTTGATGTTTTACGTAATTTCATTGATAAAAACAATAAATACACAATCAAATTTTCATATTTTTTATCTGTCATTGAAAACAAAATGTTGCCATAAGTGTGAAATTTTACCCTATTTTTAAACATGCAGATTGTAGGTAAAAGTAGTTGGATCTACTTTGTCTTTGATTGATTGTGGAATTACCTGCAAGCTCTCTCACCGAATTATTTAAAACTATACATATTGTTACTATAATATTATGTTTAAACATTAGATCTTTAAAATGGGCATCGTTCTTTCCTTTATTGAATGAAATAAAACCACGGAGAATGGCCTCACAGCTTTGTTGACATAATGACAAATTATTCAGAGGGACAATTTTTAACAGAATATTGTATTTTTTTGTCACACTTTTGGACCAATGATGTGGAAAAGTCCGATCATCTCCTTTAATATATTTAAATTTCACGATAATTCTACAAGAGTGTGCAAATCAGTATACTTCTCAGCATCAATAATAATTTTATCGACTATTCCCCACATCTAGGAAAAAACATTTTTAAGGCAACATTAATTTTATGTCATGCATACGTTCAAGTCGATATTTTATGCCTATTTTTTCGCCTTGCGTTTGGTTGGAACACACTTTCTATAGGTTATAATTCTATTTACCTAACATTAATCCGCTCCAAATAACCATTCCATCAAAGTGTAGGGACATGTAGGTGCTGACATAGCACTAGCGCGAGGCTAGTGGAGGTAGCCCCCACCTAGGTAGTCGTTAGGGAATAGGGCAACGGTTAACACGCATTGTAATTTGTGATTACTAAATACAAGTGGAAACTGAATAACGTATTTTATTATCGACGATCAACCCCTAAATTGGTGACCCCGTTGCCCGTAGCCTTCGTCAATAAAATCAGTGAAAGACTTTAAACACGAGTGCACGAGAAGATATTAAAAGTGTTATAATGTCGCAGCCAAGCCACGTGAATCCACAACCAGACGTATCACATATCCGACGGTCATAGATTACGACGAACTGGCCACAGCGCAGGAGCAAGATCAGCAAATTACACGTTCTGGGAATGACTGTGTCATGGGAAGTGTAATTTTGAAGCGACTCAATGTTCCGAATGCAAATAAAAGTATTTTTTGCGATGTTACAACAAAACACATTAGACCTTATATTCCTGAATCATTTAGAAAAATAGTATTCGATTCCGTCCACAATATCAGTCATCTGGAATAAAAACATCCCTAAAGATGATAGCTAGTAGATATTTTGGCCTACTATGAATAAGGACGTACGTATAGGGCAAAGACGTGTATGAATTGCCAAAAAAATAAGGTAAGCAAACACACCGTATCAGGTTTAGGTCATTTCACACCTAGCGCGAGATTTAAAACACATACACGTAGATATTGTCGGTCCTTTAGAGACAACACAACGTGGTAACAGGTATTTGGTTACAATAATTGACAGGTTCACACATTGGCCAGAAGCAGTACCTACAAGCGACATCACCGCAGAAACAGTTGCTCGAGCAATATACGATAATTGGGTTTGTCGTTTCGGGTGCCCGAGTCAACTTACAAGCGATCAAGGTCGCCAGTTCAAAAGTGACCTTTTCTACAGACTACTACAGTTATTAGGAGTACAGCGTATCAGGACAACACCATACCATCCGCAGAGCAATGGTAAGATAGAAAGATGGCATCGTTCGCTTAAGGCAGCGCTGTCATGCCGGCGGCTGGCCGACAATACATCATGGGATGACGAATTATCTACAGTAATGCTGGGACTTCGCGCGCAGCCACGCGTGTGTGACACCGGCCTTAGCGCAGCCGAGTTGGTCACTGGAGAACCATTACGCTTACCAGGCGAATTCTACGATGATGCAGGTAATAATAAAAATGTAAATCACTTACTTTTGTTTGTAGAAAGCTGCGAGAGATAGTTCACAAGGTGCGACCCAAATCACGAACTGACAGCGATTTAAGAAAAATATTTGTTCATAAAGATCTCCAAAATTGTTCACACGTGTTCATCAGAAATGACACCATAAAAAAACCTTTAACGCCCACTTATGATGGTCCATTCCGCATTCTAAGTAGATCAGGGAAAGTTTTTAAAGTGCAATTAATCAATAGACAAGTTGACGTATCCATTGACAGGTTGAAACCCGCCTACTTGTTAGAGTCTGAAAAAGATGAAGTAGATAATAAATCAAACCCAAAATCGGTCAAGTCATTTCCATTACCTAATATACTCAATAGTAGTACACAGGATCCCAGGAGTAGTGATAGGCTTGTAACTTATACCACACGCAGTGGTCGTACAGTCAAGCCACCAGTACGTTTCTTAATAACATAGAGTAAGCAATTTAGTAATAAGGTCATAGTTAGTTATCTTAATTTGTGAATTCGTTAAAACTGTTTTATTTCATATATTCTTTGAGCACATATAACACGGTGCTAGTGAAATCGTATATTATTAATAAATTAAATGCCGATTTTCGTAAATATGGGCAAACAACAGTCGAAAAATGCAGAAGTAATAATTGCCCAACAAGGTTCAGATAATGCAGCCACTGCAGCGATCGAGAAAAAGTTAGAGATGTTCAGTATCCTCACCATAGTGTCAGTTGTCATAATATTTGGCGTGTGTACCTTTTTAGTGCTTAAGGCGCTCCAATAGACGAATTTTAGGTATTTGAGGGGGTTGAGGTAGACGTAACTGCGGGGAGCCCCCCGCAACCAGCGCAATCTGCCACGAACGTCCTTATTCTGTCGCCATCCGTATTCTGGTTGATTTCGGGATTAATTGCCGGGATTTTAATTTCTTTCCTGTATAATCAATTTTGTAACTGGGTTGCTTACTGCGTAAATTGTAAATGTAATTAAAAAATTTACAGGGTGTAGGTGACAGCCAGGCAAATACTGGAATGCTGAACAAGTACTATAGGGTTGAGTTACACGACAATATTATAACTCGCAGGAAATGCATTTTTATTTTGATTATCCGTACCTAATGTTTGTTTTCCGCGCCAATTGTATCGGGCGATATCGACTAGTTAAATGGGCTTATTGGTTATTGTGTGATACATAGCTGTTTTTTGGATCACTTGTGACTCTCTATTAGGATTAATCAGATTTTTGAACTTTTTGAGCGTAACTGGTTTTTTTTAAATCGTCTATTGGTAAAATTTTTGTTTTTAAGCCATTTTCTAAGGCCGAATTAAATAAACAAAACATAACATAATGAGTGAGATCAACACTAAAATATCGTTTCATCAATTCGATTCTGAAACTTCGCCGGCAGCTGCCGCGGCACGCTCGTTCCGCTCGCTCGGCTCGTGCGTTGTTTGTCATACTCTAACCTAACCTAACTTATTATTTTTATCATTGTATGAAAAGGGAACTGTTACACCGACAAAACGTCATTCGTCTTATACTAGTTGTGCGCTAAGGTTAATTTGATGTGCAGTCAGTATTTATGATGAGATTGTAGTATTTTTGTACCAAAAGGTATTAATTTGTCTTGCATTCGCGGAAAATAGTTTATGTTGGGCTGATATTGTGTATTTTCGAATTATCTGCTGTAGTTATTTTGTAAAACATTGAGTTTTATGTTACTAAAATAATTTAATTGCTGTAATAAAGTATATAAAGGGCATACTGTACAAGTCAGTAGAGGAACAAGAGGGTCTTGATGTTTTGTAGGCGATGGGCTGACCATCTGTCACTACTAACCGAACTTGTATATCTCAACTATACCCTCAAAATTGGTCAGAAGTGGCACCATGTGGTTCTATCGGCCCTTGGTACTCTGCCTACCCCGTAAGGGATAAAAGCGTGATTATATGTATGTATGTAATAAAGTATATATAAAAGACTAGCAGCCGCCCACGACTTCGTCCGCGTGAGGGGGCGTTGTACCCGTCTATTTCAACCCCTTCATTCCTTTTTTTCGAAATAAAAAGTAGCCTATGTTCTGTCTCAGGGTCTAAAGATTGTCTGTACCAAATTTCATCAAAATCGGTTGCGAGGTTTAAGCGGGAAAGCGTAACAGACAGACAGACAGACAGACAGAGTTACTTTCGCATTTATAATATTAGTTGGGATGAGATTAAATTGATGGGCGATATATTATTTGATGTGCAATTAAAAATATCTCCTAAACAAATAACTATGATCGGTTATAGCTTGCAGTTGCTGGATAATACACTTATTTATTATTTATAACTCTTCTACCCCAAAGTGGTATTAAAGTAATATCAAATTCTTCCTTCGAATTATAAATGCGAAAGTAACTCTGTCTGTCTGTGTGTTACGCAATCACGCCTAAACTACTGAACCGATTTAAATGAAATTTGGTACAGAGATAGTCTAGAGCCTGTGAAAGGACATAGGCTACTTTTTAATCCAAAAAAGAGATGTAAGGGGTTGAAATAGTGGATGAAAGTTTGTATGGAAATTACGTCATTTTTTAAGCTAGAAGCTTAAAACTTATTTTTTAGGCTTTTCATTAGATATAAATAAATAAGACATTCAAAGTTTGTAAAAGAATACCCTAAAGGGGCTAAAAATAGGGGGTGAAAAATTTTGTGTGATGACATCGGAAAAAGCTTAGGGCTCAGAAAATAAAAATATAGAACAGAACAATACAGAGAATTAAGTAAGAAACTTGCCAAGCACTGCGCGCCATATGCAAAAAAGGGATTTAAGGGTTGAAATAGGGGATGAAAGTTGTATGGAAATTACGTCATTTTTAAAAGTTTTGTCTCACTACAAATATGCGAGTACAACTTCATAATGATTATCAAGCAGGACAATATGCAACAAACAGCTCTTTTAAAAATCGTACTAAAAACGTCGCATATAAAAATGTACTTAAATAAGCTTAATAACTTATTTTAATGTACATGTGTTTTACTTGCAAAATAATTAGCCTAAAAAAATTTAAAATGCTGCCGAAAGTCACTATTCCACGCAGACAAAGTCGCGGGACAGCTAGGGATTCGCGGGCAACTTAGGGATTTATGTTCGAAACAATTTGAAATCATACATATATACATAATAGTCACGCCCATTATCCCCCAAAGTGGTGTATATACAGGGTGTAACAAAAGGAGTATGTTAACCGAAAAGCTATAAATATAACCCACTATAAAGAACCTATCACCAAAATTTAGACTAAAAATCACATATTTATTTGTCCAGATAGTATGGAGAACACCTAACCCACTCAGGAATATTATGAACATACAATCTTGAAAAATAAACATGTGATTACTAGTAAAAATTTCGGGATATGTTATCTACAGTGGGTTGTTTTTTATAGTATTTCGCTTACCCATACCCTTTTTGTTACATCCTGTATATACTGCTACTTGTTATATTTGCTATTGTAACTAAGTTATTTGCAGTTTAATGTCATAAAGAGGACTATACTAACACACGTAAACTTTTGCACAAAATGTTCGGAAAAATCCCGGATTTTTTCCCGGGATTTTGTGGATCTAAAAAAAACTAAGTAGATATATAAAATTATACTAGGTCATAGAAATGGTAAAATAGACACGTAACATAATTACCTACTTATGAATATCATTTTTAAATACGAAATCACTACATATTATAAAACAAAGTCGCTTTCTGATGTCTGTCCCTATGTATGCTTAGATCTTTCAAACTAGGGAACGGATATTTTTAATGCGGTTTTTTTAATAGATAGAGTGATTCACAAGGAAGGTTTATAATAATGTAACTAGGGACCCGCCTCGGCTTCGCACGGGAGTAATGCACTCTCACGCGGGCAAAGCCGTGGGCGGGCGCTAGTACAATCTAAAACATACTATAAAGTATCTATGTAGGTAGGTACTTAATGTTTTCTACGTTAGTCTTTTTACGTAAGGTCTCTCTTTTTTTACTTTTGTTACACTACGATTTCCCAAGTCTACTTACTAAATAAATATAGTATTTTATATTATGTATTTGCGCGCGAAAAAACAAGCACAGAACCGGCGTTGACAGTGGTCACGGCGGTACTGAATGTTCCGAGCGAGACTGGCCAGTGCAAGGATTAGAACACAGCGTAGTTGTAGATGTGTTTTTTATTAATTGTTAATTATCTACAAAATTTACAAAAAATGTACTTTGGCCATAAAGTAGATCTGATAAAGCGCTATACAACTATGCAAGTTTCGTGTTGATATTCACAATAGTTTTCAAGATATTTCGCTTATAAAAACGTAAAAAAGGTAATTTCAAATCGAAATTCTATCGAGAATTTTTTAAGTAATTGAGTTTCCACGTTGGCCACAAACTTGATAAAGATCTAAATAATAACATATAAAAAAATTAGAGCTGTGGTAATCGGACAAGTATTTAAAAAATCGATTCTAAAATGCCTCTTTTGTCTGATCACACCGCCTTAAAAAGTGTGGCAGAAAAGTAAAGAAAACTGTTTTAAAAGATTTAATGTCATTGTCCGAGCAAGGACGAGTGGCTGGTATGGTAGCACAAGCAACAGGCCCGGCAGCCACCAGACCTGTCAGCTCCATTTCTACCTCATCGACTTCATATTAGCAATGCGATATTCATGTATATTAGTGTACCTACCTATGTTGTGTGAGAGCATTCATAGTTATAATTAGATAATAATATGTTAATTAATTTAATTAGCCTCTAAGAATAAGTAACCGTCGCCATGTATCCATTGTACCTATATATAAACTTAACTGTGTCAGCAGAATGTGTAATTCGATGAGCAACTAAGTGATAACGCAATAGAATAGTACGGTATTATGTCTTGTAATCAATAATAAACGAAGTATATAATAATAGAGTAACCATGATTTAAAAATTATATCTTTTTGTAATAATTTTTTTTGTTAGAGGGGGAGTATTGTAGGGACATGTAGGTGCTGACATAGCACTAGCGCGAGGCTAGTGGAGGTAGCCCCCACCTAGGTAGTCGTTAGGGAATAGGGCAACGGTTAACACGCATTGTAATTTGTGATTACTAAATACAAGTGGAAACTGAATAACGTATTTTATTATCGACGATCAACCCCTAAAAAAGCATAGCTTTCTCTATTCTTGGCACTACGTCCTTTTTCACACCGTACAATTCTGTTACCTATCTTATACTATTTCTCACTCTATTCAAAATCATTTATTCGACATGAAAGCTTTAACAACTTGTTTGTCGAGGTCTATCTCAATTTGTTTAGTAAATAGATAGTGCAATTAAGTTTTTTTGATGGAATTTTAGAAGTAGGCACTCACGTGAGTGGCGAGGCGTCCGGCGGGAGCGGCGGGCGGCAGCCCTCCCGCAGCAGCAGGTACACGCAGTACGGCGACAGCGCGCCCCACGGACTTGCGCCCAGCGCCACCAGCTCCGCCGCCATGCAGCCCAGTGCCCACACATCGCCCGCAGGCGTGAACACGCCGCGCGCCAGCGCCTCGGGCGCCATGCGCGTAACGGGCTGCGGCGAGCGGCGCCGGCCCAGGTACTGCCCGCCGCCCTCGTCCGCGTCCGCCCCCGCGTCCGCCCCGCCCGCGCGCCGCGCCAGCCCGAAGTCCGCCAGCAGCAGGCGGCGCTGCGCGTCCACAAGGCAGTTGGCGGCGCACACGTCGCGGTGCACGACGCGCCGCTCCTCCAGGAACGCGAGCGCCTCGGCCGCGTCCGCCAACAGCGCCGTGAGCGCCGCCGCCGCCACGTGTCGCGCCTCTCCCTCCCCGCCAGCACGCGCCGCCGCCGCCAGCGCCCGCCGCGCGCGTAGGTAGCTCTGCAAGTCGCCGAAGGGCGCGTGCTCCGTTAGCAGCAGCGGCGGGCCCGAATCCGTGCACACGCCGGCCAGCGACACGACGCGCTCGTGCCGCAGGTCCGCCAGCAGGAGCGCCTCGCGCAGGAACTGGGCCTCCTCCGCGGCGCCGGCGCCGTCTCGTAGCTTCTTCGCGGCGACGACTCGGGGCACAAGGCCCGGCGCGCTCAGCAGCGCCATGCTGACGACGCCGAAGCTTCCGCGCCCGAGCTCGGACAGTTGGCGCACGCGCTGTCGCGGCACCAGGTGCGGGCGCAGCGCGGCGGCCGTGCGCTCACAGCGCGCTGTGTGCCGTGCCGCCAGCAGCAGGTCGCGTGCGCGCAGGCGGCGGAGGCGCGCGTTGCGAGCCAACAGTGCCACCGGCGCCGCCAGCGTCAGCAGCAGCGCCAGCGCCAGCCACGGCAGGTCGTGGCAGTGCGGCGCGAAGGCGTCGCCCGAGGCTGTGGTAAGGCAGCGCGTGGCTCCGTCGCCCGGCCACGCGCCCGTCAGGCGCGTGCTCCCGCCCGGCCGCCACGTGGCAAGCAGGCGAGGCGAGCGACGACTCTCGCCCCATTCCAGTAAGTACACCGGCATATCTGCGGGAGCTCTGTTGGCCATTGTGAAATTCCACACGGCCCCTTTCACTGTCACGGCATGGAAAGCGGACAATTGCCTGGAAATTGAATTTGTTGCTGCATAAGTTTACCTTATCTGATTATTAGGTACGTAGAGAGGTATAAAATAAGAGTAAATATTTTAATAGTACGTACTCGGTTTTATTTATGTCGTGTATGTTATACTGTAAGTGTGGGTGCAAGTGCAGGATCCTCGTAGTGCCGTCTGCCAGTAGCCACAGTGCATCCACAAGCGGAGCCGCGCGAGCCGGCCACGCGTCAGTCAGCAGCCGCGCTAAGCGGCTGCCGCGCGTCTCCTCCGCCGCGCCGCGCCACGCCAGCGACGCCGACAGGGGCGTCACGCCCGTGCACCCGCCTTCCCACTCTCGCACCGACCACACGTACCCGGCGGCGCGCGTCATGCCGAGCGCGGCGCCCGCACACGTGGTGCGGCGCGCCGCCTCTGCGTCCCCCAGCACCAGCAGCACGCGTGCGTCCGCCGCCCGCAACGCCGACAGCGCCTCCGTCTCTGCCCCCGCTGGTGCCGACACCTCGCGCAGAGCCAGCCCGTACCCGCGCAGTGCCTCCGCCGCCTCGCGCGCCTCCGCCGAGCCATCGAGCAGTAGCGCCATCCGCGTCCACCCGCCCGCACGCAGCAGGAGCAACAGCGCGGCGGCTTGCTGCGTCGTGCGCCCGGCCGCCAGCAGCGTCGTCGATTCCAGTGAACGAGCTAACGAGTCGCGCCCGGGAGCCTCGTACAGTACGAGCTGCGCGCTGCTAGATACTGCGCTGCCCGCGGCGGGAGCTACCACGCCGGCTACGAGCGTCCAGGTAAAATCATTCATCATTCTCGTGACGGATTTGCGAACCTCAGCGGCTTTCAAGCAGTCGACCTCCAAGATTATCAACTTGAGTGGGTAATCCTCTTGCTCCCCGACGTACTTTACGACGGCCTTGTAGTTTTTGAGATTGGCGTCGTTATAACAAAGCAGGACGTAGGCGCGGAGCATGGCGTCGTCATCCCGCGGTATCCACTCCTTAAAAGTGATCGGGTTCGCGAGCGCCCACTCACAAGCCACCTCCTCCAGCGACGCGTCCGGCCCCAGCTCGGCGTAGCGCCGCAGCACGCCGCGAAGCGCGGCCGGCGGCGGAGAGAAGGCCGTCACCACTTGCTCCACGAGCGGTGCGTAGTTACGCAGAAGTTCGACGTCGACGACGCGCAGTAGGGCTCCGGAGGGCGGGGCCTCATGACGCGGGCAAAATGGCGCCGCACTGTGCATATCGGGCTGGTCTCGCCACAACGCCGCCGCATCCAGCAGCAGTAGTGAGTGGTGCGGCTCGTCCAGCGCGTTCCACAGCGACCCGTTAGTCATGCGCCGCACGGCCATCGAGCACGGCGGACTCATGTCGGGCGGAGCCAGGATTGGCACGATATCGCCTACCTTCCTAGCAAAGAGGGCAAAGTTAAGAGTATTTATGTACAATATTATTTACATACCTTGCGGTTTGAGGGTATAGTGCGGTATTATTAGGCAGCCAACTTACAGAAGCCGGTCATTGTCGTAGAAGCTGCAGTTGTCTGCGGGCACAACGTACGGTGCCACGAGGGCGGCGGCGCAGGCGGGCGGCGCGCCGGACGCCAAGCGCAGCCACAAGCGCGGCGTCACGTCCACGCCCGCGCCCACCGCCGTAAGCCGCGAGTGCCCCGCGCCGCAAAACCGCGCGTTGCGCGCGCACGTGCCGCAACTCTCACCCTCGGCCAGCCACGCACTCACGTGCACCGCCATCCTGCGACACCCTATCTGTCAATTGTCTAGGTATAGCTATTTTTTCATGTTGAAACGTAGCGTCTCCAGCTCCGCAACAAGAGGTGTGAAGGGTAGACTAACCAAAAATCATTTATCTCTACTGCGTAGGTTACAAAGGCAGTTGCATCGCATTACAAGCAGGTTTCCTTGGTATCTGCATCATGGGACTCACCGCTCGTCCCTCAGGTCGCGGTCGCTGCGCGGCGCAGGCTCTAGCTTGGCGAGCGCGCACAGTCCGCGCACGGGCCCGGGGGCGAGGCTCGCTCGGCGGTAGCGGAGCGCGTGGCGTAATGCGGCCAGCAGCAGCGAGGCGGCGGCGCGCGATGCCTCGCACTGCCAGTACAAGCGCAGCTCGTGCGCCGCGCCGAACGCGAACACCTCACGCGTCGCAGCGGCCTGACCTAGTAACATTCGACAGTTTTATAATCGGCTACCGGATCGATGGAACCATCCTCTTGAATAGCACATGCGTACATTAAATGGATACAGCCCCGTGGGACACTCAATCTGCTATCACCGATTACTGTCTCCTAGACGTCATAATAGCATTTGATTTATTTAAGTAAACACATTGAAATACCCACCTGACCATTTAGAAGTAGGTGCAAGCGTGGAGTAGTACTCCTGCAACGCAACACAGTGTCTCCCCGCATCTCCCGTTGCCCAGCATCCTCCCACCAATAGCATCAGCCCCGCTAGCAGCAACGCCATCATGTTAACTAAATATGAACCTGGTTTATTAACCTTTTTCCTGTCTCTGCCACGGTTACTAGCCCCGTACGAAGCAGTGTTTTGACATTTTTTGTCTCATTGGGAAAGTACTGTCCCCACTTTATGATTGAATTCTTTTCAAATTGATTCAAAACGTAGAACTGAATATTTAATAATGTCTAGTATCTGGTATTGAGATGATAATAATACTCGTATTATAATAACAATACTCTTATACTTAGTTAAATAACACTTTATTCTAACCATGTAGAAGTAACCTTAAAGCACAATAAAATTATGGATGTTAGTGATAAAGACAACACGCAAAATATTCGTATTGCATACGAGGTAAACGTGAACTAAGTTAGCTTCCGCCATGTAAGGCGATTTCGCTGAGATGTGCGGTGTGTGTTATAGATCGAGCATGAACGGTAAATAGGTAGAACCCTGGAGAGACTAGCAAAATAAAAATTATACATGACAAAATCAATTTGAATATTTACAAAAAAAATATACAAGAAAACTGAAATTAAACGCGGAATTTTAAACAAGATTTTTTTTCGCAGATTTGTGCGAAACCGGTGAGGTAGTTTTATTTTGGGCTTCGTGCAAAATTGAGTACTGTCCTTGGGCTCGAGGATAATTTATCTTGATGAATAATCCGGGAGTCGCGTTTCTTTTTGAGGGACTTGGGCTATAATGGAACATAGCTGATGTTATTCGGGTCCTGTACGCGGCGCCGGCGCCAATTCATTACTGTTATTAATATTATCGATCATTATCATTCGCGCCGTCCTACGTACAACACAACATTCCGTTCGCTCCATAAAGTTTAATTTTAAACGGTGGTTTAAAGCATTGAGTACGCACTGTACTTATCACTATTCGGTGCCTGTTAGTGTGTGCAAAACGTTAGTGACATCGCTGAAACTGAACTGTAAGTGATTCAATAATTACAAGACAAATACTATCTAAGCTTTTTAAAATTATTGCTGTTTGGTTGCTGGCGCAAAACGCGCGCTCAGCTCGGTCATCGACCCGGTGCGCACCGCCCCGCGCGCTTGCCCCGCATGAGTCACGCTGCCTGCTTAGTTCTACGCTTGCTCCATCCATAGTCGTGTGCACCGAGCGCCTACGATTCTATTAGCCGCACTCCTCAGTTTTGCTATCTTTACTAATATACGTAATGTCGAACAAATGTGCTGGTTGTTGCGAAGAATTACCAAAACAGGATTTCATAACCTGCTTCTATTGCAAGCTGTCTTACGATTTGCTGTGTGCCAACATTTCAAAGGAGAGGTTCGAAGGCATGAACAAAGAGAATAGGAGTAGTTGGAGATGTCAGGGATGTCTGAACAAGTTACCTAAGACCAACAATGTAAATACTCCAGTACGACTTATCGAGATAGCCTCTGCGAGTGCTTCAACTACCAACAACTTGTCTATCGAGTATGGTGACAGTATCAATACAACGAAAAGAGTTAAGCGTGCTAGACCATCTGAAACCCAGGGGGATAGTTACATCACGGAGAGTGCTCTTCGTATATTATTGGACGACCTAAGAAAGGATATCACTGCCGATATAAAGAGATCTATTTCGGACCTGATAACAAGCAAAATGAATGATATGCACAAACAAATTACGGATTTTCAGGACTCATTATCATTCTTCAACGAACAACATGAAGGATTAAAGAGAAAGCTTGAAGAAAATAGTAAAACTATTCGAGATCTGCAGGCAGATAATAGTCAACTCATTGCAATGACCCAAAATATGTCGACGAGACTAAGCGTGACCGAGCAGCATATGCGTGAGAGTAATGTTGAAATCAACGGAATACCTGAACATCGCACTGAAAACCTAGCGAACACCCTAACACAACTTGCCAAAACAATCAATGCCCCTCTGGTGGATGAAGACATTCTTCAGGTAACTCGTGTTAGATAAAATAGATAAAAATAGCAACCGTCCACGTACTGTAGTTGCTAAGTTACGAAGCCCACGTCACCGAGATGTGCTTTTGGCAGCAGTTCACACCTTTTAAAGCGAATTCGACCGACAAGCTTAATTCGCAGCATTTGGGTTTCGGCGGTGCTCGTAGCGCTGTGTTTGTGGCGGAGCATCTAACACCTGCAAACAAGTCTCTGCATGCGGCAACTAGGAAGAGAGCTAAGGAAGTGAATTTCAAGTTTGTCTGGGTTCGAAACGGAAAAATTTTTGCAAGAAAAAATGAAGAGAGCCAAGCTATAAATATTCGAAACTCTGATAGTCTCAAGCTTCTAGTCTAAGCTCTATAACAAGAATGCTGTAGCGTGGACTTCACTATGCTCGACATATACTACCAGAACTTGTCTGGAATGAGAACTAAAACCAACGAGGTATACAAAAATGTGTTTTGACAAGTTCTTATGACGTTATTATACTGACAGAAACCTGGCTGAATTCAAGTATTAGTGATAGCGAGTTTATAGATTCGAGATACGTAGTGCACCGTCGGGACCGCCCTGTTAAGGAAAAAAACGAGGAGAAAGGGGACAAGAAAGAGGCCTGGTGATCCAAAGTTGGATGGCGGAGGTTTATTGATTGCCGTATCACGTGAAATATCATCCTCGAGAATTTGCAACTGGGAGACTGACTGTGAAGATCTTTGGATCACAATAAAAATAGATATAGACCATATTCCAAGAAAAATTGCGATATGTGCTGTCTACATTCCATCCCCTGCCAGATTGGATACACTCACCAGGTTTCTGGAAGGTGCTAGCAGTGTCATGGATCATGTTGATGATGTAATTATTTTGGGTGACTTCAACTTGCACTCATTGGAATGGACCCCATCTTGTACTGGTTCGTATTTGCTACCAAGCAATTACAGAAATGAGTTGGAGTGTTTAATGGTTGATTTTATTACCACACATAATCTGTACCAATTTAATAATGTGTATAATTATAAGAACAGACTACTTGACCTGGTTTTATGTAATCTGCCTAACTGTAAAGTCAATAGTCCCTCTGATACCCTAAGTAGACCAGATATAAACCACCCTCCTCTTTTGTACTGCTTAGGTGATGGTAAGTCAGATTCCTCTGCGTTACTTCCCAATGCTAGAACAGATTATAACTACTTTAAAGCGGATTATACCTCTATTAATAAGGAGCTTAGAGAAGTGGATTGGGGTGCGGAGTTTTCCGTTTGTAACTCTGTGGATGAAATGGTCGAATTATTCTATGAGGTTCTAAATAAGACTATTATAAAAGTGGTTCCTAAGCGAAGGCCAGTTGTTTCTAGATACCCGCCTTGGTTCAGCGCTGCCTTGATCCGCTTGTTAGCAGTTAAGAATAAAATAAGACTAAGATATCGCAAATTTTGTAACCCCAGAGACAAGATAGAATATGAATTGTTGCGTGAACGTAGCCATAAGCTATACGACAGTTGCTATAAGGCATACATAAGCAAGCTTGATTCAGACATTGTCCGGGATACTAAAGCCTTCTGGAGGTATATCAAGGGAAAACGGAGTGGTACCTCTGCGCTCCCAGCTATAATGTATTTTAATGGTCGCAGTGCTGAGGTGGGATCGGAAATTGCTGAGCTATTCGCTTGTCACTTTTCTACGGTATATTCTGCAGATGTGTCAGCTGCCCCTGATCTGGTGTTGACGAGCGACTGTGTTTCTTGTAAAATACAATTCACCCCAGAGGAAGTAGCTAAAAAACTAAAACAGTTAGATACCTCAAAGGGTAGTGGCCCGGACTCGATCCCACCTTTGTTTCTTAGTAGGTGCGCTTCTGTTGTGTCTCTTCCTCTATCATTGATTTATAACCGATCATTGAAAGACGGAACTTTTCCCAAGCAATTTAAAAGTTCAAGGATAGTACCAGTATTTAAAAAAGGGAGTGCAAACAATATATGTAACTATAGGCCTATATCAATATTGTCTTGTGTTTCCAAGGTTTTTGAGTCGTTGTTATACCCTATTATCTATAATGGTCTTCAGAATAAGTTGACCCTCACCAGCATGGTTTCAGACACGGTCATTCTGTGCAGACGAACCTGGCCTTATTTGTTACTGATCTCTGTGAGGAAGTTGATAAAGGCTTTCAGGTTGATGCAGTATATACGGACTTTAGTAGCGCCTTTGACAAGGTGACCCATTCGTTGCTGCTTAGAAAATTGGAATCATATGGCATTCACGGCGTGCTGCTGTCTTGGTTCAAGTCATATCTGACGGGTAGGCAGCAGAGAGTGGTGGTAAAAGGTTATGAATCCAAATCTTATTCTGCCAAATCAGGTGTTCCGCAGGGCTCTCATTTGGGTCCCCTGTTATTCTCAATATTTATTAATGATATTGCATACAATATTAGTAACTGTAAATTTAGTCTGTTTGCAGATGATCTAAAAATTTATAGAACCATACGCTCCCCGGCCGATATTTCACTTTTGCAACGGGATCTCGATGGAATTGAGGACTGGTGCGTCACTAACAACATGGTCTTAAACCCGAACAAATGCTCACACATTACATACACTAGAAAATTGCTACCACTTGCTTCATCTTACACCATCGGTGACAGCCGTCTGCAGAAGGTTGATATCATAAGAGACTTGGGAGTATTGATCGATAGCAGACTGTCATTTATTCTACACATAGAATCGGTGGTAAAGAGAGCTGCACGAATGGTGGGGTTTATTAAGAGAAATACCAAGATTTTTAGCGTAAGAGTAAAAATAATCCTCTACAATGCCTTAGTGCGTAGCATTCTGGAATTTTCTTGTGTTGCTTGGTGCCCCTGGTACGCGGTTCATTCGCAGCGTATTGAGTCCATCCAACGCGCTTTTACAAGACATCTTGCTTTTGTTTCGTCGGGTATTTCCCACAGGCGTAGCTATGACGGGCGTTTGACATTCTTCAAGCTGGATTCTCTGCGTAGTAGACGCATATTACACAGCTTGGTTTTCCTGTACAGAATTGTCAACGGATATGTTTGTTGTACACCTATTTTAGATTGTATCTCAATCTCGGTCCCCCACAAACTTCCTAGATACCCTTTGACTAAGGTATTTAGTATAGTACTTAGCAAAACCAATTTGGGAAGGTTCGCTCCTATCTCGAGAATTTGTAACGAATATAATCAGATGAGTTCTAGTATTGGGGAGGTGGATATATTTGGAGACTCATTTCCACGGTACAAAAGTTATGCCTGGAAGTATTTGCGTGGCGGTTGAGGTTGTATTAAGTTATTATGTTGATGATGATTTGATTTAGTTTTATTTTATTTTTGTTTAATTTGATTAATTTTTTGCCTGATTTTATTTGTTTTTTGCATTAATTTATTTAACGTTAGTTTTATTTGATTGAGCTTAATTTGATTTATTTGATGTAGTATTTTAATTTAATTATAATTTGATCTGTTAAGCATGTTTTCTTTGTTTGTATTGTATTATTGAATTAATTTAGGAATGTTGTGCTAGCCTGTAAGTGACATATATATCAGAATATTTGCTCAAATAATATTTTTAATAATGTGTGATATTTATGTTGTTGGCAAGCCTTATAAATAAATAAATAAATTATGGCTGGAGTAATTAATTATGCAGAAAATCGAGTAATGGTGAATGTGATATGATATTATGTTGTCGGTTACAACAGTTGCCTTCATCTTTTGGAATAGACCTAATCGAATACACCGTGTAAGATTATTTTAAGGCACGATGTATAAATATGTAATACATAACTAGTTTACACGATCTGGCGAATTCGCTGAAATCTCCGGTGTATGGACCATCCACCGTCCCGCGCGAACCACGATACGTGTAAGTAGTATTATAGGTAGGTAGGTTTTAATGTAATGTTATCCTTGAATGATTTCCTTCCTGGAAGCTATATTTAACTAAACTAGTGGTCGGCTCATGGTCGCAATTCGATCATTTTTGGGTATTTGATTATGTTAATTCGTTTTGTTAGTAACTACGTATGTAACTAGCGAAAGCAATGCAATAGTATAAATTGTATAATATTCGTTGCGTAATAAGATTTCCGAAGCAATTTGATGTTTTAACGCAAAAATTGTATTAATTTACACTGTCGCATTGCTTATCGTAGGCTTTTCAGATTACCTAGGTTGTGTCTTCGGGTCGTGCTTGTATTGTCCGATGTTACAGGCAAAAACGTTCTGGGTGCCGCAGTCGGTAGTCAGGCTACCGCTACTCAGGCACAGTCTCAGAAGGTTCGTCGACTGGGTTTCATAGCGTAGATTTAATAATGTAGTTACGAGTATGCGTTCAAACCAATACACCGTCAGATAGCGGCAGGTTTAGAAACAGATTTGGATTGGATTCTAGATTAAGATTTGTATGTATAAACGTGCAAAGATATTCTGCACTCGCCGCTAAGAGCCGCAACCGCACCGGGCGACGTTGAGACATTGTTGTGCAAATTGAACTTTTAGAGACTATTTTATGTGGTGTATTATCTACGAACTATGTATTTACGGCCTACTGAGTGAGACGAGCGATCCTGGTATAACCCTGCTGGGAAAGAGACTGGACTCGGGAGAGAATCAGGTCAGTGCACGTGCTTTTCCTTCTAAGTCCCCTTTCTTCGTCCTCTATTGCTGTAGGGAATTGCAAGTGTCGTACGCTTTTGTTCGGTAGTAACAATAGTAGCAACTCGCAAAATACAGTCCACTAATATCACCAGCGCACTCTGGCCTAACAGAACCCGCTATTCTTTTCCCGCCACTCTTTGGAGGTTTAGGATCCTTCATTTGTTTGGTATAGGGTATGTTAAGCGATAAGCTATGTAAATAGCCCACTAAAAGGAACCTACCCACAAAATTTCAGACTCGAAATCACATGTTTATTTTTTCAGATAGTATGGAGAATTCCTATTCAGAATTCAGAACTGCAGTATCATAAACGGGATCCCACTACCAAACAAACATAGCTAATGGTTAAGCTCTATGATTTAAGCTATATCCAATTTACAGTCCATCTTTAGTTTTTTTATTTTTTTATTATTATTATTTTTATTTTTCGGAAAGTTAACAGCTTACGACTATATACATATCAAGACAGAAACAATATGCCAATTACTAACTTCCACTTTTAGTTACAATATAGCAGGTAACATTAGGTACAAACTACACTGGTAAAAATTACACTGTGATAAAATTTAAATAGTACAAAAAAAATTTTTTTGCTAACAGCGAGAATCAACCGTCGCCATCCAGTGCTCCAAAATACCCCCCTGTAACCGATCGCTTAATAGCTGCTGTGCTGCTACAGAATAGGTCAAAATTATGGTCAGAGCTTAATTTATTAAATGTATTGCAGCTACGTAGCAGAAACGAGTTAGGTCTGTACTTCGTGCTAGAAAACTCAACATTTAGTATGGGTCTTTGCCGGAGGTTAAGAGTATTTGTTCGGAGTCCTATCTTCGATAATAATTCAGGACTATCAATACTACCATTGGCTAGATTTATAAGGAAGGAAACATCATTTACCTTACGACGCAAAGAAAGTGGTAGAAAATGGTAACGTTTTAGGCGGTGCTCATAATTTAGTGACCATTTTTTAGCCTTGAAGTCCAAAAACCTAAGAAATCTTTTTTGTATTTTTTCTATGCGTGTATTATATACCTCATATTGTGGGTTCCATATTTGGGAGGCATACTCTAAGTGGGTACGTACAAGTGAACAGTACAGTATTTTAATCACTTTTAAGTCGTTAAAATCACTTGACATTCGGATGACAAATCCAAGAGCCTTGGAAGCCTTCCCAACAATATAATCAACATGCTCATCAAATAATAATTTGCTGTCATGAATGACACCTAAATCTTTTATTTTATTCACTTTACTCAATTTTTTATTTTTGAGGGAATAACTAGTATTTAAGATTTGGTTTCTTCGAGTAAAAGACATATGAAAACATTTAGACACATTGAGATCCAGCTTATTGTCTAAACAGTAATTTTCAAACCTTGCCAGATCACTCTGTAATTCCTCCACGTCAGACATTGTATTAACTAGTTTGAGGACCTTCATATCATCTGCAAACAGCAAGATCTTAGAATTCTCAAAACATAGGCCTATATCTAGAATAAATATAATAAATAGTAATGGCCCCAATATCGACCCCTGTGGTACTCCAGAAGGAATATGCGTCCAGTGAGATACGTACCCCTGCAATACTACGGCTTGGCTCCGGTTATCAATATAGGACGCAAACCAACGATGCAAATCACCATGTATTCCCGCTGTGGCAAGTTTCTGAAGTAAAACACAGTGATCAATCCGATCGAAACATTTTTGGTAGTCTGTATATATCACATCTACCTGTGTTCCACTCACCATACCTTCCGTAATAAACTCATTGGCAAGTATAAGGTTACTGACTGTTGATCGCCTGCGTAAAAATCCATGCTGTTCATCATTAAAGGAACTACTCATAGCAGTGTAAACTGCTGTATGTACAACTCTTTCCAGGATTTTAGCAAATAGACACAGCTTGGAAATCGGCCTATAGTTCTCTACATTTGTTTTACTACCCTTTTTTAGAACAGGAGTTATAAAGGCTGATTTCCATACCGTAGGAACTACACCCTCAGTGAGTGATCGTCTGAATAGTATGCACAAGGGTGTCGTTAGACTATCAGCACACTTGACAATGAATAACGGAGGTATGAGGTCAGGGCCTCCAGATTTAGATAAATCTAAGGACTTCATTATTTTTAGGACTTGACTAGGGTTGACGTCGACAGAGGCAATGTTACAATTACTAGGTTGAACATGACTGACAATCTGAATGTTATGGCCAGTAGAGGAGAGAAATGTTGAATGGAAATAGTTTACAAATAAATTACTTATTGCAATACCAGTATCTGCGTTAGTATTTTTATAATGCATAACAGCAGGAAATGCAGATGACTTTCGTTTGCTTTTCACATATGACCAGAAAGTTCTAGGGTCTCTGATAATGGACGCTTCTACCTTGCGCATGTATTCCTGGAAACATAAACCCTCGTACTCATGGGTTCTACTACGGATAAAAGTAAAAGACTGGTAGTCACTTAAATTTCCATAAATTTTATACTTAGAATGGAACTTAGATTTTTCTTTAAGTAGTCAAAGATGGATACTTTAACCTTTTCATATCTAGGAGATTTTATACAAATCTATATCTATTCTATACATATAATAAAAATGTAACAGATCGCTGTCTGTACATGGAAGATATATGAGAAAAAATATTATAGGAGACCTTTATCAACGCAATAGTACCCAAAATAAAGATTTTTAGAATTTTTGTCTGTTTGCCGGTTTGTCTGTGCGTTTGTGCACGCTAATCTCAGGAACGGCTGAACCGATTTCGATGCAGTTTTCAGGAATATAAGGTCCCACTTAACATATAGGCTACTTTTTATCCCGGGAAAATGTTTTTATGTCGGATAATTTCGACATTTTGTTTTTTCTGTAGTCCACGCGGACGGAGTCGCGGGCGTCCACTAGTAAAAAATAAAAACATAGTATGTATTTATAACTGAATCATTGTATTATATTTACAAAACACTTAAGCACCTACTTACATTAGGTATTCTACGAATAAACTTATAATTAAAATCACAGATTGTTTGTAATTAAATTACATTAAGTAATAAAATTTATTGTTAGTACTAAGTACTTTAACCTACCATATTAAATGGGGTGGTTTGTCCAAACTGCTGAACTTTGGTTTTACGTCAGTTAAGGATATTATTCACACATACATTATGGGTCATTTACATAATCCAAGCACAAGAGGTGATAAATTAACATTATATTGTGATGGTATTTTGTCTGCTGAGTGCACATCTTCTAATATAGTTAGGATACAACTCGTTCACTGTAATTTTAAACCGAACACCTTTCCAAAATACTAACGTGAGATAAAAGAATGATTTTTAGAACGTAATAACGTTTTTGAACCTAGATGTCTACTTAACTGAAATACAATAAAGTTTATATTGTACATATATGTAACTTGATGCACAGTTTCGTACTCTCAATCAAGTAAGTATTTAGTCTAGTAAAATATTTATAAAATTATCCATTTACTCGTTAGGTACTATTTCACATACTTAATACTATCCTACACTGTGGCGATTATCCGAGAAGTCAATGACTAGTTCGAATCGAAATCTCTTGTTGAAAATAAAGTTAACAAAATAACAGTAAAAATTAAAAGTAAAAATATTTTAATAATTATGTAGCATATCTTGTAGTCAGATCAAATGTTGAAACATGATATGTTCACATTTATTTGAGATGAGTCAGTGTTGCCAACCTCAAAAGACTAAAAAACAGCAACTCGCCTAAAAAAAACAGTAGAAAACAGTAGGTAAAGAAAAAAAAGGCAGATTTCATAGATTTGCTCAAGCACAAGGTGTTGAGACTATAAAAAAAATTTTTGAAATCCGTTTATAATTGACGGAAATATCGGTGAACATACATAAAAAAAAATATATATATTATACATACAGACGAATTGAGAACCTCCTCCTTTTTTTTTTGAAGTCGGTTAAAAACAATACGATACGCAATACAGTAGGCGTGTAGCTGTCATTCATAAATTGGGATTTCCCCGTGTATAAAAATATGATTGTCAAACACATATAATGTGGTCGGGAATTCCCTCGAATCCCGACTAAAGAAGATACTGCCATCTAGTGTCATTGCGTTTTATTACGTAGTGGTTTGTCATTGCGTGCGTTTGCAAAGTAGTGTAATAGGTGGCGCTGAGCGGTAGTTGAAAAACAGTAGAAAATAGGAATGAAACAGAAAACATGGACATTAATGTGAAAACAGCAAATCTACTGTTAAAACAGTAGGGTTGGTAACATTGGTTTGAGTTATAAATGAGCAAAAGATCTTCACTTATACCGGAGTATAGAGAAAGGTAGTGTAGTAAGTGATTCTGAAGGATACTCACTTAAACGTGTTTCTTCGATAAGGTGAACTACTCGTAGTAGTTGTTTATCTGTTTAATTTTACTAATAATATTTGCTTGGCTGTCATTAACTGCCTGCAAAACCAATATACTGTCAAATTTCCAAATTTATACGTATCTATCATGGCATGAAACGATATAAATATACTGTAAGATATATTTGTTCCATTCACGGTCCTCGTGAGCTATATTTTTCTCTCTCACATGCTGTCTTATTATTACATAGTTAATTTCTGTTTAAGGACCTACTTAGAATATATAATTACTTAATAAAGAAGCATTAAATGAATAACTTAACGAAGTAAGACTTACTTAGTAGCATTACTTATAATGACACCAAATATAAAAATCCTGTACCACGGTGTAGTAATGACAGCAGAAATCTACCTTCTGCAAACCTTACATAAAAAATATAAATATTACATAAAAAATAAAAATTATATTTTGTGAACCTGCCAAATGCATATAGAGCTAAGCGCAATATAGAGTTCCGTAGTTGCCCTTTACAGAATGTGGGATAAAATGGAGCAAAATCAAATGTTAAATGATTTCTTCGTATAACTTCTTCTAATCGTTATAATTTTCATAGTTATTCTCAATTTTTTCTTTTTAAAACCATCTATTGGGTTCTCTAGGTTAATCATTCTAACAAATATACTATGTTTATTCAATATTTCGCAAAATCATTTCTAAATCTGAAATGATGTTTACATACTACCTACTTAAGATATATGTATTATGTATATTGTACCTATACAAAACATATCTTAGGTATGATGGGGTTAATGCAATTCACGCCTTTCCAGGGTTGAGCTAATGACGGAAGACGGACACATGGACGGACATGACGAAACTTTATACTTAGTTATCAATAGTGGTATCCCTTTACTATGGACTAAGAGGAGTTTCTGAACTAACCTTAGCTAACGTTTGGTATACATGAGGTAGGTATTTGTATGAAGGATTCGATAGGCCTATGGACGGAAAGGTTCGGTCGTGAGGTCGGGCGGCAGGGGTGCGGGGGTTGCGTGGGACAGCAGGGCGTCGTCTTCAGTAGGCTCCGGCGGGTACGAGTTCTTCTCGACCGCGGGGAAGGTATCCGACGCGGGTGGAGGAAAGGTATCCACGGCAATTGGCGGAAAGGTATCCGCGGCAGACGGGGGGAAGTTATCGCTAGCGGTCGGGGTGAAGGTGCCGGCAGTGATGTCCGGCGGGAAGTCCGCCGGGAACGCGTCCGGTGCCGGCTCGTCCTCGTGCTGAACGTACGTCACGTCCGTGCCGGTGCCCTCCCAGGACACCCATCGTGCCTGCAAAGATTATGACTGCGATAAGTAATATTCATGATCTAAATGACCGACGACCATGAATATATCACGAATCCCCGAGACAGTCGAGACACTGCGCTATCTCTCACAACGAGCAGCTTGCAAGTTGGTATCCCTTTCATGCAAGAAACTATTATTTAGATTGTCGAGCTCTATCTCACTGCAATAATAAGCGCTCAGACAGCAGGCACTCACGGGCGCGCGCTCGCCGGGCAGGCGCTCGTGCATCTGCAGCGGCAGCGCGTCGAGCGGCGCGTCCAGACAAGGAGTGAGCAGGCGCGGCGAGTCCGCCAGGAACGCGGCCACGGCGGACGCGCTCGGCCGCGCGCGCGCCTGCCGCTGCCAGCACGACTTCATCAGCGCCTCTCTGTAACCAACCCAAACATAATGGCTCGAATATATATACATTAACTCAAATTAAAATGATCTGAAGGAAAAAAAGTTACTCACAGTTGCGGTTTAAGACCGGGCGGAAGATCGAGCGAACGGCCTTGCTTGACGTGCGCCAGCACCGCGTGGTTGCTGAGGCCCTGGTAGGGTAACGCTCCGAACGTCACCATCTCGTACAGCAGCACGCCGAACGCCCACACGTCGGACGCGGCCGAGAACACGCCCAGCGCCAGCGACTCGGGAGCCATCCAGCGTACGGGCAGGAGCCCCTTGCGACTGAAGCGGTAGTAGTCGTTCTCGAACACGAGCCGCGCCATGCCGAAGTCGGCCAGCTTGAGCCCGCGCCGCGCGGTCACGAGGCAGTTTCGCGCGGCCACGTCGCGGTGCACGTAGCGCTGCTGAGCCAGGTAGCTGAGCGCGCGCGCCGCGTCCAGCGCCATGGCGGTCAGGCGGCGCGGGGACACCTCGTCCGCCGCGTCGCCGGCCGCCAGGTGGCGGCGCGCCAACAGGTACGACTTGAGGTCGCCGTAGAGTACGAACTCCATCACCGTGCATACGGGCTCCGTCTTGGTGACCACTCCGAGCAGTCGCACGACGTTCTTGTGCTCGAAGCGCTTCATCGCCTCCGCCTCGGACAGGAAGTCCAGCTTCTCCTCGGTGGTGGCGCCCGTGCGCAGCGTCTTCACGGCTACGGCTGTCCAGCCGCGCTCCTCGGCCAGCAGCGCGTGGCCGCCGTACACGGTACCGAATGCACCCACGCCCAGTTTGCGGTTGATGACGACACGATCGCGCGGTAATTCCCAGCGGTCAAGTCCCAGAGCGCCCAGGTCCAGGCCGCGCGGGCCGAGGGCCGCCAGACGCGCGCGGTACTCGCGCTCGGCGCGCCGCCGCCACATCAGTGCGGCCGTCAGGAGCGCCAGCATCGCCGCCGCCAGCAACATGGCCGCCAGCGCCACCCAGGCGGCGCGACAGTCGGCGCCGAGCAGCTCGGCCAGGGCGCGCACGGCGCAGTGCTCGGCGCCGTCGTCGGGCACGTCTGGCACGGCCCAGCGCAGCGCGTCAGGTTGCAGCTGCAGCCGCCCGTCGCGCCACACGCTTGTGTCATGGGCGCTACCATTACGCCACTGCTCCAGCTGCAGAGGCACGCGGCGCACGCGCGCACCCCTCTCGGTGTTCCACTCGAAGCAGCCTGTGCGGCCGCAGTACTCTACGCCCGTCGCGTTCTGCACTAGCCATCTGCAATGAAACGTCATATGAATTAACTAAAATGCAATCCAATTAATAACCAATCTATACCATTTATAAAAAGAAAAACAAACGCTTACTGAACAGTGTCCGGAGCGTGCAGGTCGTCCAGTGCAGCCGGGTCGCGCGCCTCCAGCCGCGCTAGGGCCGCCGCCCACAGGCGGAGTGCGTCGTACAACCGCGCCGGCGCGCCTCTCTCCGCGCTATCTCCTACCGCGCTCACCGCCAGCAGCCCCTCGGCTTGCGCGCGCAGCGTGTCTGCCCCGCACGCCTCGCCCCGCGCTGCACGCAGCGTCGCCGGCGGCATGGCGCCGGCCAGAAGCCACACCGCGCCTGCGCCCGGCACGAGCCCCGCCGCCGCACCTGCGCATAGCGTCGCCCGCAGCGCGCGTGCGTCTTCCGTCCACAGCAACAGGATGCGTGCATTCTGAGATGCCGCGCGCGTCGCCCACTGCGATAAGATTTTTCTTAGTACTCGTACCTAATTATACAGATGATTCAGTTTGATGTTATAATTGAGGAGGCGCTCAGTAGTACCATCGTCTCGATAAACTAACCACAAAGTGTAATTACGACTTCATTTTATTCCCTTTATTACCTGTGTGATGGCTGTTGTGTCAAGTTGTGGTGGTGCCGGTGGCAGCTCCAGTAACGCCAGGCGCTCAGCTTGCGCTAGCGCGACCGCCAGACCGGCCCGCTGCGCCGCGTCCGCCACCGCCGCCACGCGTCGCCAGTTCAGCGCCGCCAGTACGTCACGCAGTGTGGCACCTAACGCCTCGCTTGAGCCAGCCGTCAGGAGTGCAGTGCTCGACCCCTCCTGCATACGAAGTGGTAGCTTAATATCGGAGATCAGATTGGGTTATTCGTGTAGTCATGAGTAATAACATGTATAAGTTAGGTATGGTATGTGAATTAAATAACCTAGTCTTAACGGAGTCGTTCACATGCCAAGTGGTGCGTGGAGTAGGAGGTGTATGTACCTGTGGGAGCGGCTGGGGCGAGTAGGCTAGCAGTGGCAGGCGGTGCGCAGGCGCCTGGCGTGCTACGTCAGCAAAGGGCGCGGCGCAGAGCGGGCCGGCAGCAGCCGACAGCGCCGCCCACTCTCCGCCGCCAAGTGCGTCACCGAGCCACTTGTAAGCACGCGCCGTGCTGCAGGCCGCGTCATACACTTCCACCTGCCGAAAAAGAAAACAAAAATGTGTTCCAAATACCTATACATAAAATATTTTCCATCCTAATATATAAGAACCTTAGGGGTTTCTTTGCACTACACACTTGCCGATAATCCATACCTTGAACCTCGCGCGGCCTTGATCTGCGGCGGCCTCTTCATCTCGTTCCGCCTGCGCCGCCGCCCCCGCCAGGGCCAGCGCGTCACCGACGTCTCCGCGCGCCGACAGCGGCACCAGTGCACCCACGCGTACTTCTCGCCGCCAGTTGCGTGAGCCAGCGCTGTGCCGCACGTCCAACTGGCGTGCAGCCTCGTCTGGAGACAGCCGCGCCGACAAACTCCATCAATACACCTAGCTCATTCCCGCGAAGCTCAGCGCGAGACAGCGCACTCAAAGCCGAAGCTGCACGCGCTAGTACGCGCAAGTTGCCGAGTTTAAGCAACCGTCGCGCCTCGAACGCGCAGTCTCCGGCGCGCAAGCATGGCGGGGGACCCAGCGCGGGTTCTCGTTTGAATGTGTCCTGTTCGTCGCTTCCACCGGACGCCTCCCATCCACAGCGCACGCCACCCGACTCTGCCCCTGCTTCTGTCACCACGTGTACGTCGGCGTGCAGGTTATGGTGTCGTACGACGTCGCGCAGTACGTATGCCTCGCCCTCGTTTGCTACCAGGAGCGCGGCGCAGGGCGGGTCAACTTCTGCCCCACATGCGCTCTCGTTCCGGTTGCCCCCGGGCAGCGCGTAGCGCGCGGCGAGGTCGGGCACGCTCAGGTCGAGTAGGCTGCGCGCGGGCAGGCCGGCGCGGCACACGCGGCGCATCACACCCAGCGAGCCCAGCTCCTGCAGCCCGGTGTCCCGCAGCAGGCGGGCGTCCTCCACGCCGCCCGCGTCGGCTACCACCACCTGCGGACGGACAAGATTCACTTGATTACGAACACTACTTTAAAATTGCTTTGGGATCTGTTAGATGTGTTTTTTTATTGACCATAGTTATTTATTTATTTGTGACGACGTAAAAATTTATTTCTAAGTAGTTTGTAATGAATAACTATACCGCTAGAGCAAGTTCTTCTGCAGCGAGCGCGCGCAGCAGCGCAGTGCGGCAGGCGCGTGAGTCGGGCGGCGCAAGGCAGGCGGGTGGCGGCGCGGCGGGGCGCAGACGGGCGCTGGTCCCGCAAAGCACGCGGGCCAGCGTCGCGCCCCACGTGTCCCACGCGGCGCTGCTGACCGCCAGGGGGGGCGGCCGCACCGGGCCCTCCGGGGGCGCGTCGCCGGCGCCCGGCCGCAGCGCCAGCATAAAGCACACGGCCCATACCGTAGCCCGCCCGTGTCTGCGGCTGAACGACAAAGCTCTGAGTTTAGTGTTATTATTATGTAGGTAACGTATGCATCGCATAAAGGTACATTTAAGATCAGCGGGCAGGCAATAGGTTAACGATCAAGAAAAGGTAAGGCAAGAAAATTACAGCAGTACTCGTACGAGTAGGTGTAAAGATACTTACGAGTGCAGCATTCGGTAGTCGGCATGCGCCCGGCGGGACACACGGCTACCTGGAATTGATATAATGAGTAGAATGTAATAAAAACAAAAACAATATATACGACATTTCTCTGATCTTCCCTAGCATCGTGATCAAGACAATTATAATTTTAACAAAAAAAAAACCGACTTCAAACATAAAAAAATCTTACAAACGTACTAGTCGCCCCTGTGAATTTTTGAAAGTTCCCCTCGATTTCTCTGATCTGCCATCATCAAACCCTGATTTCCTTATCATGGGACTACCTCTGAAATATCTTCTTTCCAATAAAAAAAAAGAATCATCAAATCGGTTCATAAACGACGAAGTTAACCGCAAACATAAATAGCATCATATGGTCGATTTAATAATAAAATTTGTATCTCTGTTTAAATTCTCGGGACTACAGAGTCCCAGTCCTTTGAGAGGCGTGCATTGGGCCGTAGCCAAGATGTAGAGGCCCTTTTAGAGAACATTAATATGGTGTGGGATACCATCGCCGACCGCACAATATGATACACCCGGCGATGGTCCCCGCCATGTGCAAGACTATTGGAGTGCAGAGCTCTGTCATGCGATGGAAAACAAGGTCATGGGCTATGGGGCTGAATTTTGGGTGGGGTTGGATAATCGGGCTATTGAAGGAGACTAACGGACGGACTAAGTCGGTTTGTCTGTTTGTCTGTGCGTTTGTGCACGCTAATCTCAGAAACGGCAGAACCAATTTCGATGCAGTTTTCACGAATATATTCTGACAGGTCCCACTTAACATATAGGCTACTTTTTATCCCGGGAAAATGTTTTTATCCCGAATAATATAGACATTTTGTTTTTTCTGTAGTCCACGCGGACGGAGTCGCGGGCGTCCACTAGTCCAACAATAAATTTGCTGTAGCGACAGTGGGAACGCTCCCTAGCTTTGATTTTGTTTTTACAATTGGACGTGTTGGCCAGCTGTAGTGAAGAAAGATCAACCGATGGAGCTGAACTATAAGCGCAATAAAACAGAAGTTCTATTGCTTCGAGCAGGTCATATAATAAATAGAAATACTAAAGAGATATAAAGTGAAATAATATATATATAAATAAACATAAAAATGGCATCTATTCTATTTGGATAAGCGCCATGTTGCGGCTACTTCTGTAACAATTTGCCAAAAATGGATTCGGTTACAACTGTTACAAGACGAATGACGCGACGTTTTAGTGCGTATCGAAATGTTTTTTTTTTAGAAATCAGTCTCCGTTCCATCCTTCCGTTATTTCTGTGATTATTTTTTAGCCTATCTTTCAACCATAACTTTTCATACCATATTAAAGAACACATCATGAAAGCAACTAATACTAATTAGGTAACTATACTTTGGGAAGAAAGTGAGTTGTATAGGTACAGATCTAGGCTATACCTTCCGTTCTCTCAGTCAAAATTAAGTATCTAAGTTAAAAATGTGTCTTATTTGTAAGTTTGATAATGAAATGCACGAAACCTTTATTTGCCGTCATTCAGTCTTTGCAGATAACAAAATTCCGTTTATTTGATCAAACTGTTTCGAATAGCTAGTTAATTAAATCCGCCCCCTGATTACCTAATTTGCAATAGCAAAGCCGAAGCAAAACGATAGCGAAAATTGTACAATATTCACCTTGAAATGTCAAAGTTCCTTTGAAATTCGTTTTACGTACCTAATACGAATTTGACAAGTAATCAGCGATTTTTGTATAATTTTCGCTATCGCTTTGCTTTTGCTATATAATTTGGTAATAAGGGGGCCGATGAGTTTACTACATGTCGCAGGACATCGCTTGAAAGTATTCAATGTGAATCGCGTCATCACCTGTATAATTAGGTAATAAGGGGGCCGATGAGTTTACAACATGTCGCAGGACATCGCTTGAAAGTATTCAATGTGAATCGCGTCATGGATAATTTAAATTATCTTTATGTACTCGTATGTACCTATTTTTTAAATAATAATTGAAAAATTGCCCTACAAAACCTAACGTAATAATTATATTACTTAGTCCAACAGCTGTCGAAGTAAGTACCTACTCAGTTTTATCATAGCCATAAATAGAATAATGATGTATGGATAGACATTAGGTTTTGTATTGCATAATAATATACAATATTCATTAATTAATTATTTATCATCCATATAATAATGTGGACAAGTTGTATTTACATATTATTTTAAAATAGACCTCGAACCTTAGTTTTCTAATGTCAGTGTTTTGTAACTCACTAGCTGCTTGCAACTTCGTCAATGTGACGAATTATTCAGTTGTGATACCTAACTATACATAAAAATGTCGAGTTTCATCAGACATAATCCGTCTCTCCTTGTCTGTACTGTGTTGATTCTTCACTAGAATACATCAGCTGCAGCTCTTTCCGTGCATGTCGCAAGAGTCGACAAGGAACTCAGATATTCTGTCAGGCAATGAGCTAGCAACTTGTCATTGAAAATTTACATCTGTCACCGCTATGTTAAACGTGACTATGAGATCTCTTTTATGAACCTACTGTTCTGTCCACCCCATCCGGGAACACGGTTATACGGTTGTATGGCCGTATGTATGTTATCCATACGACGACGATTGTTGCAATCTTCTAAATAATCTATTCTATTTATAATCTATACATGTAATAAAAATGTAGATCGGGTCACTGTCTGTACATGGAAGATATATGAGAAAAAATATTATAGGAGACCTTTATCAACGCAATAGAACCCAAAACGATGATTTTTGTAATTTTTGTCTGTTTGTCGGTTTGTCTGTGCGTTTGTGTACGATAATCTCAGAAACGGTTGAACCGATTTCGATGCAGTTTTCAGGAATATATTGTGACAGGTCCCACTTAACATATATATTTTTATCCCGGGAAAATGTTTTTATCCCGGATAATTACGACATTTTGTTTTTTCTGTAGTCCACGCGGACGGAGTCGCGGGCGTCTACTAGTAGAACATAAAATTGGTAATTAATACTAGAACCGACTGCGACAATGACAATAACCTTAGTACCTATTATACATGCGCGTAGATAACGTAACAAATAAATAACAAGTTACGAGCAAGCGCCAATTCAACCACGTCAATGTAAACAGAAACATAAAACAGCAGAATTATTTTTGTTCTAATATTTATAGGCAATTAGAAATAATAACACATATTTTAATAATTGGAAATTAATTTGTTAAAACGAATAAATACGCGATCAAAATAATTCGTAGAAATTATTAAATTATTATTTTTCAGTGTTGTTTACGTCATATAATTTCAGTGTTGGTTCCGGGTTTCCTATTAGCAACTTTGAACTTGATTGGTTGAACTTGTTTACTAGCGCGAGCCCGTTACTTAGTCAGAATAAGCACTGATGTGTAAAGTCGTAGTTTTTAAATACTTCTGAGATGTGGACAAAATATGAGATATGTACTAAGACATATTATTTATTACAATTATTATATGTATATATGATGAATACCGGTCTTATTTTCTGTATGTATAGGTAATTTGACACCCATCTCACGGCTCCTTGGTATTCATGATCCTATGATAGTTGTTTCGGGGAACCCAATTACCTATATAAATATACATGTATACTGGAATTGCTTATTTAAAGTATTTGTTTTCTGTGACGAGATCAACACGTTCCATCAATATGATTAATTATTATGAACTTGCCTTTATATTATTTAAATATGCAAACTTACTATGTAATAGGTAATTAAGTGTTCTTAACGTTAAACTTTTAAAAGTATCTGGTAGGTACTAATGTAAGGGTCTTATTTGAATAGGGTATCCTATACTATAAGATACCCTTGATCCTGCAGACAAACTGTTTTAACAGTTTTGTGGGACTTCAACTTAGAAATAAGTTTTACACTGTATTTATAATAATAATAATAAATAATAATAAATGAAGAGATCGTATTAAAAAAAAACTGTTAACTCTTTCGAAATGTAACGCTTAAACTGTTAACGAAGTTAACTTTTTTAGTAACGGATTAGTGATTAACGAAGTTAACTATGTTTTGATTAACGGTGCCCAGCTCTGGTCACGAACCCGTAGCACGTGCTACGAGCTACGAACTTACTACGATAAGCTACGAGCGTAGTCGAAACTGATACGTTAATTACACTCAATTTGAAATGATATGTTTAAATTAATCGCACCTATATTTAAAACTAAATAAAGATTGCTGCAAGAGGAAGAGTTTTAAATGGGAGGAGCTCATGGCACAGGAGGCACAAAAGTTAATTTTAACTCAATAAAGGTTTACAATTATGGAAAAAGTTCGCTAACCTATTATAATACTTTATTTTGTTTGTGGAAAGGTGTGGAGTGATCTAAAAAACAACACAAAAAGAAAAGCTGCTCGCTTACATAAAACAGCAAGTGGTACTGGTGGTGATCCTGCTAATTTGGCTCGGCTTAACATGGAGGAAAGGGTTATGTACAGACAGCAACTGGCTTAAGGTGTAATTGAGGCTGGCTTAACACAGGTATTTTGATAATACATATTTTACATCTTCCATATTTTCTGTGCAAAATGTATCAAACAATTAATCCCTTTTTCCTTAACACCCCAAGCCCTCTTTTTCTCTTTGTTTTATGGGTTTCAGTGGATATAGCAAAGTACCTACCTACTTAGTATTTTCTGCATATCACTATTTCAATAAATTATGCCTGTACTATAGTTTATTTATTATATTAATATATTTAATGATTTCACAGGAGAAAACCACATCACAGACGCACCACCCAGTGCTAGGTTCTCGCTAATGGACAAAGTCCGAAACGAGATTGCAGAAGGCCAAAGTGAGACATAGTCGTAGAACTGATGGATAGTGGACGATGTTTATGTAAGGGCAAGAACTTCCAATTGTCAATAAAGTGTTTATAAAATTATTAATAAAGTGGAAAAAATTCCTCATCTTACACTTCATATATTTAATTACCTACTATCTTTAGTTTACGTTTATAATTAATTCTTATCCTTACTTTTTATGTAAAACTGTATTTATTTAAGGAATAAAAATTTCACAAATATCATATAATTTAATTTTTGTACAATATAACAAAATGGAAACATTTTTTTTTATAATCACCCCTATATATATATACTTATATAATCCTCCTTACTAATTGGTCTTTTACAGCTCTACCTCTGATTAAATCTGTAACTTCCTCCAGGCCCTATGAATTTCACTTTCACAATCCCCTGAAACAATATAAAATTTTATAAGTACCTACCTAAATGTAAATTAATAGGTAAGTTGTTATGTCCATAACAATATCTAAGTACTATTTTTAATATTATATATTTGGGTACTTATATTATTTTATTATTGTAAAAATTGAGCTTAGAGTTTAATGTATAAATGTTCCTCTTCCTTGGGGGAGAAATTTGTAAAAATGACTTCGATGCTCAATACACCTGGCAATCCAAATTGTGTGTAAAATCTAGAATTAAAGTAGGTATTTTGAATAATTATTGGCTCTTTTACTGAAAAGTCCTGAATATTACACTTTTACTTACTTGCGACTAACTTGTTGCCGGGGTGAAGGAGTATTTGGGAAATTAATATATTTGTCTAACATACGAGGATGTATGAGTGCTTGGGTCACTTCCTCTATGTGCACATGTTTTGAGATATATTCTGTCCTGTAGGCCTCTGATACGACCCATGTGCGAAGAAATATAGTGCAACGAGTACCTGCATATAAACATAATATTAAGACAATATAAATTTTATGTCAGATAGGTAAGTACTTAATAATCACATCATACCTTATCTCTAGCTTCTTACTTATTGTCTTAGATCTCGACATAAGAGAATAAATACGTCCTTTGATATTCGATATCTATTTTTTTGGAACTCTTGGTCCGGAAGATCCAGTGGACGACATAAAACTCTTTGTTTTAGCCGCAATTTCCTTCGCGTTCTTGTTAGGCTTGAGATAGGTAAAGCATCCTCCAAGCAAGAAACAGTCGTTTAGACATTTTAAAATTCACAAAACCAGTCAACTTTTTATTTTTGCAGCAGCAACAAAATGGCGTGTAATAGTTTTAAGTAGGTACTTTGGCGTCAAGCGCAATCTTTTCTAGCCAATCCAAAGAATATACTTACTCTCTAAGCCAATCAGTGACGCGCACGGAACGTATTCACTCAATGTCACTACCCAATTTAGAAGTGAGAGACGTAACTATCGCGTCAACCGTAGTTTACTTATCCAACTGTCAAATTAGGTGCTTACACTCGCAACAAGACAGAAAACGCCGTAATTACTCGACTAAAAAAGTTGCGTTGAGTTAACGGCGTAATGACGTCAAACTCACACTCGCATGCTAAGTTTTACAATTCGTCCGCTAGGGGCGCTTTTTTAGTTTTCATACAATTTTTACCAAACGAAGACGCTGTAGTAGAGTTAGAAAAACTCACACTCAAGGCACTGGTCACGAACCCGTAGCACGTGCTACGAGCTACGAACTTACTACGATAAGCTACGAGCGTAGTTGAAATTGTCTTGTGTAGTTCGCGAACGAACTGAGGTCAAATAGGTTACCTTGCGTCTCCTACAGCACTTTAAACTAGCTATGAACTGCGCGAACTAGTTCCTGTGCATCTCCTCCGTGCATGTCGTAAGAGGCGACTAATTAGGGGCGTTCTCTCAGGCGATGAGCTAGCAATTTGTCACTAATCGTAACTTTGTCACATTTGACCCCAATTTGTCAAACATGGCTGTTGGATCTTCTCTACGATTACGTTACAGTTCTGGCTACCTCATTCGAGGAAATACTGCTGTGTTTAGATGTATGTATGTATGTAAACAATAGTCTTGTGTAGTTCGCGAACGAAATAGGTCAAAAGAGCGCTCCTACAGGTGAACTGCGCGAACTAGTTCCTTCAATCCCCATTTCGTAGTTCGTTAGTTCGTGGCGAATGAACTTGATTGACGTCGACTGAACTAAGATCGACACACACGGGACAGCTAAACATATAAAGGCGAAAAATATATGTAAAGGGTTATTTTATTACACCAATATTTTTATGAATATTCATTAATTAAGAAGTTTTTAGAGGGGAAAATCATTCCATAAATATTGTCGCATGTTACAGGAACCGTATTAAAATGAGCGAACGATGTGATCGGATCGGTCTAATTCGAGCTAGGAACTGACGAACTAAAAGAACGAACTAGTTGTCTCATGTAGAAGGAACCGTATTAAAACGAGCGAACTATGTGATCGGATCGGTTTAGTTCAAGCTAGGAACTGATGAACTAACGAACTAGAAGAACGACCTAGTTCGTTTAGGAGCGGCGAACTAAACTGAGCGCTCCCTGTTGCGAACTATTATGCCCAAGACTAGTAAACAATTCTGTAGAGTTCCGTACCGTCTCTATTTACCCAACGTTGACCAGGGTACATTTTATAAATAAAATATCATAAAGCGATTTTAAAGGGATCTTACATCAACATACATACATACAATTATTTTAGCACCATTTATTGGTCGAGGGGTTGCATTTTAAAATCCCATTCTCTCTCAAAACTATAAACAACTTTCACAGGTTTTAAGTTTGTATCTACTCGTACTTGGGTATATGTATAGAGTTTGTTTATTAAAGTTGAAGTTGATGAAGCGTTGATGGCTTACAGTCACCTTAGATGGTTGCGAAGTTGATGCAATATTATTATATACTATACTATCACAATAACAATCATATACCTACCTTATACACATATGCATAGGTTTATAAAAACAACAAAGACGTACAACTTAGTTTATAAATCCCGTAGGGGACGGCAATTCACTTGAACTATAACAGCAGTTGCTCCATGGATTTCACAGTTTGTTGTGTTCGAAGTAGTCGCACTGTCATAACATGGCACTACGTAGTGTACTGTGTCACAGCGACGCGGGCGCACGAGAACGCGAGCGGCGGCCGGGCGGCGACTGTCACAGACAGACTATACATGTGTGATGTGAGGTGCTGCTGCGGCCCGAGTGGACTAGTGCACCTGCGACCTGCAGTAGCTGTCGTTTGCGGGCGAACCTCGGAAAGTTCCTAAAATAATCCAACTGGATGGATAAGACTAAATCATCATAAATATTTTTCATTATATCTTGTTGGTAAAGGGTTATCAATTTGTTTATCTGTTTATGTTAAGTAAGTGATAATGAATTTTATAAAAAAAACCCAAATTAATGATTAAGATTCTGAGCGGTAGAGTCGCGGGCGCACCTCGACGGCAAAACAATCTATTTTCGCATAATTGGCACAAACACGCACATCGTGTATGTATATTAATTTTGTAAAATATCCACTTTATTTTATTCTTGCTTGCTAGGTTAATTACCTACTTGGTTAAAAATATAATACAATATAATATATCTAAAGATTTGATTAGGATAACATTTAAATAATTTATTGAATGCCAGTCAAATATTATAAGAAGTATACTTATTAAGTATCTGCTAACTAATTAATTATAATATTTGCAGAATGCAAAATACCTCACTCGAGTAACCTCAGATGGGTGACCTCAAAACGAGCAGGTTGTTTTGAAGAAAACCTTCAGAATAATTATTTCAGTTGTTTACCTACTCGTGACAAGACTTGTTTAGGTAGAGACAGACCTAGACGGACATAGAGAGCGTTGAGCCTAGCCCCTTGCTTCGTAGGTAGAATCCGTTTCATAGAAAATCTTCTTTGTCTGATTTCGGAACTAACATTTTTGTATGCAGTGACACAGGTATTGTAGTCATGCACATATTAACTAGCGCCATCATTTAAAGGAACTATTTGGCACTCCACATTATAATAATAGGGTACAGGGGAGTGGGGCCTATTTATTAGTACCTAATTATCTATTTTGTACAGAATCTTATAATAGAGAACACGTTACACAACTCAAAAAATGTACCTAACCTACCTACAAGTTGAAAATATAGAGTCTCAGACTAGTTTATCTACTAGTAGTCTAAAAACATAGTTTTTGTATGCAGTTTCTGCACTTGATCTCTACCCTGAATTGGACGTTTTTATATGTTTGTATGTATATCACAGTTTAGTTAGAATATAACTATATATCTAGTACTAAAATATGTCAACTTCTAAGAGACGCCAATCCTACACTTGTTCCGATTGTAGTTACAATAATAAAGATCGAACTTGCTAAGGTAACTATTATTAACATAACAGTAGGCTTACAGGGTGGTGATGATGTCACCGTTTGTAACGAACTATTTGAGCGATGCATCAGTTCATTATTCTGATTGAATTTGTGGAATGTTATGTTTTGGTTAAAAACCGAACATTACTTGAAAGTTCCGAGGAACCGATAGTCGCCCTTGTGCTAGTTTATAAGTAACACTTATTATTATATTATGATATAATCATTTTCTGCTTTCCGAAGTAAACATGAAAACTGGATTCCGCTTTGTCGGCAGATATGAGTGTAGATTGTAGAAGGGCATATCGTGCATGTATCAACATGCGCGCCGACAAGCTGCAGTGTCGACACATCAGAATGATCAAAGCTGATTCAATAAACATAACAAGATCGCAATAAAGCGAAGAAAGCAAATCGTGTCAATGTTGCACTTATTCGAATTCCGCTTCCGCATGCGCGGGAACAAAACTCGTCTGTTGGAAAAACCACGTTATCCTTACAAGTAATTAAAACCATTTACATTTAAATGGAAGTATCTTCGAGTTCACGTAGCACTTGACAGGGAAAGTGAGAACGTTCTGGTGGTATACGATAAATGCTTTGCACTGCATTATGCAGGCAGCTTGGAATGCTGCATCTAGCTACATAATGCTTAAGCATACGTAAACTTATATATTCATGAGCATAATGAGTAGGTGTAGTTAAATGTGGAAGTTATGCTTATAACAGTTTTGCCAGCGCCTGCGCCGCGCTCAATCAAAAGCTGCTCATAACGAAATGTTAAGAATTTCTGTTCCTTCACGACCTTCACTCTCGAGTGCCGCTTCAGTCTGCGACAGCGAGTCGTTTCAAAAACAATACATTATTGTAATTGTCATTCAAACGTCTCGTCTTGGCGCCGGCGCCATTCCTCACGGCCGCACCGCGAACAGTCCGCGTCCCATGGACTGACTTATGGATCATTGATGGCTGAAACTCTACTTTTGTGTCTCGAACGAACGATCATGGGATATCATATTTGTGAAAATTATAGAGAAAAGTAAGATACACAGCACCATTTACTTCTTGTGACTCTCTATTTGCTTTAACATTGCCTTTTGATGTTTTTATTCTAACGAGCCGCAAGCAATAAATTAATTAAGGAATGTTCAATGAACAAAATGTTCAACGCAATAAATAAAATATACTGGAGAGCTATTTAACGTAAATCGATATAGATATCGTTATCTTTCGCCTTCCTGTCACTAACCATAATGGAGCTGGTATGGGTTTCCGTACAACTAAGTACCTACTTAGGCAGGTACGCACATACTTATTTCTGAGTATGTATGTTTTGAAGTACGTATTTTTGTGTCATCATAGGACCGCATCAGGTTTAGACTCAGGGTAGATGAGCTGCCGCAAGTCAGCCTTTGACGAACATGACGCCATCGGGACTACTTCCAAATTATCACGTTCCACGTGAGTGTTCCTATTATTCATAAAAGATCTAAACTTAAATAATATTTGTTTAGATATTGCCATCTTTATGGTCGCATCTTATAAAATGAAGACTCGCAATTGACCTATTACAAATAGCATGCTGTAGATCATACATATGGAGAGTGCGTCACACTGGAACTCGTACGCTGTGAGCTGCGCCGACACATACATTAATCTTTCTCCAAGGTTAAAGAGGTTCATTAAGTTTTTGTATAATCTGAGCATAGTTTACATGAGTAGGACTCTGTGAACTTGAGTGAGGTGGTTAGGTACGAGTATGGTGTTATTGAGCTCGATTCTGTATGGTCGTGAGAATCCCACGATCCCACGGTGGGATATAGGATATAGACCTCCTATATTTGGGGTAGATTTCTCCAACGGCCAGGTAGCTTATCTGAAGGATAAAATATGTGCTGTCTTTCAACTTATATCCTTCAGATACGAGTAGGATATCTGACCATTGGAAAAATCGGTCATGAGGCAACTATTTCTAAACCGCTTGCTTTAGCCAAGAAACATTCGTTCATAAATTGTACGAAAATTTACACCTAAGAGTGTATAGAATAGAATAGATTCTATTCTATGTATAATGAAGTTGTAGTCTGTCATCTATATCTCATCCTACTTAATATTATAAACGCGAAAGTTTGTGAGTATGGATGGATGGATGTTTGTTACTCTTTCACGTAAAAAACGGCTGGAGCGATTTTGATAAAATTTGGTATGGAGTTAGCTGACACTCTGGATTAACACATAGGCTACTTTTTATACCGGGGAAAATATTTTTATCCCGGATAATTTCGACATTTTGTTTTTTCTGCAGTCCACGCGGACGAAGTCGCGGGCGTCCACTAGTATTCTTTAAATTCCGAGTTGTTTGCTGGAAAAACCTCAGCTAGAGATGAAATACTTACTCGTACATTATCCTACTTCAATAGAAATATGATTATATGAATAGTAATATTTCTATTCCTACTTCCTATATAAAAGTTTTTGAGAATGTGAAGTTGTTTAGATGCCTGTTACTCTTTCACGCAAAAACTACCAAACAGTAGGTAATATTAATTAAAATAAGTAGCTTAAGTTATAAGTATATCAAAGTAATAGGTACTAGTAATTTTATATTACTTGCGCGGTGGGCATCAGTTAGCTACCTACTCTTGTGGTAGGTACTTCTAATATAGCATGTAAAGTTAAATTAAAACCGCCTAAATAATATTTAGGATTGTTAGATGTAATAACGTCCGTTAGCTATTGGTATTGCGGCGATCTCCTGTGGCGATACTTTCTGGGAAATATACTCGAGAGGCTCTAGAGAAACAGATCTTGATTTCGGTGTCTGTTCAAAAGAATGTAAGTCAATTCAGAATCTTAATTGGTCTGTAGAGTAGACCGAATTATATTTGAAGATTAAAACACTATCCCAACTATTTGAGAACTAGAGTCAGTTGTTAGCAGCTATTATTATAATATGAGCTAGAAGAATAGGGCTGTACGTTATATTATACCGTTTGATTATATCTGATAAAAGCATTTAGGTAACTGTTACTTACGGTGAGTATTTTGCAAAATAAATAACAGGTGGCAGGTTGTAAAAACAAATTGACCTGGTTTTGGCAACAAGATTTTTATTTCGGTGACCACAAGCCAAGGGTATTACGAAGATAATTTGCTTCAAGTATAATCAGGTAAGAACAGGGGGATGACGAATACAATGAAGTTAAAAGACCTACAAGTGTGATTACCAATTATTTGCTTTACAAATATATACAATTTACTATGTGACGTACATACTTAGAGAGTCGGGAGCCCTGTTACATCACGATTAAGATGTAATGTTATGATGAGCAGCGGTGTTTATAATCCTGTCCTCGTGTCGGAAACATTCGCATTCCTGGTGATTATTCTCGGAGGAAGAGACCCGTTAATGCGTCACCACCGACCACTTACCGCCGCGACAAAACACGGCACCTCAAATAATTAAATCCTAGATAGCGGACAGCTCCAGACAACAATGCTGTTGGGAAACGCCTGATAAATTAAATGCGAGTGTTGCGAAATACGACTAACTGACTAAACGTTCAGAAATCAATAAAAAATATAAATAAACATGAAATTCAAAATAATTTTGCACATTCAATCGAACCAGTTTGAAAACAAACTGTTTATAAATAGCGATAGTACGCTTCGAGGGTCGACAACTCTCGGGAGATAGAGGTATTTATAGCTCGTCGATGGGTTATTGTTATTATTGCTGTTGTAATACTTTGCCACATTCCATAACTGTCACATACTCGTATATGTTAGTAGACTATCCTCCTTGAGACAAGGGTGGACTAATTTTGATTTTGGTCAGACAATGATTTTGTCACGAAAATTAATGAAAAGTTATATATAAAATTTAGTACCAGATATAAAATTTAGTAACGCAGATCAATAGGATTCAATTTGCTTATTGTTGGGTTCTGTACCAGTAGTATTACACGCGTACAAACTCGCGGGTTGAGCGGAATCTAAATTGTAATTTAATGCTAATGTAAAGTCAATAATAATATATTAAATTTCTAATAATTATTAAAACTAACACATTAGTATGGGTTGAACTTGTCCGAGGTAATTAAAATGATCGGATCGAATGTAGAAAAACGTAATTATATATTTGATGTTCATAGGTAAAGGGTACATAAGAGTGAACTGAGAAAGCTAAATGATATATTAAATAGGAGCACATGCCTTGAAATTAATAAGCAAACATAGTCGATATACCTATGCGGGTATATAATTGAATTGAGTCGTTGTTATTGAGTATAATCCGTAGCCCACATTCTGTAATTAATTCTACAACTGAACATATAAAATGATAAAAAGAATATAGGTACAATATTTTGGAATATTAAACGTAAATAAATGTGTTAGCACCTGTACATACATACCTCCAGCACTGAAACCGACTAATGGTCATCAATGTAATTCTTTTTACAGATTTTTCCAATATAGATAGTTTCATCGATATCAACTAAGTAGTCTTTGGTTTAACTAAGTTGTTTTTACCCCTATTGTAAAGTCCCCGTTAAGCAGCTATTGACGTTAGTACGGTGTCGATAGTTAGTACATGTTGTTTTTGCCGCACTATCTGCGACCATTACTCGATAAGATAGGTTGCACCACGCGCACCGATGTGCACGCAGACACGTGTCGGCATTATACAAATAAATGTAAGTGTAAAGTGTTATGAGTTCAAAAACCTTTCCTCTTACTCCATTTTCGTCGTGGATTACATTCTTTCCCTCATTTGACCCTTCTTCGGCGCCATTGCATGATGATATCTGAATCTGATATGTTAAATACCCGTACATTCTAAGAATAAATAACTACTAGGAAGATAGGTAGGTACTTTACCTACAACTAGATAACGTCATCGTGCATCTACTTGCGCACAATTTATTATTTATGCACATTTGTTTTGGTAAATAACTACGTAGTTTGGAGGAAATAGTCGTAAATAGGTAGAGTAGATTCAATTTACGCATTGAATTATGTTTGTAATATGTTGCCGGAGCTCTCTTTTGACTAAGTAGATCAGAAAATACTGTTTAGAAAACTCCACATACCTGCATCAGCCTCTCATTATGACGTGGTGGAAAAATAATATTGAATAGTTTTACCATAGATATTACATAAACCTGCCTAGAAGTAGGTAACAATCTGCCTGCTGGTACACTTCTCGGAAGCCGAAGATCCTTGTGCTAATAATCACGCTATTATCCTGTTCTTTGTGTTATTTGAGTCGCATAGATTATATTATTACACTGTAGATAATTGTAAGTATAAAGAGTACTGTTAATGAAACCTTTGATAATAAGAATGTGCCAACTCTATTATACCTAGATCCCTCTGACTAGCCTGTGTGAGAATTTATCTTTTTAGTAGCCTATTCAAAATTTTTCCAAATTAAGTATGTAAATGTTCTGTACCGTTAGATTTTATTGAGAACAAGCATTGAATTCTTAATAGCGACTGGAACAGATGTGATGAGGTAATCTATAGATGCGACAGAGATGAGGCTACAAACTACGAAGAGTCGTCACCGTCGCGCGTCGTGCACTACGTTGGAATCCGCCCCCCTGATTACGTAAAAGCAATAGCAAAGCCGAAGCAAAGCGATAGCGAAAATTGTACAATATTCGCCTTGAAATGTCAATGTTCCTTTGAAATTCGTTTTACGTAATACGAATTTGACAAGCAATCAGCGATTTTTGTACAATTTTCGGTATCGCTTTGCTTTTTACCGACTTCAAAAAAAGGAGGAGGTTCTCAATTCGTCTGTAATAATATTTTTTTATGTATGTTCACCGATATTTCCGTCAGCGGATTAAAAAAATTTTTTTTGGTGGGTAGAGTTCACTTCTGAGGTGGTCCCATTTTCACCAGGGGATGATGATGGGATCCGAAAATCTAGCAACCACCGAAAATACTCGTATGGTGCTTTTGTTAGTATCATCCTACTCAGATAGTTCAGGTGTCAACATTAGCTGCTGTGCTGATATGAAGCTACAGAACTCCTAACGGTTAGGAGTTGGGATACAGTACTCAATTGCAATGGAAACTTGAGTATTAGGGCTCGTTTACTTGAATCAACATCTGTGCTTCTGTGCTGATATGAAGCTATAGAACCTTGACGGTTAGGAGTTGGGAGACAGTACACAATGGGTGTGAAAACTTTTAAGTGTGTAGGGCGACGTGTTATGAATCAACATCTGATGCGCTGTGCTGAATGAAGCTACAGAACTCCTTAAGGGTTAGGAGTTGGGAGACAGTACTGCTTGGTTGATGGAAACTATATAGTGGTAGTAGGGCAACTTGTTGCTTGTGAGGTATAATTGAATCAACATCTGTGCTGCTGTGCTGCTACAGAACTCCTTAACGGTTAGGAGTTAGGGGACGACTGCATTGGCCGATGGAAACTTACAGGGTATTTTTTTGGGCCACCATTAACAAGGGTACGTACTCTATACATCAAATAAAGAGTTTATCCAAAAAAATGCTTGGAATTTTTAATTTTTTTAAATTTTTATTACTTGATCTGGCGAAATTAAGTGTCATGTTTATGCAGTTTTTTCATGAAAGATATTAATTATTTCTCGTGAAAAATCTTGCTACGCGCGTCTATGTGCATTCATGCAGAAAAACGCAGTATTTACTCAACTTTGGACCCTCATATTTTGAAAACCAGACACTTCCCAGGTATGCTTCCAAAGAAAAATGATCTGATGTGAGGAGATTACTAGTTTTCGGGAACGTTAACGAAAAAATCACCATTTAAACTGATCTATTTAAGTCCACAACGCATTAACACAACTAAAAATCGAGAAATAAATTGACTTTTTTAAAAAAAATTAACCGACTACTTAAACTAAAAAGCGATAAATAAGTAACTAATTTATCTACTTAATACATATTAAATATCTCAAATTATTTAAATATTTACAACTTAATACCTAATACTGTAACAAAGCACTTTAACTATTTAAATATTTATAATTATCACTTATTTTTTGGAGTCGGTGCCAGCCAAACAAATAAATGTAATTAAGAAAACTGACCCACACTAAGTATAAAACCAAGAATAGGAAATTGCATTAACGCTGCCTGCTACACCGTTTGTATTTTGCCAGTTGTGTGGCTTTGCCAGCCACGCGCGTCCATCAACACAACAGACTACGTTACCTAGGCTGGCACCGACTCCAAAAAATAAGTGATAATTATAAATATTTAAATAGTTAAAGATGACTTTGTTACAGTATTAGGTATTAAGTTGTAAATATTTAAATAATTTGAGATATTTAATATGTATTAAGTAGATAAATTAGTTACGTTATTTATCGCTTTTTAGTTTAAGTTTGAAGTCGGTTCTTTTTTTTTTAAAAAGTCAGTTTATGCAGATAAGGTAATAAGGGGGCCGAATGGGTGGCCGAAGCATACGCGTTAGATTCGATAGTTGGTGTTTAGATATTTTAACATTGTTTCGCGTTGAATTTCGTTGCCGTGATATTCCTTCACCACGTGTTTTAACGAATGAGCGAAAATTGAGGCTACCTATTAGAGCAAACGTTTCGCTGGCGAATCTTTATGGATTCAATTGAGATCTGGTTCAGATTAACATCAATGTGAAATATTTTTGTATTCCGCATGTAGTTTCTTTAAACCACGTACGAGTATAAGCGACAAAACGGACTAATGATCAATTATGCTTCCTTAGTGTCATAAAATAAGCATCGTAATTTTTATAGGTCTAAGTGTGGAAAATACTGGAGACTCTCCAAATGCCTGCAGTTGTTTAAAAATAAGAAAGCTAATGTGCTAAAAAAGGATATATATTTTGAAAATTGCTTTATAGATTCGCTTGTGCAGACTAGCAAAGTAAGTACCTAATTACCTATGTCTCATATGAGTATACCTGTAGAAAGTGGTTGTCGATAGATCAGTGTCTGAGGTTGTCGGACCGACCTGTCGTGTTCAGGCCATCTTGACGAGGTAGAACAATAGCCACGCATCTACACAAGTGAACAACCTCATTAGTGCGTGAGTCCGTTGTGTTCATGCGCACAACACACGTGGTAACAGCACTATGTAGCATCTTAGACAATAAAATCACATGACATGAAAAATGGTAGGTATTACCGCCTTTTCTGTGTACCTCTATGAGGCAGATGTCCTGTGTCACGACGCACTTGTACCATGTATATACCTACATATACCTACCTGTTCATCACATATAATACCACCTTCGTCGCTTTACATGCTATACTTACACTACTTGTCAAGAGTTCTCTCAAATTTAAAATAAGTAAATAACTTTTTGAGTTCCATAAAGTGTCTAAAACAAAAACTACTTACCTATTTTTGAGAAGTGACTTACAGTCATAGAGGCAGACAGAGAGTTATTATATACAGGGTGTTTGTGACAGCCAGGCAAATATTGATACCATGACTTCAGACCATGATTCTGAGGTGTAAAACACTGAAAATTTTCCCAGGAAATCCAATATTTCCCGACATTTTTTTCATATTTTCAGAAAAAAATAGTTTAGTTCGTTTAATTAGGCCTTAGATAATGACTTGAAAATAAAAATTTTACCTAAAGATTTCAAAATAAAAGCTTCCCTAAAAAAAGTTGCCCTCAAAAAAGTTCAAAAACCTGATAAACCCTAATGAAGAGTCAAAAGTGATCCAAAAAACAGCAATGTGTCATAGAATAACCAATAAGCCCATTTAATTAGTCACAGGATCGTCCGATACAATTGGCGCGGAGAACAAAGATTACTGATAACCAAATCAAATCAAAAATACATTTCCTGCGCTTGATAACACTGTCGTATAAATCAACACAATGGTACTTATTCAGCATTTCAGTATTTGCCTGGCTGTCACCCACACCCTGTATGTATATGAAAACGTATATTATGTCCAGTGTATGTACACTTACAGGAACAGATAAGCCTAATTTATATGCTAAACTAGAAAATATAATTTATTATATAAAATTTTATGAAATATTATTAGGGTTAATACATTTTAATTTTAATTTAAATTAAATCATAAATTTAGATTTGTCAACAATATAAAGTTACATAAAATAGGCAGGTAACGTGAACCAAATAGAGTTACATACATACATACATAATAATCACGACTCTTTCCCGGAGGGAGGGGTAGGCAGAGATCACGGATCTCCATTTGCTACGATCCTGACACACCTCTTTCGCTTCATCTACTTTCATGATATTCTTCATGCACGCTCGTCGGTTTAGGGTACTCTTGACCTGACCTTTCTTTAGAATTTCACCAATTTGATCGGTGAAAGTCCGGCGAGGTCTTCCCCTTCCAACCCTTCCCTCCACTCTTCCGTTGTACACGTTCTTTGTCAGTCTACTTTCACTCATCCTCTCCACATGTCCAAATCACCTCAACATACCCTTCTCAATCTTCGTCACCAGGCCCTCATTTATACCACACTTCTTTCTGATCACCTCATTTCTTATCTCTCAAAGTGACTCCGCACATACTTCTCAATGCTCTCAATTTCCACTGCATTCACTTGACTTTGGTGTTTTGGTTTCTGCCATACCCAACTTTCACTTTCATACATAAGAGTCGGCACCAAAACACCTCCATGAACAGCCAGACGTGCCGCTTGCGACACTTTCTGGCTACTCATAAAAGAATTAAGTGCCCCATTCACCCGATTCCCAGCATTCCCTCTCCTTGCAATATCTTTGTCAAGCTTACTATCCCTTGGTAAACAAAGTCCCCAGATACACGAACTCAGTCACTTTCCAATCTTTCTTCGCTAATCATTATTTTGCAATTCGCTATTACCTCATCTTTTCACAACATACATACCTTAAATACAAATTATTTGTTCACTAGGAGTACAATGAACTTCTTCACATTACATACCAGATAATTGTGATAGAATAACTAAATCTGTCTGCGGTTTACGACAAATCGGCTTTGGAATAAATTTAGCAGCAGATATATTCTGCACGTCTCTATCCGCGTGGTCTAACTTAAGACTACAGATGATCCTGGATTAAAATTCTATTTTCTTATATGTTCATATTTAACTCACTATAAATTATATAGATCTGTAATGTAATGTAAACTTCACGAAATATAATATTTTCGCGGATTCACTCAGATAACAATTGTGTAATAGGTATTTGTGTAGGCTAGACAGAGTTATCATATTGTCATTATTTTATCATTATTTCAATGCTGGTCTAAAATGTGTTATGTAAAGGAACGTCCTTGATGATAAAATAGTATATCTCCTCTCCTCTAGCTGTGTGTTAGTTGCATAATTATATGTTGCAATCATTGTCTCTATACATGACCGGATTCGATCCACTCATTTCTTACCGTGGATGCTAGCGTAGAACAACCTAGAAGGCACAGCCAGTAAATTCATGAAAAATCTGCTATGACATCCTTCCTTTGCCTTGGGGTCCCTTAACTAGGTAAATTGGAAAGCTTTACTCTCAAACTTTGTACATTATAATATGTTATAAGAACTTTCGAACTGAAGAATATTGATATAGAGGGCGAATGGGATCATTTGTCGGAGTACCTAGTATAGATTTTAGAATAACTTTGACATCGTTGTAGAGCTAAAAAATTAACTCACAACTCACAAATAGCGAAGTAGTAAAACAAAGTATTATAAATTAACGATTGTTAATAAAAATTTGTATGAGTATCATATAAATAAATAATAAAACAGGTCGTTAAAGTAGATTAACATTAAGTACTTAAATCACAATGAGTATTTTGGTGTAGCGCATAGTATATGTAGGGAATACGTTGTAGTAAACTGTAGGTCATCAACGACGCAGTGACACCTACCCGCTTGCCACACATCTCAGATCCTCTAAGAATTCGGATAGTGATGTACAAGGCTCGTGTCCTCCGAGTTGTTTTGTCTAGAGCTCTTTTGAAGGCTTGGGGCGTGGCTCAGAGGACTCGCGTCTCGGCTAGGCTCTGGACTACGAGTCTACTAAGCTTACTGAGTCCTTGCTAAACCGCCTCGAGTCTACTAAAATAGGACTTGTCGCCTCCAGCCCTGTACATCACTAATTTCGGATGTGGTTACACTTGATAGGTTTCGCAACATATCCCGAAATCAAACATCACTGTTTTCTGCTCCACCGCATCCATTTACACCACCTCCACTTCAGACACTTCAGTGATGAAAACCACGTTTTGTTTCTGTTGCATTGCAAATTGCTTGTTTCTGTAGTAAAAACAAATATCATGATTATTTGACTTAAAATTAAAAATACAGCTAAACTTAAATGGTGACTTAAATGATGTAGCAAGCCAATGACCACCGTAAGTCATAAAAAAAACCTTCGAAAGTACCGGAACTATGTACCTACATACTGTGGCCCCGTAAATTTTCTTACAATTAGTAACTCTGTTTTAACACCAACGAGTCATTGAATTAGTCGCACATTAATACCAAATATTATTTTGCGTATGTCTGTCTACCTTTTGTTTCAGATTGGCGTTTACCTACTTTTGAATATAAATATGTATGAGACGTTTATTTATTCAATTGTTCTTAACAAAGTCTCAAACATTAGTACCAACTCGTGTAAAAATAATTTATTCAAAGGTGCCATATTCTGTTACATAAACATATAAATTAAGAGTTTTTTGAGTGAATATACCTCAAAATTAATAAACGACAATGTACCTAAGTACTGGTGCTATTACTGAAAGGAACAAAAAGTGTGTACCTACGTACCTGCATGGTTTTTGGTATCATACAAATCTACGATTTTATTTAATAAGTACCTATAGATACAAATTCTGAAGCCGTCAGTAAGTATAGAAACGGTCTATGCTAATGATTAAACGATATGACGACTCTTATGAAGCGAGATGCAAAAGACTACATATACTTGATATAAAAGTACCATCTAGATTAACTATTCGAAAACCTATTTTTCTGTGTGTACCAAAATCAAAAAGTAACTATAGGCAAAATTCATTTTTTATCAGGGCGCCTTCTGAGTTCAACAAGCTAGCGCGGCAAGCTAATCTAGACCTGTTTAACACAAAAATAAACACGTTTCAGACGATATTATCCAAAGAGTGGTTCGATGAGCATGTGGTTCTCTAAGCTTTTCTTTTTTACTATGCCAAGCCAACATACTATATTGATTTGATTTTCTGTTCACAATTTGCTGGGGTATCATAACATGGCAAGGTATCTGTTATATATTTATAACAGTCTCTAAATGTGGAAACTTTTAAGTGGTAAATAGTTGCATATAATAGAATTATAACCTATAATTCTATTTTGCATATGTTGTAATAATCTTAGTTATTGTCAACCGTTTGTTTCCCGAATAAAATAAAATAAAATAAATAAAATAAAGTTCAGGCTTATGTAAACCAATTCATAAATTATTTTAAAAATATGCTGATCTCATCGAACAATCCTCTCAAAAAATTTCACCTTTGTGTGTTATAGTGAAAAACCGAGGAGAATCTGGCTGATAAATCCAAGGGAAATAAACATAAAAGTGAAGAGTAGGTAGTAGGTACCAATTATGGGTAGTAAGTAAGTACAAGCAACGTTATCTTAGGCTGCTATTCCACCAAAGATGTGCCATGCTAGCTAGGTTGCTATGGATTCATTTGGTATCCGGCCATTAAATTCATAGATATCATGAACCGATGAAAATGATTGGTGGATATCACACACAACCGTAGGAATGTTGTATCATAGCACATCTTTAGCAGCCTTACACACTTGGCTCCAGAAAATTATGTTATTTTTTGAGCTAGTTGGCGATTTATCAGCAGATCCCACCAAAATTGTCAAGTACCTTAGGAAGAGCTCTTGTAACGGTGATCAGAAGCGCGAGGCAAGTCCTCCGCTTCGGCTGTCGGCATGCGAGAGCAGCGCGTCGCCCGCCTGCTGCACTAGGTTGACGCCGCCGCCGCCCCCCCGCGCGCCCTCCACCGCCGCGCCGCCCACCGCGCCTCCCGCCAGCGCCGCGCCCACCGCCGCTAGCGCCGCGCCGCTCGTCGCGCCTAGCACGTAACGCGTACCTGCACATGCGTATGGCGTATACGCCATATTGGAGACGCTTCAAAACATACGTAGGTATATTGACTTGCACACTGCTATGTGTGCTTGGAAGAGAAGATAAAGAGCGAAGAACCAACCATGACTTTTGAAAAACATCCAGATATAATTGGATGCTTATCTAGCGTAGCTTATGTTAAACACAATATAATATGTGAATGGGGACTTTGCTTGGTGACTAATCCTGTTTGTTGAGTTGGTCAGTACAAAGTCATCCTCAAAATCTTATCTTCAATATAAAGTAAGCACTCACCACAAACAGACTCATCGGTCATGATAGCTGGCGCCAGGTCTCGTGTACCAGGCAGACCCCTGGAACCAGAAATAATAAAAAAAGAAACAAAAAACACCATACATACGCGAATTTAGAGAATGAAATATAATTAGGTATCTATTTGCTAACGTCATCCTAGTGGTGACTTTTATATAGTGATCTATATAAATATCTAGAAGCAACGGCAGGACCCACGCCTCTGACAAAATACTGCTCTCAACTTTGAGTAATATTCCAATGAAAGTAGCGTCAAACCATAGCATCATAAACTCTGATACGCAGTCTAACCTAGCAACAGGAGATAAATCTATTGTGACTTACGTGGCGAGCGCGACATATGTTCCTTGCGGATCCACCACGGCTAGTGCACTGGCCGGCCCCGCGCTTGGTCTGCAAAGAAAACAAAATACAATGTTCCTGAAGAAGGCTTCAAATTAAAAATTGTTTGTTTAGGATCACTTCAGATGAGGATTGGCATCATAATTTGGAGGTAGTTCTTAATATCGAATTGACAAGAGCTTTGCTGCTTTGGATGCTGAGTTGGCACCCATAAAATATGTTATCTATTGATTGGGTTGGGTCCAGGCTGTCTGTAACAGGCGTTGCATAGCACTCACCCTGGTAGTTCTGGCTGGCCGGTCAGCTGGTCGGCAGCATATTGTCCCCCCTCCCCCGCGGTCCACAGCCGCCACCCACCCGCGCCTGCCCGCACGCTCACCCCTCGTGCTGGAGACACGTGCACGGGCACGGCATGCCCCCAGGCTAACGCCAACTCTATCGAAAACAACGATTTTTTCAATTTTCAATTCTGCTCTGGGTTAGTTATACAGGATGTTTTTTTGTGGCCACTATAAACGAAGGGTACGTACTCCATACATCAAATAAAGTAAGCTTATGCCAAAAAAGCCGACAAGTGCGAGTTGAACTCGCGTGAAGAGGGTTCCGTACGATGTTACCTATCATGTTTTTTTAAATCTGACAAAAAGTTGGTACGCACAATATTGAGTGATTTACCATGGGCGAAATTATAAGGAGAAAACTAGTATTTTTTTCAAAATTTTAGGTCTAGTTTCGGAGATAAGGGGGGGGGAATGGTCAATTTTCGTCTATTTTCTTGTTTGGAAACTATTATTTTAAAATTACAAAAAAATACATTTAAGTTTTTTTCATTTGATATGACACGATGCATTAATTATTTCACATGAAAAAGATTTCTTGCTCACGCACACCTCTGTGTTTGGGTCACAGCCAAATTTCAACTTAATCGGTCTAATAGATTCGGAAATAATTGACTGTAAGCGACGGACGGACAGACACACGAGTGATCCTATAAGGGTTCCGTTTTTGTATTCAGCACGGAACCCTAAAAACGCTGGGAAAAAAAAAAAAAATATTTGACCGGGCGAAATTTATAGTGTCTAGGTAGTGTTTATGGTAGTTTTTTTATAGACAGATATTAATTATTTCTCATGAAAAAATCTTGCTACGCGCGTCTATGTGCATTTATGCAGAAAAAACACAGTCTATTTACTCAACTTTGGACCCTAATATTTTGGAAACCAGACACTTCCTAGGTATGCTTCCATGGAGAAAAATTATCGTGATGATGAGAAGATTCCGTAGTTTTCGGGAACGTTGACGACCAAAAATCACCTCTATAGCAGGCAATTATATAAGTTGTATGCTTTGCTTACCACTGCTAGTGTTCTGCTGGAATTTTTCAAGGAAGAGTGCCAGTTTTGGTAACTTTTCAGACGAGGATGAGCCGGTTCTGAAATAATAAATAAAGACGAGTAAAGAACTAGAAACTAACACACACAGATAAGTGTATAGCTATCGGGATGAAAAATAACGTTACCAATATGTAATTTAGAAAAGAGATGGTAAAATTCGTCATCCGAGTAATTGACCCGGTGGCTCAGTGGTGAGAGCGCTGGCACGCGGAATGCAGAGGTCGTGGGTTCGATTCCCACCCGGGTGAAGAATTTTTTCAATTTCTTTATTAATAACTAGTTCCGTACTACACGACACAGATAATAGCCTCACAATATATTAAAACTTAAGCCGTGAGATTAGAGGATCCCTTCTGCAAATCACTGTGCAGGATTTTAGGTACAGCGGTGCTTAGTAGGGACCTTAGAAATTTCTAGAAGATCGATGAATTCCCGAACCAGATTATGCAACTTCATATAACCGGAATACAGTGCTTACTTGCAGGAACAGTAGAGGCGGTAGTAATTATAGTAATGAACATATAGCCCGAGATCCACAGCCGGGTCCTGCAACGCGGTCCACCTATTCATTACGTTTTCCTCTTTACGGCTGCATACTGCAGTCCCCCAGGATTACGCAAAGGACAGTAGCTTAGCCAGATGCCGCAGCACTTCTCGCCACGGCAAGGTGAGCAGCGCAATGAGCAGTCGTGGTGGCGCGTTCCCCTCGCCGCTCGCCTCACCTCCCGCCTCGCCGGACCACTCGGCCGCGTTCGGTGGCTGCGCGTGAGCGGTGCGGTATTGCCAGTACAGCATAGCGCCATTCCTGTTATCAAGCCATTCCATTAGATTATACCACATAGGTTATTTTATTATTACTGAGAATTTAGACCATAATAAAAACTCTATACGGTATAGTGAATCTGAATAAAACTTGCTTCTCTTTGCCGTTAGTGGAGTTATATTTGTGCAATGACGATTCGTGATAACATGCATCTGAATATAATATCCCAATTTCACAGAGTAATGGTAATATCTGGCATATCAAGGAAACTATGTATTCTAGCCAAAACATCCTGTAGATAAGGTAACTAAATACAATCGTACTCTATAGACACGGGAGTCGGGACTCGACTCTACATATTCTATTGGTTTGCCATCTATTGGCTGGTTACTGAACTATGTTATGAGTTATGTGCGTTGAAAATAGAGAGCGGTGTGAGAACGGTACGTTTATCGCCCATTTAACTCTACTTTTATATCTTAGTTGACGAGATTGAGTCCAGAGGGCGTGTAAAAATAAAGTCCTCCGCCGAAATGATATAGGTAAACTTGAAATTATTAAAATTATGTATAAATTGAAGAGGTGACTTTAATTATTAGACAACAGGACATTCTCAAACTTGACTTGATATTTTGCACCAAATGGTTATAGTTGGGTCTAGGGTCTGTAGCTTTAGGGTCTCTTACAGAGGTCGCAATAAGATTTTAATTTGTCTTTTTTCACTAATTCTACTTTAGTAGGTAGATGATCATCATTACATTCCGTCCTGCTGTTTTCTCGCAGAAAAAAAGGTTTACTTTCACATTTATGATATTAGTACATATTGTACAAAATACTAACGCGTCAAGTGAGGTGGTGGCCGGAGACACCACGGCCAGACAGAGCGCGGCAGCGGCGGCCGCGTCGACACTACCGCCGCCAGCCTTCAGCGCGTCAGTGCCGGCGTGAGAACACTCCGCTGCAGATGTAGACGCAGATCCGTGGGGCACTACCTGGAACATTGTACGATTCCTTAATATAAAAATGGCATTATAGGTAAGTTCGCTAAGTAAAAATACCACTGTTCAGCGATACAGGATACCGCTGTGCACTGATACTTAGCTGAGTAGCATTCACTTAGCTTATTCGACTATACTCGTAGGTATCTACCACCTTATACAGGTTTTTTTTCGTTGCCACCCTTAACTAAGGGTACGTACTCTATACATCAAATAAAATAAGTTTATGCCAAAAAAAATTCTGGGAAACGATGTAAATTAAAAAATCTTAATATATAAAAAATCCGTGTCACTGTGTATGTTCCGAATAAACTCAAAAACGAGTCAACTGATATTCATGAAAATTGGCATATATATGTAATTTGGTCCAACTTAGATGATAGGATAGTTATTATTTAAATTAATGGTCTTAGTAACTAATAATTAATAAAAAACTGATCATCAACGTTGGTTGTTGTTATTAATCATGCGTTCCATAAGTCTGCAACAGATGGCGCCTTCTGAATTCTTCTGTCTTTTCTGTAGTCCACGCGGACGGAGTCGCGGGCGTCCGCTAGTATATATATAATTTAAACTTGATCGGGCGAAATTTATAGTGTCCAGTGTTTATGCTAGTTTTTTCATAGACATATATTAATTATTTGTCGTGAAAAAATCTTGCTACACGCGTCAATGTGCATTTATGCAGAAAAACGCAGCCTATTTTGCAGCCTATTTACAACTTTGGATCCTAATATTTTGGAAACCAAACACTTCCCAGGTATAATGCTTTGATGGAGAAAAATAATCGTGATTATGAGTAGATTCCGTAGTTTTCAGGAACGTTGACGACCAAAATCATCCTGTATACTCGTATCAGCTAGCTACTCTTCCGTCTATGTTCTTAAGATTCGACTAAGCAACTCGCGCATTCCCTCAGACGATGAGCTAGCGATTGTCATTAATCATTTATATTCTGTCCCTTACGTTCACCATAGCATAGAGGAACAATATTACCTTATTCCTCTATTTATGACCATAGCAACACATATGAATGAAACGAACTTTGATCACCGGCACGCCAGACGTCGTAGTCCCCTCACTACCCATACCTGGTAGTCTCCCGCGTAGATCTGCGCCAGTAGCGCCAGCGTGACGGCAGCACTTAGCAGCGCGAACCCAGCGGCGATGGCCCTGGCGCCCCCCCCGCACGCCCCGCACGCCCCCACGCTGCCACCGCCAGTTAGCGGCAGGTCCTCCCGCAGCGCCACTGGGGCTGCAACATGCAAGTTACCATGAGGCAGTAGAACAATGAGCTATGGTTCTCAGATCCCCATAATTTAAGGAAAAGGTAAGGTAAGAGTAAGGAAAGAATGCTGCTAAGTGGGTTATAGAGCCAGGAATCCCTATTTTCTGTTCCTTTTATGTACAGTGCCAAGATTTCTGTTAATGATAATAAGTTTATATACATTCATTATGTTTCTGACATCTATCCGTAACAGTAGCTGTATGCAAATGGTTTTGTTCTAGCGTTTACGTACAACTCTACCTATTGCATTACGGTTAATGTTGATGAGATTATGATGATGATGATGATGATGATGATGAGTAGGTACTATATTATATCTTACCTGTGACTGATGGGGAGTCTCCAGAGACTTCATCAGCCATTGATACTGCACACTTCTGCTCACTGTCCTGCAACCAGTAACATAACATCTGGAGGTTTAGTAGAGGCACTCTATGATAGTTGCCCAAGTCATCAACCACAACTGCTTCTACAGCTAAACTAAACTTTACTATAGCTAAGTTTAAGTATATTTGATGCACTGTTATTCCTACTCTTTGTACTAATTCGTTCAACATTTCATTCAGATTCTATTGCACATACTACTTCTTATGAGACGGCGCGAACGGGACTTCCTGCCCAGATATAAAGGTGTCTCTAATCCCACAATTAACTTTATCATAAATAATGCTACACTACTCATAATCATAGTAATAGACATTTTTAAACAATTTACTCACGAAGAAACAAACAAAACAAACTCTACATTGAAGTAAGTAAACCTAAATAGACTAACAGTAAACGTCGACTCACATACGAAAGCGGCAGGCATTGACCTAGAGACTGCAACGCCTCGCGATCCAGATACCGTGGTATTCAGCTTGTGTGCCGGTTGTTTAGCATCGTCAGCACTGCATTCCTCACTCGGCACTGCAGCGGGTGCAGGCACTCGGGCACTCTCGGCGCGACTGACTCGAGGTCGACAGCTTGAGGATGCGCGGGAGTGCCTCCGCCGATGACGTCAGACGCTAATGAATGACTATCGCATTCTAATTACAGACTGGGGGGATTTAATTGTGTGCCGTTAGACTAACTGAAGCTGCAGATTGTTTAATAGGTATTAGCTGCGGAGTACAGTAATTAGGTACTCTTACAGGTAGAGAAATATTTGGTATCTATTATGTACCGGTGCTGTACTCCTACTTATAAGGGGGGGATGCAGGCTGCTTCCGAACCTGTCGGTATGGAGGTTGTTGGGGGAGGTCTATGTCCAGCAGTGGACTTCCCAGGGCAGAAATGATGATGATGATAATGTCCAGTAGTTAGGTGTTACCAGGTTAGTTAATCAATTTGTATAATCTGTGGGTTAGTTAGTGTATTTGAAACTATATCTACCAATATATAGGTACTATAGGTAGAGATAAACAAGAGTTTTATAAAATTGCTGTCTATGGACGTATAAGTATGACAGGGTAAAAGTATGGACGTGAAAGAATAGGTGTCTGAGTCTATGCGTTGGTAATTTTGCTATACACAAGATAAATAATTGAAATATTTGTTACTGCTCAAAACTTATAACATTCCACAAGTTTGGCAGACAATACGACCTTGTGGGAGGAACTAAGACAGTATCCCACTGCTGGGCAACTCTACCATTGGAGGGAAAGAGACAACAATACAGCAATCTCGCGGTGAATGACCTGCGCCACCAGCGCTATCTCCTCGTGTTACGGACACTCGAGCAACCATTATGTACCACAAACCCATACTATCAACTAAGTTATTTCGATTGTAAATAAATATTGGTTTATTTTATGTTTTGTTTCCCATTTTAATCACCTTCATACAGGTCCAGCTGAAAACCAGCGCTGCAGACCATCTCTGTGGCCTGAAGCTTCTTTACGCTGAGCTGGATACCTTTTCAGCACATATTTTATAATTTGCGCTATGAATGTTGTTCATATAATTTTGCTAAATAAATATTTTCTTATTTATATTCTTGCTTTCCTTCCTTCTAAGTTTGTTTAGTTGTTATCTCTTCACGCTTTATTACAGGGGAAAAGACGCGTCGGAAGACGAAAGAAATCTTGGCTGCGAAACATTCGTGAGTGGACGAGAATAGCTAATGTGGAGGAGCTGTTCCGAATGGCCAGGGACAAGTCTGCATTTAGTAAGCTGACGGCAGACCTCCAGTAATGGAGTGCCACTTCAAGAAGAAGAAGAATATTGGAAGACAAACACTATACAGTTTCTATTGAATGTTGTAAGATTGCAGTATTGTTATTCTTAGAAGCACCTATTATCTATTCCCAGTTTCCTCAAAGATATTTCTCTCTTCTGCCTCGCTATGTTTTGCCTACGAGTATGTATTTATTTTCGTTTTGCATTCAAAGGATAATTGTATCTATTTCACTTAAGGAACTGTCCATTAAAAATATTGATAATAAGTTAGATTTGGATTCTAGAATAGAGAATTCGATAGGGATAATAATTTTACCGTATGTAATATGTATATAAATAAAATATCTTGTGTATGTCGTAAGAGTCAAATAAGGGGACATGTCGCGGTTCGGGCGTCGACGATTTTTAGTAAACAAGCAAGGGAACTCGGGCATTATCTCAGGCGATGAGCTAGCAACTTGTCACAGATCATTTACATCTGTCCCCGTTGTGCTAAACGTGACTGTGTACGTGGATCTCCTTTATGATACTGTAGTTGTGACTACGATGTATGTATGTTATGGATGGCTGCAGCCATAAATTTTATCCGATGATGATCAAAACTTACAAATCCCTTGACAATATAAGTAGGTAGGTCTACTAATAACAATAAACAATATAGGTGGCTACGAGTACGTAAAGTGAGTCACGATGACAGCTAGTAGAGTCACCCGCGAAGCCTCTCTGGTTCAAGGCTGCGGCCAATCCGGACCGATACGAACCGGACGGCACGCGCCGGACGACCGGATACATACTCTTTGTGAGGAAGTATCATAAATCACATAACCCAGTGGAATTACATCACTTATGACTACCCCTGTGCTGATGCGGAGTTTTACTAGAATACATCAGCTGCATCTCCTTCCGTGCATGTCGTAAGAGTCGACTAAGGAACTTAGGGGTGTTCACTGTCGCTGATCGTTAATATCTATGCTAAACGTTACTGTAAGGATCTCCTTCGTGACTTTTAAACGTCAAACTCACAGAGCTATTAATAACTAGATAAACTAAGTGTATGTACTTTGCATGTAAAAATATACTTAAGAATTAGAATGGACACCTCGTTCTCAAGCCAGACTGAGTGAATTAGGGCTGATAGAAGTGGTTTGCAATCCCTTTTTACGCACCTAGTAGAAACACTTGCCTTGTCTATTTATTGCTTAGCTCTGTGGATTTGACGTTTAAAAGAGAGCTCTCACCAAATTCATCATACGGATGCTGGTTTCCCCTTTTTGGGAACCGTGTGAAATATGTATTACAGTCAAACCTGGATAAGCGAGAGTTCAAGGGAGCACAATCTCATTCTCGCTTATAGAGGTTTCTCACTAACCCGAGTTCCGCTAATGCAGGTCATGGGTAGCGTTTCTCTCTTATAGAGGTACGCAGCAATGACAGTAAGTGGACGATTGTAGTAAATATGTAATATGATAAAATTATGTGCATAATATGCACAACATATATTATGTACGTGTATTCATATATATTTTTAATAATATGTATATGTTATGTACGTTAGATTTCGACATCAAAGTGAATAAGGGTAGGTAGAATAGTCATAAAATAGCAGATGTTAAATTTGTAATTTGTTTTGTCATTTGTTATTGTATGAACCTATGTATTTTTTGTACAATAGTTCCTCCTAAATAATAAATAAAGCCATCTCTCGCTTATAGAGGTATAGATAAGTAGCCTCACTTACGGAGGTCCATGAGGGAAAAACCTCTCTCTTACAGAGGTTTCTGTTTCTCGCTAATAGAGGTTTTGGGAGCTTAAAATGACGGGTCGATTACTTCACTTATGGAGTTTTCCACTTAAGTTCTCACTTACCCAGGTTTGACTGTATTATTATTACATACAAGTTCCATCTCAATTCTCTACTGAATTGGATCACTTCTTCAAATGTGATGAGGAAGTGAAGAGAGATAAGGAAAATAAGGCACTAGGTACACTACCGTTAGCCTTGTACCTATATACCCGAATTCCCCCAATTGTACTCATAAGAGAAATGGCTTTATTTATTTGGAATCCACTTATTGAATATGCGGGTTTACGACGCGCCGGGACGCAATTCATACGATTTCAATCTACAGTAAAGCGCAAAGCGATGTCGCGGCGAAGCGATCGCCTTTTATTGTCGATATACGAGCGAGTCAAATGCGAGTTTATTAGCCGACTGTATGATAGTATCCGATACGCCTCGACGCGCACGCTTATGAATATTAAAGTAAGATGTATTGTGTTGAGAGGAACGACTTAAATAACACCTGGGTACAAAAAAAGATTTAACCTGGGAATCAACTCGAAAAAAGACTCCCCTAGAGACACGTAGTCTGATTAGGTATTTTGTAAAAGCAAAGCAAAAATCTACAGTTTGAAATGTCAAATGGCTTTGAGGTTACTGCCACGTAATATGAAATTTAAGCGAATATTGTAGCATATTTTCAATATCGCATTGCTTTTGCTAGATAGGCACGTAATACGGAGGCATACCTCCTGTAGTGTAGTGACACTCCCACTTTTAGATATGTATTTTAGTATATAAGTTATGGGACAATATACACTCAGCCTCCGAACTAACAATACCCTTTTATTACCTCCTTTACACTTACAGCGAGAGTCCCGATTTCCATTTATTTCGATTAATTAAATTTTAATGCAATTTCATAAAAGTGAGAGAGCGGATGTTACCCATATTCATAGACTAGTGGAGAATAACATAGAAATCAACTCATAAATTATATACAATGCTCATACTTCCAACAATCATAATATGTATAACCTCTGCTGATGCGGAGCTGTACTCGTACTACACCTGCATCTGTTTCCGTGTATGTCGTAAGAGTCGATTAAGAACTCGATCATTTTGTCAGGCGATAAGCTAGCAAATTATATGTGTTATTCTATGCTATGCTATGTTTTTTGTGGCAGTGAGATCTCCTTTATGATTCTGTACCGGCTACCACGTTCCGGGAACACGCGTGTATATGTAATCTTACTTCCGAATAATGTTTGTGTGATTTGATTAACTATTACGCATCACACAACGTCCTTGATATTTATAAAGGCGGGTTCATCACTAGTTTCATAAAACCCCTGAACAGTATAATGTTTTAGGCGCAACGTGGACGATGACCAAACTCGGTCGCGTGATGTCTTAATGAGGCAAATGAGATTACCTTTACTGAGAAGCCCCGCAAGCTCCTGTAATCCTGTATAAAGAGGCGTCTGCACTTCCAGTAGACCAGTCCTCTTGCTGCAGGAATCAGAAGCCGTCGCCATGGTGTACAACTTCAAAGTGTTCAAAAAGTGCGCCCCGAATGGGAAACTCACCCTGTATATGGGGAAGAGAGACTTCATCGACCACATCTCCTTCGTGGAACCTATAGGTCGGTTGATATTGTGTAGTGATTGTTGGATATAATGTGATCTCATAAATAGTTCACTGGTTGGCGTCTAATTATGGTCTATTTTATAACTGATAGTATTTCTATTAATACAGTATGCAAAACTGTGTTAATATACTACTTGCGTACCATTGTGTCCTCAAAGACAGGGATGTTTTAACTTGAAAATGTTAAAGCATTATATAACATCCAAAAAACATTATTTTTCTGCACTCTTTGAAGAATAGAACCAATCGATCTTACTCCAGTCTGTTTAGTTGTCTGGAAGAGAAAGCTTTAGACAAAAACGAAAGCGCGGAAGCTAATATCGAGAGCCTTTGTCCACTGCACGACGGACAACGGACGGAAACTTATTTCCGGTGTCGGATGCGCGATACATCACGCGGAGTGACCGCCGCGTCTGCTAGATACGCTGCGAGGGAGATGTATCGCGATACCAGACAAGCCAATTTGCTGAGACCACTTACATCCTGCTTTGGGACCACTTCATTTGTTACCAGTATTTTGGTCTGACCGTCAACATTGCTTGATAATAAGCGGCCTAAATTATTAATAGGATACTGGGGTTGAAACTGTCCTGGTGACAAATACACAAGATTATTTATCCAGATGAGGGCTGGAAAGTGGACAGTTGAAATCCAGAAGTAATAAACAAACGTGCACGTAAATCTTTTTGGATCTCTTTTTAGCTGTGACATCTAGCAGTGGACGTACACATGTGCCTGAGACGTGACGTCTACAGTAAAGGTCACTCGAGTAAATTATAAAACGAATCACCTTTATTGGTCTCTACCTATTTCTCCAACAAAAGGCATTTATTCCGAAATCTGTTCATTCTGCGTCCTTAATAAGAATCCATCACTGGCACGATGAGTCGCTCACTCCCTGTGTTTGTTTCAAGACCAGTTTAATAACTTCACTGTTACTCCGGGAGACAAGTTTTCGCATTTGTAAGTTGTGCAGATTCTAGTTTGTTAGCTAGGTGATCAATTACACCTCAGTTTGTATTCTAGACTAGTGTTGAGGTTTAAAGGAAACTACTTAAACTTTTTCAACCTGTTTGCACCTTGTAGTACATTTGTATACAAGCGATCCTTGTTCTATTCTTTCTTTCAGATTTAACTTAAATATTTATATTGTCTAACCTCCGAGCTACAATTTACATGCGGGACAAAGTTTATATTCGCAGATAGTGTTTGATGAGAAAATAAATAGTTCTTTTTGCACGAAAGTAGGTTAAGAGATGATTGATGATGAGAGGACAGATATCTGGAAGATCTGAAAGTAACTAAATAGGATTTATTGTCTGTAAAGTACCTGTTGGTTAGGTATAATGTAAAACATGTATAGGTACTTATGTGGGGCTTCACTTGAATATATCAGCTGCATCTCCTGCATGTAATTGCATGTTGTACGAGTCGACTAAGGAACTCGGGCAGTTTCTCAGGTGATACCTAAGCAAGCAACTTGTATTTCTCCGCTATGATAAACGTGGCTGTGGGATCTCTTTTGCGATATTGCGGTTCTGGCCACCCCATTTCGGAAACACAGCCGTGTCTTTATGTCTGTATATATACTAAGTACTAAGGGCAGTAAATGGTTCCCTACAGATGGCGTGGTACTCCTGGACCCGGAGTACGTGCAAGGGCGGCGCGTGTTCGGGCAGGTGGTGTGCACGTTCCGATACGGCCGAGAGGAGGATGAGGTCATGGGCCTCAACTTCTACAAGGAGCTGTTCCTTGCGTCAGAACAGCTTTACCCACCGCCGGAGAAGCGCAGCTGGGAACTTAATCGCACGCAGGTAACTGGGAAAGAAATGATAAAGTTTAACTTGATTGTTTGCATAGACAAGGTTGGCCTATGTCTCATTTGATGTAAAGTGTAGCGGTTTTGGCGCTGGGGCCCATTTATCCTCTGAAATTGTAGTATAGACTTGGAGAGGCAGATGCGAGGGCATTCCAGCCAGTGGATGGTTTATAAAGTAAAGTCAGTACAATGTGCCTTCCGACGAGCACACGCAATCTAGCTAAACTGAGTATGTGCTACACTTTTGATTAGAGTCGAATGTGTATGGGAATATTCACGAGATTAGCTTCCTCAAATACATACATAGAGACGAAGGCTTAGAAATATGATCCATTTCCCATTCTATAAATTTTCGCCCTGGAGCGGATTCTAAGCCACCAGTCCAAGTATATAAACAAATTAAACTATAAAATAAATCCAGTGCCGCATTCCCCGGTATAAATAACTAGTAATTACATTGCAGCTGCGTTCTTGGAATAACGCACATTAGTCGGCCATGTTTGGGCATAGCCGTAATTGTGCGGCCATTGTCGTTGTTGTCTGAGCGCAGTCACAAGGAATGCAGTAGCAGGTTGTCAGTTAATACAACGATCCGATGCGAAAATGTCTGGAATGTGGCGGTCTACAAGTGTGATCACTTTATTAGATGTAGTATCTACCTAATTGGATGTTATTAACTCCGAGAGATTTAGGATATCCATGGTGTAACATTAGGGGTAAACTGGAACTTTCCAACCAACTTAGTTATTGCGATAGCATCGCGAATATTCAATCGTGAAGGGATGTCTATTTATCTTAGATAATAAAGATTACTCTCAGATAATCCTATTACCTAATCAGAATCTATATCGATTGGTATTGCACAGTACTAGCAACTTTAATAAGAATTCTATAAGTAACTAATAACAAACAAATAACACACAATAACAATAAATAATAAATATAAAGTTCTATAAATAAATAATAACAACAAATAGGGCACACAGTTCTACTTACTGTTCTTCGTTTACTTCTACCTGTCTACTTACTTCTTTGATCTGTATTTCTACCCTATTTCTATTGTCCTTTTCTATGTTACTTCTGTCCGTGTATGTGTAATTTTCAAATAAAAATCTATTCTATTCTATTCTATTCTATTCTATTCTATTCTAGCTAGGTCCACGGCTTGTGAAGAGCAGTTTCACTAAATTGAATGGATTTCCAGGAGCGTCTGCTAAAGAAGCTCGGAGACGGTGCCTACCCGTTCCGCTTCACCATCCCGGCCGGAGCTCCGGGCTCCGTGACGCTGCAGCCGGGGCTGGAGGACGAGGGTGAGCCCTGCGGGGTCCATTACTACGTCAAGTTGTTCGTCGGAGACTCCGAGATCGATCGCTCACATCGCAGGTATTCTTTCGTCCGTGCCTTTGCCGTAGCGGTATTACCTTAAGTGATCTCACTCATAGAAGAGACTATCTCTGGTTTTCAAAGCTAAGATTCGGATCAGACATACGACGTAAGTATTTATAGTAAAAAATATTGTGTTCGTAAACATAATATGGCAGAACATTCAAAGTCACAAGAGAGAAAAAAAAATATTTTCTTCATCTCTTGTAAACTAAGGTAACTAAGTTCTAATTTGTTCCTTTCATGACAGGAGTACGGTAGCATTGGGTATCCGTAAACTGCAGTTTGCTCCATCCCGTGTCGGTCCGCAGCCCTGCACAGTGGTGCGCAAAGACTTCGTGCTGAGTCCTGGACAGCTGGAGCTTGAAGTCACCCTAGACAAGCAGGTAATACACTAGCAGGAGTGTAGGTAGATTTAGGAGAAACAACGTTTGAGTAACTAATCTTTTTCTACGAAGCTCATCTGACTGTGTTACAGACTTGATATTGGATGGAAATCTGAGCTAAATTTATTTATTTATTTTATTTGGCTAACAAAACAAGTTACAATCTGTAATTAATATAATCCTACAAATTCTTAAAATTAAACTAGACTGTAACTCTTTACAATTAATACACAATATATTCTAAGCACATCACATCATTAGAAAAAGAAAATTAAAAATAAACACAATTTAAATTTAGAAAAAATAAAAATAACAACAAAAGAAAATGTTAAACTATTAACATTTTTTTTTAGCTATTTAGTGCAAATTGTCCTATAAATTTATTTCTTAAATCTATGGAGTCTACTCTCGAAAATATCCAGAGAAGAATGTTGTGCAACAGTATCATTATAAGTTCGACACATTCTGGTGATAGGGTTATAATAAGAGGTGTTGTTCTTATAAACCAGAAGAGAGAAGAGTCGAGGGGAAGGTTTTCTCTTACGATAGTAAGTAATGAAGTTGAACTCGGATAGAAGAGATGGAGAATCTAAATGGCTGTGCAAAATCTTGTAGAGGTACATCAACTCCTGGTACTTGCGACGAGACGCAATGGTAGGGATATTAAACTCATGAAGCCTCGACGCATATGAAGTGCACCTTCTGCCCAGATTGAGCCTGAAAGAAAGAATCTTGAGAAAGGTTTTTTGAACCTTTTCAATTCTATTGGAATGAACTTCATAATAAGGGGACCAGATTACCGAGCCGTATTCCAACACACTTCTAACCAAAGAGTAATAAAGGTGAATAAATGTGGATTGATTTTTGAAATCCTTAGTTGAACGGGATATGAAACCCAGTAGTTGGGTGCACTTGGTAATTACGTATTTGTAGTGTGACCGGAATGACAAACTCTCATCGAAGAAAACCCCCAAATTGACCGCTGACTTAAGAGGACGTTATTGATTCCATAAAACATTTGCCTGCAGCTATACCAGCATGGCGAGACGGTGGCCGTAAACGTGTCCATCCGTAACCATAGCAACAAGGTGGTGAAGCGTATCAAGGCGAGCATACTGCAGGGGGTCGACGTGGTTCTGTTCCAGTGCGGACAGTACCGCAATGCCGTCGCCAGCCTTGAGACACAGTGAGTATATTACGTGGTCAGCCATAAGATCATGTCAGCTTAACTTTACCTATATGAGAGTAAAACAGACTGTAAAATGGCGTATCCACTTGCTGACGAATCATTTGGTTACTTCGGTAATAATGTTAAAGAAATCTTGATAGGATCCATATTTTGGGACCAGCAGAATTTGCAGCTTAAAGTTTGCACCGTAAAACTTATTATTTCCAGGGATGGATGTCCACTACAGCCAGGCTCCAGCCTGCAGAAGATCTTACATCTCACTCCCACGCTGGCAGACCATCGCGACAAGCGTGGTATAGCTCTCGATGGACAACTCAAGCGCAACGACACTACCCTCGCCTCCACCACGCTGTGAGTATCAACGATGTGATTGGATGTTGGACGGAGAACTGGTCAAAAATTCTGAAAAACAAAGTCGCGCCTATACTGTAAAGTCTTGAAAATCTATAAAATAATAGATATAAAAATAATTTGTCCTGAATTACTGGCGAATCCCGATAAGATAGAATTTCCGGAAATTAACCCGGGAACCGAAAATAACGCGAATTCCGAAGTTTTCGCGGACAAAGTTGCGGGCGGCCATTGGTATACTTATAAAATAATTTCCCGTGATATTATATTCTTATTTCTATGTCCGATATGGCGGTTTACAAGTGCGACCAGTGCGACATAAACAACCATAAAACCTTGATGAGAACCGTCCTCCATTAAAATCAATTAAACTAATCTCATTATGAGCTTTGTTTCTGAACATTGTTTCAAGAAAATTACCTAATGGATTACTTTTTAATGACTTTGATCTCGGAGTAAAGTTCCTTACGATGCGTGAACTCAAATTTTTGCGGAAACAGACTTTTGAAATTACCGCAATTAAATAACTCATAGCTTTATTTTCTGTTATTTAGTGTCCGACTTGGTTTGGATAAGCCATTCGCCGATAACCAGCGAAAAAATATTTTTTATACAACATCCATTTTATAATTTTAAGTAAAATTTGTAATTTACCGCCCATTACTCAGTAACTATTACTGTATTCTCAGTAATTATGCCATTAGGGGTACTAAATATTTGTGATGTAACTTTGTCAATAATTAGTTTTGGACACAAGCGAAGAATGGAATAGGTATCACGAGTAGGTATTAACATCACGTGTAGGTATTTCAGAAACCTAATGAGTATGTTACGTTTTGTACGAGTATAACGAGGTACTGGCAGCTTACGGCTGGGCTTGTCCAATTTGAAATGTGAATATATTTTCTCCCTCATTACCTTGTAACTCGAGAACTGCCTACCGGTTACCTGCCTACAAGAAGATTTCTATCAAGTTTCGAACCTCTAATAAGCAATTATATTATAACTGACTGAACCCTTCGACTTTGTTTGCGAAAAAATGCAAAAGACTACGATTATATTAGTCTAGTGTTTTCTAGTAGTTTACGCTAAGTCTTGGAAATTAGAGGTTAAGAAGCGATATAAATAACTTTCGGGTCTTGAGTTTCAGGGGCAATGAAACTTGACACAAGTTTACACCACTATGCATTTATCTCTTTGTACTAAGAGCCATTGCTGATACATATATTCGTAGGTAAATGATTGTGTCTATTAATGAGAGCACCGTTATTGCAGCTTGCTAGACCCGGAGCAGCGCGACGCGTTCGGCATCGTGGTGTCGTACAGCGTGAAGGTGAAGCTTTACCTCGGGGCCCTCAGCGGGGAGCTGGCTGCTGAGCTGCCGTTCATACTGATGCATCCTAAGGTACTGTAACATTTATCCTGCTGCGCTATATCGCTGTAATCTGTCCTAGCTTGTGGCTGTAACTGTGTTACACTGTCTAGTTCAAAGGTTCCAGTCCCAGCACAGTAATCGAAGGATATGACCGATAAAAACGTTTCTAGCTAGGCCAAGAAATCTGTATTAAAAATGGATGTACTTATGTTATGTTCTACAGACGTCTACGCTTCTTATGTAATGAAATAATCTCAGGTGGGTGAATTTCAACAACCTCGATTTTTGACTAATTACGCTGGCGAAATTTTATATCCACTTTCTATAACTTTTTTGTATTCGAAGTAATAGCTAAAAATATATAATATTCAGTCATATGGTACACATTTTTTAAAACGTATTATTTCTTGAGATATCTGCATTTAAAAATTTTAATCGCCACCGATATTATTATCAAACCACCGAAATTGACAATCTCTCCACTGAAATTTATTACAACCAGCGGAATTATAAATACAAGAGAACATCATACGAATTACCTATTTATTTATTTTATAAGAACTTGAAAACTTTAGATTTTTCGTTTATTAGTTGGTAATAATGTTTATCATCATGATTATAGCTTAGAAACTATGATAACAAATTTAAGGAACACGTTAACAGTTAGGGAAATATTTTATGACATACTTTAAAATGCTTTCTAGTAAGTTTTTTCTTAGCATAAAACGTAGTGGTTATGGTATCTCCTTTAAGATCTCGCAGTTCTGACTACACCATTTCAGGAACCTAGCCGTATTTATTTATATGTACGTAAAAATCTTCGAAAACCAGAAATAAGGATCATTTCTTTTCACATTTGAAAGTGTACCTCGTTAGCTACCTTTATATATAAGGAATACCCCATCCGGAAATTCACGGTATCGGAGATATGACATTTTATGATTTTTTTGAAAATCTCCTTTTAGAGGAGTAGAATGGCATATAAGAAATAAATCACATTTTATACTTTGACCTCCCAAAAATCTATCAACATGGAATGGTCAAGCAAAATTAAATGTTTTTGCCAATTAAGCCCCTACTCTTTCAAAATAATATACTGCGTCATGCGTACCCTTTATCAAACTAAATTCCTTATTTAATAAGCTACTTAAAAAGGTGTAACTTATTATGAGAATGCTTACCAGCAGCTGATCAATATAGGTTTCGAAAAATACATTCCGTGACGCTACAGCCTATAGCAGTGTTATATTGAGGCAAGTAGAATGTAGAACTCTTCTGTTATCATCAGGCGTACTCGTTCAAACTACTAAGGTTTATCGCAAAGTTACTCGGGTTTATTCGTAACTGTTCATCTATAGTAGCAATTTTGGGTGGTTTCCTTGAGGTTGAACTGAAGGCCAAGTCATATTCAATATCACAAAACGTGGGATTGAAGTAGATAATAATTACGTGCATGAGTACACCTACTAGGCCAGTAGAACATTCAATATAGTATAGATATTTTTTCTGAGAACAGTCAGGACTCGGAAAAATATTACATTGTTATTGGTCAGCTATTAATATTGAGAGATGAATCTTAAGTGCCTGGAAGAACTTAGTTCATTTAGGAACGGTTCCCTTCCTATGATCTTATAACGTCTTCTTGTCGATATGTGTACTTATGCTGTCTATCGATTGACCTACAGTGCTCAGACTGCATCAGGAACACCATTAGGTATGCTAATCGCCTACCAAAAAGGAACTGGACAGTAAAAGTGCCAGCCATGTTAGTCGTTTAGACACCGAAAGATAGACGAACAGTGCAACTGGCTGGATGCTACAGAGCGGCTGCCTGGGGTAGGAGTGAGATATACCTTTTGAATTTAGTTTAATTAAGTGTGCGAATTACGTGAAATCATTATTTTGAATAAATAGGAAAGAATCAGGAAAAAAATTATAAACCTTTTGGTAATTGTACTTTGACAATGCCAAGTTGATGTCTGTTGTTTTGTCTGCAATGATTATTTATTTATCTAGTTGAATTACTGAAATATACACATATTTTAGTTTTTTATGCATTTCCATTTAATAATAAGGTGATTTTAAAAATATTACAAAATGGGGCATAACCCTGAAGCCGTAATTTTTTTAATGGGTCTTCCTACCCATGAAGGTAGAAAATGGGCTGTACTTTTACATCTCAATAAAAATAATACCCGTTTTCCAGTAATCCTGTATACAAAAAGGCAAAATATCAATTACGGTGACATTATTAAATTACGGTGGCCCCCTTTTTTGCCACCAGAGCCACTGGAGTTGCGACACCGTACTTAGAATTAAGTAACAAATTTCAAATTATAATGGACACTATTATTTTAATTGTAATAATTCATTTGCAATTACGTCGATACATCTAATCTTTAATCATCTGTAAAATTTCTTTTTAAACAGCCTTTTAGTTTTTTAAATACACAGGACACCGTTATATGATAAATTTGTATTCCTGCGCCACCGCAGGTTATACTTACGTTTTTGGTGGGAAAACTGTTCAGTGTATCAAACATCCTTGTACTTGGTATACGATGGCTTGACAGAGCAGTGCGGGGAAATATAGCTTAGCATCTATCTCATTAATTATGATGAAATAGTGTAATGTTCAAAATGCGCCAGCGTTATTGACATTTTCCGCGGGACATTTTTAAAAAGCTGTTATAGGTACTACCGGGTTAAGTTAAATTTCTGCTCATGGTGTAAATAATAGTGTCATTTAATGTATTTTTAAAATATGTATGTATTCTGTTAAATTAATTCACCTGAAAATTGAAATAGCCAAATTTATTTTTGCAAATGAAGTGGGGACATAGCACCGCAATTAGATTTAGAGTCTTTGATAATTTTTTTAATGCGTAAACACATAGATTTTGGTCTTAAGTTTTAAACGTTAGTCTAGATCACTGTCTGAACTTAATGAAAAAAAATTAATAAATGTGCATTTTGCACTTTCCACTACGATTTTCATCCACGCCGCGCTAAAAACGTACCTGGGAAATTCACCCAGGTATCTCTTATCTCAAGACAAAAAGGCCCATGTTGTAATGGTGGGAAAAATATTATTATATGTCGGACCTAACCTATATCCTTTCTTCTATCCATTATATTTTGAACTTTTCAACTAAATAAGTTGAGTATCTCACTCAGTCTGAAACACAGAATATTTAATTGTTTTGAGACAAGCTTTTCATGTTACCTTTTCCCTGTCCACTCGTGATAGGTATCATGTTGACCTAAATCTGCTCTTACGAGATCTTTGTCCTTAACCAACCACAGATCAATCAAACCCTAGTGTTTCTTGAGCTTGTAATGCGAGAGTGTACTCTTGGTTCTAGACACATTAGTCAGAGCTAAGCTAAACAAAGTACTAAGATATTTGAATGGTCGTAGGGTCCACCGACCTACATGTACGTCTCGTCTGTACCAAATAGATTCTGGTACGTATACATACCCTGTAGGTTTTGATTCAGAAAATTGCAAGTGAAAATAATAAACGGCTATCGAATTTATGAATTGCGTTCTTAGAAGTTGTGATTTTTTCACGTATCTGGTACAACAGTAGACAGTAATTGATATAAATTTTTATTAGCTTCTAATACCTCCATTCCTGAGTAGGTTTCTCAGACGGACGGATCATGATTTATCGGAACAATATCAAGTTGTAGTGATCCTATTAATACATGGAAGTTCCGTTTTTTCCTGATTTGAACGGATAATTAACAATTTGGGAATACAAGAAGTTATATGGACTGTTATAACAACTTGTATATATAATATGTATAATAATAATTGTATTAGGCGTTACAATTAACAACACATTAACCTAGTCCCACATAAGATTTCTCATGGCGATTGTAGTAAGTGCAAGTGCCTGTTGTCTAAGCAACGGTATATGAGTAAGTATCAGAAACATCCATGAGGGATCAGCATATCAATGTTTGCACCTACCGGGATTCGAACCCAGGACCTGGCGTCGCAGGCGGGTCACTACCACTAGTAAATATATATATGTATATGTTAATGTCCCTATTATGTATTTATCTAAGTAGATAATTAGGTATTGTTATTATTTAGTAAATATATTTATTTTTAATATATTTATATTATTATTATTACATATTATTAGTAAATATATTTATATTATTGTTAAGTTTATTTATATTTTAATATGTGTGCACATATGATATTCCTTTTATATATTATAAAATTTTCTTTGTACTTAATGGTTTTCTGGAAGAAATCTCTTTTAGACATAAGCTCGCCGTTGTACTATTTCTTTTACAACTTACTGTCTATGATAAAAAATTATGTGTACAATAAAGAATACTAAGAATACTAAGAAACTTGCAGAAATAGTTTACTTACCCAACTTGAACATTAATTAAGATATGTTAGGCAACAACCACTTACCACTCCCTTATTCACCATATTCCTGAAGATTTAAAACTAACCAGTGTATCTCCACAGGAGGGCCGAGCGAAGGTGATCCACGCAGACAGCCAGGCCGACGTGGAGATGTTCCGCCAGGACACCGTGCATCATCAGGAGAGCGTCGAGGTCTACTAACCAGCGCAACATAACAATAGTAGTCAGAGTTCTCACTCTTTACTCAGTACATATTCCGTTTTCATGTGCTCATTTATTGTAATATTCTTTGCTTTATTGTCGAAGTATTAAACGTGAATTTTTGAGCTCTACAGCACCATGTATAGTACAATGTATTCAGGATCGAGCACGTAATTAAGTTAATGTGTTATGTTGGTCTTAATGTATTTAACGATTCAATCCTAGAGTTATATTAATACAAGCCTGCAAGTCTGATATTGTAACATGTCAGAAGTTTTTTTAGACGAGATAATAGGTAAGCAAAATGTAGCCTTTAAAAAACTAATAGCCAATTTCAATACAAGAGATCAATGAGAATCTTAAATTTTGTAATTTTGTATGTAAGCCATTGAAGATTTGCAAAAAACTCTCCAGATAGGTTATGATTTGCTGTATAGGCTACAGCACGCTGCATCGTGGAGTAAGCCCAGCTTAACGTACTCGTACGTGTACGATGTCAAGGGTATATTTTGTTATTTAAATAAGTTTGTAATTGCCTGGACTATCAGTTTTATTGTTAGTATGCAATAGTTAATTATGTTCATGTAAGTACCTACTTTAACTTCATCTAATCTACCATTATCTTCATAAAGTGATATTACTATAAAATTATCTTTACACTATTACTGACTATTTAAATGTACTATTAATGATTAACTTTAACCATACATAATTATTATTATACAAAATATAATATAAACATTAGCCTATTTTTCTGTTTTATTATAATGCTATTAGTTTTTGGGAGACAAGGATTTGACCACTCTCTGGAAAGAGATTAACATTTTTTAAATAAATGGTATGAGTAAAAAATACAAAGCCAGGTAGGTATGTAGGTATGAGCACGCCCTTATAAACTCATCGTTACGTTGTCCATCTGCACATAGATCTGCACAAAGTTGTCAAATGCTTATCGATGTTTTTGTTCTACCCTCGTTTTAGATTAGAACGCCTTTCATTAATTATATCCTTATCAAGAAACCTTAGGTAAACATGGAGTCTATACTTGGAATTGGAGTCGGCTTTAATAAGTATCACCAGTGTTCACTCCAACTTATCTATTACTTCTTCATTCGACATCGAAGCCACGAAAAACAGCTAGTATTGTATAAGAATACAATGAAAGTGCAATAAAACCGTTTGTTGACAGACAATAAATATACAAGCAGCAGACGTCACGTGCGTGGGATTGTGGACGGCCACAGAGTAAATAACGCGACGGGTCCCCTGTTTACTCAACTGCGACACTGCGATTTGTCTACCGATATCTACGAGAGATTGTAGGATGTACTGGCATAGCTGTCCTATGTCTTGCTGGATATAAATCAAATCAAATGAAATCAAAATTTCTTTATTTGCAACATTAGTTGTACACATAATAATAAAATCAAGTTAAGATTACAAGTATTAAAAGAGTAATATACAAATGTTGCAAAAATATAAACAATATAAATACATGTAATCGCTTTTCTTTAGGAAAAAAATTGCTGCTAGATTTTAAAACCGACTTAGACTTTGCTAGTTAAGGTTTGATTTCTACATAGTTTTGTAGAAAATAGGATAGTTTATAAAAATATACTTATATTAAACTCCTTTCACACGAAGCAATCTATTGGCCAATCAGATTGTCGAAAACGGATAGTTAGTCAGAAATAATTTGATTGACCGTCCACGCAAATAAAACGGTAACCCTAAAATTTTGATGAGACTTAAATTTTCAAGCTTTCTCCGAACTTCTAGTCTTATGCCCCCCTCGTTTTCTTTCAACTCTGTCGATTCCCAAACACTCTACAATTGGCAACACAAAGTGCATCGCATTAACCCAGATTCGAGTCGATCGTGATAAATAACAAATCAAACGGAATTAATTATGACGTGTGAACAGGGTTACCTTTATGGAAAATTTAAATATTTTAGAAGTTTTGTAGGCATAATTATTTTTTATAAGCAAATAATATTATATTTGCATAAAGCATCGTATTCTTGCTCGAAGGCACATAGCTACCAAACACAAACATTAATAATACATATTAGTTCATATTATTATACTCGTAGTTCGTTCATAATGCGGCTATAGTCGATTGTAAGTAGCAGAAAGTCCGAACACTGTTTATAGATCATGCTAATATGATCGTCATAAATACGTTCGACTACATACAGTGTTCTATCGTACGTAACGCAATTTATTTCGTACATGCGTGCGTATGCGTCTTTACGGGTAACTTTCCGTATTCTACTAGTGTCCAGCTATGTCGGGAACATTTTCATGATGCAAAATATGACCTACTAGCAGATGTCTTCGTCCACACGTGATTTAACATTAGATTACTACATAGTCTATGGGTTACTTTGATGTATAAGCTATCCTGATAAGCTATACTATCAGGTTTTGTAGTTCGTCAGTTCTAGCGTGAAAGAGTAACAAACATAAAAACGTCTTCACATTCTCATAAACTTTCACGTTCATAATATTAGCGCCTAGGATAGGATGGTAACCCTACATGATCAGAGAAATAACGATCGGTGATTGACTAGCGGCGGCGGTAGGCAAACAACAGGTAATTAGGTTAAAATGAGCCGCGCGTAGAGCGGTCTCATCGGTACACTATTTAGGTGCTCGTGTGAGAATTAGTGCCACGACCTGTCGAATGTTTCAATGCGGCATTCTCTTATATTGGGACAAGACAATATGTTCGGTATAAAAATACAATATAATAATTTTACAATCATTTTTGAGAATTTTCCTGACGTTTTCATTCATCAGAAATGTGTGCGGTTCTGGATTTAAAAAGTACCTACGATTTTATTTTCTTTTTTCTTTGCCTTTCTTCTACTATAATATTATGTGCGGGTATACCAAATATATATACCAAATAAATAAATATTTTCATACTATGGATACTGAATATATTATTATAACGACAGTATGTTTCATAGAATAGTTCCCTTGGTCGACTTAGGAACTAATATTTTTTGTGCTCAGTTACACGGATTATGTAAACATGCACTGAGCAACTAGCGTTTAAGGAACTATTTCGTGAAACGCAATGAAATACCTTACAATAATACTTCTGAATAGTAAGGTCTGTGGGGTGAGCACGAACCTCTCGATAGTCCGTAACGCTAGCGTCAAATCACATAGACTTTGTTAGCGAGTCGCTAACGTTACGCTGCGGTTCGTGCTTACCCCTCTGATACAATTAAATATTGAACGCAATCAAAAACTGTTTCTGCGATTATGTGTATAGGTAGGTACTTCTTCCTACCCAATTTGTGGTATTGTTAAAAATTTACATTAATTTATGTGTTATCATAACTTTATACATTGGATATAATGTCCATTAGAATACCCATGCAGGTATGTATTTATTGCAGGTCTTATTAATTATCATGACACGAAAAGTATCTGTGTATCTCGTGCTACAAATTTTCTTATTCTTAATTTCTAGCGAAATTTTTTAATTTATTGGAAGTTTGGTAGAGTATTTTTATGTAGTAGAATGATTTCCGAATTCACGATGTATGAAAATGATGACGAATGGAAACGTCGAGAAAATCAGGGGGTGTAAAATTCGCTCAAATTAAAACTGTCAAATCAACTTTCATGCCTATGAAATAATGTTTTTATAATTAAGGCCTTTCATGCAATTTATATACAGGGTGTAACAGACGAGGTATGTTAAGCGAAATAGTATTAACATAGTTCATTATCAAGAACCTATCCACAAAATTTGAGATTCGAATTCATGTTTATTTTTCCTGATAGTATGGAGAATTCCATCTAAAACAACTCAGGAAAGTTCATACAATAAAAAAAAATTGAAGAATAAACATGGTGACTTTGAGAAATTTCGTGGAAGGTTATTTATAGGGGTATGATTTTTGGTATTTTGCTTAAGAACCATATTTTAAACCTGCATAGATAAGTCCAACTTATTACAATTTAAAGACTTAGCATAATGATTCGCGGAGCGAAGACCAATCATTAATCTTAGATTAAAGTATTGTTTAACATAAAGGTACAATTTCCTAACTTGTATCATGTCAGGGGGTAGGTTACCTGCAGCCGCGGGGGTGGGGAGTAGGGGTGTACCACTATGTTATGTTATACCTTCACCGCTAGCTAGTGCCGCTATTAAAAATTAAAATCCTCATAATACTCCAGTTTTATGCTTAAAATATCTACAACTTTGTTATGCTATCTCGATATACATTACTAAATATGTAGGTCTACAGTGCTAAATACTGGCAGATGTCCAAAAATTCCATTGAGTGGCCGTATGTATGTATACAGGGTGTAAAAAGACAAGTTTTTTTAATAACCTCGTATTCATTGTAATGTTACGATTTTTTTTTATGAAACCAACCCTGGGAAATGACAAAAACAATATGAAAAAAAAAGATGTTTGATGCGCAAAGTACTCGTACAAATGTACCTACAAAACTAACATTTTAATATTATGACATGGTATCTTTGAATAAAATGTTTGTTAACCGATTCCAAATGGATTTATGTTAAAAAATGATAATATTAACGTAACTTTGATCCTCAATATCTTGAAAACCCGTGGATTCCCAAAAGTGCTTCCATATAAAAAAATATCGTGATGTTACAAAGAATACGGGGTATTAAAATAACCAACGTTGTATTTTTACACCCAGTAGGTATATTAACTTTCAAGTTTCATCAAAAACAAGCAGTAGCCTTAGTAAAATAAGTAGGGAATTCATTCTACCCAGTATTTCACTATACACGATGTACATATTTGTATAATTCACTTTCATACCACTAAATAAAAAATTTCATGCAAAGGAACCCATCTTTGACCAGTCCGTGTGGTCGAATTTCTTTTTAGATTACTTATTTTGTTTAGTTACTAAATCCTAGTCATAAATAATAAAGTATCCACAAATATAGGCTAAACCTACAAGAGCAGTCAGCACCTTTATAGCTCCACCGTTTATAGTTTTATAGTACCCTAAAATATGTGTATCTCCTTCAAAGTTAAGAGAAATCAACCTATCAAAATATGATGTAAAAATAGCCATACACCTTGTCCAGGCAGTCAAAGATGGAGGCATTTACTAGTATAACGAATAACAAGACCACGACGTACTTTCCCATCTTAAAGAGACAAAGTCGCCTGTAATTAGGTAAACGTGAAGTGTTGACTCCAGCGCTCGAGCTGATTAAGTTTCCGCGGATGGAGGTCGAGTTTAGTTCGGAAGTTCAGTAATTATCGGGAGGTGGCGCCACTCGTCTCGACACTTGGCTCAAAAGTATACCCGCAGCTACGACACAGCCCAGTCACAGCCTATCGTTCATAAAGATAATCATGTTCATATTGTGTTAAAATTAATAAAATTAATCTGGTCCAGATGTGGTTTAAATATGAAACCGATAGCTTATCGCTCTTTTGTACTTTCTAGCTATCAATCAGTCTTATTACTTTTATAAAGATCTTCGCGGTTTTTTTCTTTTGTGATTTATTTATTATTATTATTATTAGAACGGCTGAAGTAGCCACTTACTCTAATATATTATATGTCACGTTATCAATTTATAAAATAATCAAAGATACAATCATTAAATATATCATACAATCATACAATAATTAAGGTCAAAGTAATTATGCATTCAATGTACATACACAATAGAAAAAAAAGAAAACTTATTCATGATCAATCATTCTAGTGAGTTATATCCCAAACGATAGAGTAGGTCGAGTAGTTTTGGGTTATATACAACGAAATTGTAATTAATAATAATTTTTATAGCACCTCAATTATTTTTATTTAGGTGGCGAAGGTGATGATGACTTCACAGCCATTTTTCTAGCAGAATCACCTAGGCAATATCTGTAATAGTTTATATCAGTTTATATCTTATATCTACACAAATCTAAGCTATGAAAATCATGATGACCGCTATTCAATATTTTCAAAGTAGCAGGTTTAATAAAACATTTATTACCTGTTACACTGACGACGATGTCGCTTCCACTGTGACACGTTGTTGAAAAGCGCCCGGCTATGTTGTTCTTTTCTTTTTCAACTAGAGGCCTATTGAGCTACGTCTAGGGGTGGTTAGTAAATCTAGGTAAAATATATAGGGAGGTACTGAACGTTTCGTACCTACGGAAGTACCTACCATATTTATGTAAAGCTAATTCTTATTCTTTATCGTACACAGAAAACATATTTTAAATAAACATTTACAAAAATACTCGTATTGTACAAATGCGAGCTTATCTCTCACAGATTTATCTCCGTACGTATCTTCCAGATTTTCGTTAATAATTAACTAACATACATACATATAATCACGCCTTTACGAGTATTCCTTACGGGGTAGGCAGAGCACCAACGGCCAATTAATTAACCTCGTAAATATTTTAATTTCTAAACTTATGGAATTTATTATCTTATTTTATTAATCTGCTTATGTTGCTTGTCTTTTTTCTATAATAGATATCTAAGTTGGAGCATTGTGCCATGAGAAATATACCACAAATTCACTAACATTTACAGACGTTTATATTACATACGAGTACTTATTAAAAAAATATTAAATATACAGAGTAATCCCACTGTATATACCTATTCATAGGTTGGTATGTAGTTGGCAAGAGCTTTTACTTTAAGCGTTCCGCACAAAAAGCCATAAGTATGAAAATATCGTTACTGTGTTAATATTCTGTTATTTACTGTTTTCAATAACCCTCTTCACTTCCGGCAAAATAAATTAACGGAATAATTCCTACAGGATCGCGGAAGGAAGGCGCAGCTCTTGTGAACAAAGCTTTGTGAGGCGACGGGAAAGCCTCCGCCTTCCTCCGCCATACAAGCACGTTATATTGAGATATCTGTTGTTCTATGTACTACGATGCGGCAACAGCTAAGCTAAAGGTAGAATAAGTTAATGTTATTATTAAAAAAGGCACAGAAACGATGTTGATTTTGAAAAATAATGTTAAAGTATGGAATTTTTAGGGCGTGTTCACAAGGACGACTAGACCGATTTCGTAACTTACCGGTCGCGATTCTATATGTATAATAGGTAGTCATTGTCAAAATTATAATTATCTGGCAACTTAAAGTATATGCTCTAAACTCAGTTAATACAGATTGTTTGAATTAGTCGCGTGGTCGTCGTCTTTAGGGTTGAACATGACATGACTAACGTGATTTTTATTATGCTATTACGTATCTATCAATACGCTTCTGGTTGGCGACGGTACATCATCATACTGCATTCAAATTGTTCTACTAAACAAGCTTAAGGTGGCCATTGACGATCACTTTTGCACATCCCTCCGGGGGTAAAATTGTCGCGTCACTCTAATTGGCACGCTGTCAGTTAAAACTCTAGAGCGATGATGATACAATAAATATTGGACTAACGAACAAAAGCGTTCGTCTATATCCATCATTTACACTTAGCGACGACGCATAGTGCATTTGACGACACCACTTCGTACACGACCACGCCAAGTCGCTCCTAACTGCAGGACAAACTATTGCATTGTTCCGCAATGTTCAGTGCGCCATAAGAGCGTAATTGCGCCGAATTCAAACCGGGGTCGGTCGGCCCGACTCTATCGGCCGAGCTTGCGACATAGTTCGGGAACTTGCTTCGTTCCATTGTTAATAGACTAGTGATTCGGTCCCGAATTCCCGATTCGCTTAGTCCAATTGTTTTTGTATTTTTCGCGATTATCGTAATATGCTGAAATAATAAAGAGGTATCTAAAAGTATATCCCGAGCTGATGCGGGGTTTCACTAGAATACATCGGCTGCATCTCTTTTTGTGCAGATCGTAAGAGTCGACTAAGGTACTCGGGCATTCTCCCAGGCAATCTAGCAACATATAACTGATCATTTATTACTATCACCGCTATGGTAAACGTGGGTGTAAGATCTTCTTTATGATCGTGCAGTTCTGGCTAACCTATTTCAGAAACATAGCAGTGTGCATGTGTGTATGTATATCTAATAACATTCAATGGAAAGTTTTCTTTCTACCGGAGCAAGTTTTTTTAATAACGAAGTCACTATAATCATAATTGTCTTAAAATTATTGAAGCCGTATTGTAAAAGTCTCGTGTTCGGTTTTTGTACGAGAAAGTATTTATTTAATATACTGTAATAGAAGTGCAAGTGTAGGAAGTTCCTTCTTTGATGAATTGTATAGGTAGTTCCCAGGAGAAATAAGTTAAACAGCAGATACTTAAATATAAGGAAAGTTAAGCATACTTATGCTTGAGCGAACGTAGGCGGTTGTGTGGAGTGTTCCCAGTGTAAGTGAAGAGCTTATTACCTATCACCACTTTGTAGATTAGTCAGTAATGGGAATCTGTCTAGATAAGGTACATCGTAATCCTTCCTCCCTCACGAAGGTACGACTTCGCTCGTCTATACAAAATGCTTTGTCATGTAGATCTTAACAATATAATAAAAAGAATCAAGCAATATATTAAATCATGTTCCTATTGTAGGTAATTTATCAGTATTGTAGAAAATTATTTTAGTTTTAAACTTTTAAGATTCTCGTCACATGATTTTGTTAAGACCATACAACTAGAGTACCACCAATCTTAAAAATATTCTTCACTTATGTCCATGAACGTATAAAGAACAACGGACGTAATGCTGTCAATGCACAGATTGAAGCACCGTAATGGCGGCGCGTTGCACATGTATGCGTATTTACTAGTAGGCGCCGAGCTTACTATGGTTTGTATTTGAGGGTGGATAACGCGTCAATACACATCCCTACTCCATGGAATATCGTTACCGAGCTTACTATGAATGCTTCACTCTGTGTATTGACAACACTCTGTCCGTTATTCTTTATACGTTCATGCTTATGTCATTGAAAACGGAGGCTCAGGGATTTGTTTGTAAATGAAAATCCAGCAAATACTTTCAAGACAACTTTTAATCTCGTCCAAATAAATAAGTCAACAGTTTAGGGCGAACTCTTTGAGTTGTTCAAACATTAGTAACAAATCACATCTTACGTACAAATAATGCCTAACGTCCGTCAGAGCGGGCTCTGATATGCAATTGTCGGATATGAACTATGATACAAAGTCTGAAGTATGATTCTGTACTCTGTAACGCTCACTTTCGAACTCACGGTGTGTTTTACAATTGTTATTCTGTGAATTTGACGCCTATCAGTCAATCACAACGATCATAAAATAAAGTCACATATAGTTATTATTCATAGCTTATTTATCAAATTAATGTAACATCTCGGTAAGTATATCTTTGGTTATATAATTTCAGCTAATTATTTTCTAATTTGTTTATAACATCGTAAATTGTAATCACAATTTTATGAGCTGTTAAATAGAATATTAAAGTGAAATTTTGACATTGTACCTATATAACGTAACGTCGTATTCTCTAACTAAAACAATCCCTTCAAATTCGATCACTAGCTAGTGAACTGCCAAGATGAGATGAGATTACAAGAAGTCTCGTGAGATGCGAAATCGAGTTGAGCGTTACAGAATCGACCAGCTGCTAGAACCCAGTACTACAATCAACAACCTAACTAAACTGTAAAAACAAGACTAGTTAAACTTAAATAGGAAATTTACAACCGATATGTACATAAAATTACAGAGTTGTAAATAAGTATCTACGTGTCTTCATTGTGAAATTATTTAGTTGTCACTGTAGGATTGAGTTCTACAGTTGTTCATATGTTATATACAGGTTGATATGTAGGTGGAGCGTGGAGCAGCTCGAATAGCCTTGGTGCAACACGGTTACTGGCATGTAAGGGCATGAAGTGGGCTCATGTAGATGTCGTGGCCATATCGTAGAATTGATCATTTCATGAAATGGTCGAGCATTTCATGAAATGGTCGCATTTCATGAAAAGTTCAACTGTCTATTGGCCACATCATGATATGGTTTGGGCAGATCGATGATTAAAAATCGTTTCTCGATATGGGCAACTAAACGCCCGATCATTTCATGAAGTGGTCAAGATTATTGATCATATCGTAAAATAGTTACATGAATCACCGGTAGAGGCGCTGCGCGCGTTTTATTTATGTGTGAAGATGGCGGATTTTTCTTTTTAGGTTATAAAACAAATTAAAGAGAGTAGGGTGACTATGCAGAAGAAGTTCACGGATAGTGTGTTATATTGTATAATGTATATTAGACTTAATGGTGGTTTATAATAATATTGTTAAACAAAAACCTTAGATTACGATACGTTGCCCAGGCAGCGTCCGGCGATTTGGCCAAAGTCTTTTATGTTTTTAAATATTATATTGTGAAAATTCACATAAATAATAGTTTCATACCTTATGGTATACTTATACGGTATATATTATTTATATAAGCTCTTACCACATTCGGATTTTATGGACACCCTGTTAATACGATTTGGCCAAACGTTGACAAAATCGTGAAATGTAGACGATTTAACGATCTGGTCATTGAATTGGCCACTTCATGAAATGCGACCACTTCATGAAATGCTCGACCATTTCATGAAATGATCAATTTAACAATATGGCCACGACATAGACATCATGACCTGATAACACTTTGTATTAAGAGACATAATGGATTTATTTGAAATTGTGAGGGGCAATCGCGCTAAATGAACGTATTTACTTTTTAACGGAACGTTTTTTGACCATGGTTTCGTTTTTCTAACATTTTCTACAACTTTTCATTTAAATATTGTCAAAACTTAACGCATTACGAAATGTGTATAACATGACGGTTTCGCAGCTTTAGTTTTGGTATAAATACGTTCAACAATACCGCGATTGCCTGTGCCATAGCTTCTGTTAGTCCTAGTGACTCTTATTTTGGGATGTCAAAGTGTAGTGTACCATGCCATAGGTACCCACTGGCACTCCACGCTAACAAATTATACTCTGTGGAAGCTTTACTATTCCCAACATCGTAATGTTCACGATTCACATTGTTCCATATACGTCGAATATTTATAGTAATAACTGTACAATACTATAACATACACTCCCGGGTTGGATCGAGACCTGGAACTAAAGGCCGGATAGCGAAACAATGTAGACGTTTGTCTCCTAATTATGATTGTTATTTTGCATTACAACACTGTAAATTTAATAAATGGAATGGAAAATGCATCTAAAAATTGTTCGTGTAACCCGGAATAACTTCAAACCCTCGGCTTCAAATTCTAAGGTTTCAAATTCTAAGCTTTAAACCATAGGCTTGAAACCCTAGGTCTCAAGTCCCAGATCTCAAGCCAGCCATCGCGCCCTCTGCCAGCTGCTTTCACTAAGCTGACTTAAAATCTTAAATTCAAGTACAAACTTTATTTACATAAATTTATTTAATTTTATACAGATAACGACGAATTAATTAACTCTATAGATTTATTTAACTTGTAAATTTATTTGCTAGAGTTTCGTAGACATGTAAAAAAGTGGCAAAGTTTCAGTCACTTACACCTACTATTTACATCACAGAGTCGGAGAAATTTACAGAACGGTGTAACTAAAACAACGGCCGAGTGGCGTACACTGCGCAACGATTATAATACAAACACCAACATGTGGCGGGTAGAGACCAAAAACGAACGCAAGCGAATGTGAACGAATGGGGTTTGATGGTTGCAAACCGCACGCTCACAAACCGCCCAAAGCGAGCGAAGGCCTAGGAATGCTGCTGGCTTTCGCTGCCCTCGCTCACTTGTATACGCAGCACGAAACACCTCATTCACGGAGATTTTCTAAGTTAAACGCAGGATTCAGGGATGCGTTGATCCAGTAGTTTCTCCTTAATGGCGTCCACATTAAGGTCGGCGGCGGCCCGCAGCGTGGCGGAGGCGGAGCGACCGAGACCCCCCGCGAGCGTGACCGTAGCGCCGCCCGCGCCGCCCGAACCCCGCGCTCCCCACGTCCACGATGCGCCTGGGCCGTTGCAAGCCTGGGAAATAAAGTCAAGTGTAAAGTAACGTGCATCAAACATTGAGTGAGCAGGATAGAACAAAGTGCTTAAATCCATGGCAGCATATTAACCTTTCATTTAGAAGACAATTATTTAATTTCAATTTAACGATTAAACCTGACACATTTCAAGTTTTATGAAATTCGACGTATTTGACGACATAATTATCAAATTACATGTAGTGTTATCTCTATCTTAATTTATGTAAGTACATAAGTAGATTAGCTCTAAATAATATTCAGGTACAATTAGATTGCATCTAGATATCGGATGACACTTAACGCAAGTGCAAATTAACTGCCCTGCTTAGATGACAAGCACATTATTGTAATTCTCCCGAGCCCGCTCCGAATGGCGTCATCCAATCAGCGTCGAGTAATTAGGCGCGAGCGCAGCTATGTCATGCGATACCGGCGCGGCACCATTATCGCGATAACAGTTAATTAAAACTAACGCAACACAAAGAGCGTGGACACTAGCGCTCCGGTTTAATTACATGACCGCGCCTTCCCACCTTTAGTTATCGCGCCCAGCTTATTACAACAAAACTAATTGCTGTATTATGAGCTAAATAAATACACGCATCGTGACCGCGCGGAAAGAGGCGGCTAATATTATTCGAAACAAAAGGAGCAGGTGCGGAGGGTTAGTAGTAATGCGGGCGATGATAGCCTCAACAACCTCCGTCCAATTTGAAGACGTGCGGACAGTTGTCGGTGGGCCCGGTCGGGGGGCACGAGGGGAAGGGGGAGGCAGTTTTCCGTTTTTCCCTCCGCGTCCGAGCCGTCGCTCAAGCCACTGACAGGATATGCCTACTCGTAAAAGACACTGCACGTAAGCTCGCCCTGACTGATTATCGCACGAGTTTCATTATAGAGACAATTCCGGTCGAAACCATTTGCCGCAGAAATATTATCGCGACGGAAAATATTTGAGGAGCAGATGCATTTAAGTGTGGTTCGATGCGTGATCTACGGAAACGGTCCTTTGTCTAGTTCCAAATTGGTTTGGAAATTGAGTTATGAGAGACTGTAAATCGCATTTAATAAAATGGTAAATCTATACTTGCAAATGACCTGATTTCACAGAAATATAATGTAAGGATAAACTGAACAATTTGATTTCGACAAAGCGACGACGCCAAAGTTAATACATTCGGAACGAGAGAGAGAGATGCTCTGCTCCGGATCCGCCTCGAGCCACTTCCGGAAAACGCAGTAATTCATATAATTATTACTCGGAACTCCAATTCGATTAACATTAACCTTTACGAACTTGGCTTTGACGAGTTTGTTTTAAAATTCAACTCGTTCGTTACTTTATCGGTCGGTAACTCAGTTAAATGAACTTCAATGTTTCTATTTGATGAGGACTTTGCAAAGTAAATTCGCACAAGTTTTCGCATAAATACGATAAAGTTTAATGTTCGGGAGATCTAGATATGCTGGCAGAGTATATAGCTTTAATCTTTGCAGGCAGTTGGTGCGGTTTTGTGTTCGCAGATATTTTAATCCGTTCCCCACATATCGGAAGTTATCTCCGCCTGGGAACTAGCGGTGTGGGGGAACGCGCTGCCGGCGTGAGACGAACAAATTAACAAAGTCGCCGCACAGGGGACTTATGTGAGATTTTGTCAAGCTATTGCGGTAATGAAATCCCGCGTTTGTTTGTGACTGGGGCCGCCGAAGCCCCGGGGGCTCGTCACGTCGCGGTAGATAAACACGTTGTCAAAAAAACGCGCATCGCTTTATGATGTGCGGAGCGCTGGCGGCGAGTGTCAGTCGTCCCGGGGGAAACGACGGACGGACGCAGAGCCGTAAAGAAATATGATCCTGTATCTGCGACGGCACATAAACCAGCGCAGGTCGCAGATCGCCGTCATAAAGATACGGCTGACCGCCGGCGCGGCCCCGCGGACCTATTACCGTTCCGACTGACTCGCCGATCGTTCACATAAAATAAACGACGGTTAACTTTAAGTAGATAAAATCGCGCTAAGCCGCAGTTTTCTAGCTTTACGAAAATGTCGAAGGAATTTTATGAGACGCGCGGGTGTTTTATGATTTCTAAGTATATAGTCGACAGCATAACTATCCGACTCTGGATTTATACCACTTTTATAGACTTCTATAAATATTGATAAAGATTGAGGAAGTTAAGGTGTCACGTCACTGTATGGGAAGGAAATCAAATAAATTAGGTGTTAGACTATTTGAACATAAACAAATCCGTCTTACAGCCAATTTCTAAAACTGATTTTGAGAGATTTTTTGCATATCTCAGATTTAATCTTCAATTGTTTTCATACAAAATTTCAAATTAGGAATCAAACTTCTTTTCCAAATCCAAGATTCTTTTTGATCGCTCGTATTGAAATTGGCGGTTAATCTACTAGAGCCTTCATACTTTATAATGTGGATTTTTCACTATTATACGGTATAAGTTGCTATGCTCTATATTTGGCATCTTGTTCAGTATTGTTATACTTACTCTACATTTGAACTTTTAATAATGTAGATTAGAGCGAGAAGTGAGCCCCGCCCAGTCGCGCCGGGTATCACGTTGTCTCGACTCGTCACGTCGCGGACAAATTGGCGACAGGACGAAAGAATTTAATTACAAGCTCGGGTTGGGACTTATGCTGGTTGCCCTTTACGTCATGTGGAACTAATCAGTTCATAATTAATTACATTCCCGGGGTTTTATACGAGCGCTTTCGTTTAAACTAAATGTTGTTACTTTGATTAAATGTCGTGTGTAGCATTTTGATCCACCCTTACATTTTTTTCCTTTCAGTTTGTTTTTATCGTAGAACTAGTGGATACCCGCGACTTCATCCGCGTGGACTGCAGAAAAAACAAAATGTCGAAATTATCCGGGATAAAAATATTTTTCTGGGATAAAAAGCATATGTGTTAATTCAGGGTGTCAGATAGCTTCATACCAAATTTTATTAAAATCGCTTCAGCCGTTTTGACGTGAAAGAGTAACAAACATCCATCCATTCATCCACAAACTCTTCAGTTATATAATTTAAGTACAGATATCAGTTTACGTATAGATATCAGTCTAAAATGGACCTTGCATTCGCCACAAGGGTTGTATGGAAAGCAGTGGAGGCTTTTAGCAGATGTAGCGTCGATTGATGGTCGAGCGATGCGTAATGGGGTTCCGGATGGATGGGCGCATGTTTATCGGCAAACGACCGATTTATGGAGCGCTCTCGGTGTGCAAGTTTGGGCTATTTTGTTGTCTTTATGATCAAATGAGACTATGGACAAATTATGGACCCTAGCAACAGTAGGGCTCGAGTCTTAATTAAAAATCATTTCACAATACTACTACAATACAAGAAAACAATACCAATATTTGGCGCTACTAAGATTCGAACCCAGGATCACTATCTCAGCAGGTCACCAGGTAGGCTGGTGTAACTTACCGGCGTGGTAAGCGACGCGGGCGCCGTCCGTAACGGCGACGACACGGACAAGCTCGGTGCGCTCGTCGCCTCGCCTGGAACAAACAACAAAACTATATAATTGGAAAGGATCTGTACTCAATGTAATTTAGATCCAATCAGCCATTGGATAAAGATAAATTCTTAGGAAACAAGTAGTCATGAGTGATGTAACCCCTACTGTTACGTAGCGACGACTTGTTAAGCGAAAAGCTATTAATATAGCCCACTATATAAAGAACCTATCCGCAAAAGAGACTCGAAATCACATTTTTTAATATTGTATGACCATTTGAGTTCTTTAGGTATTTGTCCATACTATCTGGGAAATTAAACATTTTTTTCATAACTTTTCACTTAACATACCCCTTCCGACACCCTCTATAAAGAAGCGTCGTCACTCGGATTTATCTCGTCACTCCCTTGCCAAATGCGAGCGCAAATAATCATAACTTCAAGGATAAACCGACACTTTTATTAAGTGCAAAACTTTAGCTCAATTTGGTACTGTAATGAAATCTCAATGTACATAAAATATTACATATTCATTAGGGCACTTTAGAGAACGTCAGGGCGTGTCGGGCGGCCGACATAAATAACTCGAGGAGTCCCTGTTGCATGCCGCCGGAGGACTTACCTCCGACAGAGAAAAAAGATTGATTAATGGAGGACCAGAGAGAGACCCACGTACCAGTCTCGGATACGACAAAATAAGTAATTGGATTCGGTATACGTCGAGTCGGATACCTAAATCTAGGAATGGATTACGCTCGGCTAAGGTATAAGGGAGTTATGGTTTGTGCATCTTGTGTTATAGTGAGCTGAATTTATGAGATTTGTTTCAAGTTTAGTTCCCGATTCATATTTCTCGACTGAATTCTATTGATATCTTGGATATAGGGTACTGTTTCTGTTTACTTTAACCTTTGCATGATAAAACAGTTCTATATTTGACGAAAATGCATATTATTTTATAGACATATCATTCGTCATAAGATTGCCAAAATAAAAGACATCGTAATGTACCTGCCGAACCTGCCATTAAGATCTAAGATAGTCCTATAAGAACCATTAATAAAGAACACTAACAGCCAATTTCTATAACTGATCTTGAGAGATTTTTTGCATATCTCAGATTTAATCTTCAATTGTTATCATACAAAATTTCAAATTAGGAATAAAAAAATCCGAGATTCTTTTTGATCTCTTGTATAGAAATTGGCAGTTAATTAACTAGAAAACCAAGTTCAGAAACTTCAAACATCTGGCTTATTTTTACCAGATTAGAAAAACATGTTGCACCAAAACTCCTTAACAAACTATGTAACCTAATTCCCGTTCGAGCCAAGTTAGACGTTTCCCAGCATCTGTAATAGCTGTCTTGAGGTTTGTCCGATGTTAATTTATAGTTTGTCCCAGATATGGCGAGTTCCGGCGAGTCACTCGGCTGCGATTGGTCGGTTTTTGTACAGGCAGGGGGCTATTCCGTAACGAGGCGGCGATAAGGACTGATACGCGACAGATTCATTACATAAAAATCGCTGCGTCATCTCGTGTCGTTAGGTGCATTGAAGTTTTCGTGCTGATTAGATTCTATTTTTAGCCTTGTTATTTTTTCTTTTATTTTTGTGCCGTACAACTTTCCTCGTTAGACATCTCGAACTTTTCTATTTTGATGTTTGCTCCCGCCATTAGCATCCTCCGAGCATAACAGTGTGAGGGTCTCTCTGTCTAATCAAGAAGGTAGCTCAGATGGCTTATTTACTTTCTAAAACTTGATAACAGTTTGCACTTCCTGTAAAGCGGGACGCGACGGAATGCAGCAGAACAGAGCGGTACACAGTGCGGGACATAAATAACGAGTGATCCGCCGCAGCCGCCGGCCGAGATCGACCCCCGAGATTTATCCCCGGCCGGACCGGGAAAAAACCTGATTAATCACTACATTCAAAGACGAAGCCGGGCGTAAGTCAGGACACAAGAAATAATGAATTGGCGCGCGCCGCCGCCTTCGGCTAATGTGCCCGAGTTTATTTAAATTGCTTTTATTAATAGCATTACTCCCACCGCCCTGTGTCGTCATTCACACCTGCAAATGAACTTATTTTAAAGTAAATTTAATTCAATTTACAATTCAATTATCTTATTATCAACGTATATTATTATCAGATCTAATTAAAGTTGAACGTAAAATGTTGGTTCTAGTTTGGGAAATTTGAGGAAGACGTTTCAGAAGTTGATAATACCACAGTGTTGTGAACGTACAGATATGCAACGATTTAATTTGGCTAAGCAGAGTAATTAATGGATCACACAAAATGTTTAGCGTAGGTATTGATAAACAACTTTCAGCCAAAAGCGATAAAACGTAGGATTTCATAGAGGCAGTGTCATACCGTGGTAGTACATTAGTTAGTATCTAGCGGCCGGAGCTAGCTCGCACTTTGCGGCGTGTTTTCAATTGCGAGTGTCGCCGCGCTGAATATTCACGAATCGGCATCAATATTCATGAATATCGTTCCCCCTCCCCACTCTGTTTGGAAATATTTTTAAAACGCAAGAAGTGAATTGAAAAATGGTTTCCGCGCGATTGTATTGCAGCGACTTTATTCACTTTATTCGAGGCGGCACGGAGCGCTTGATGTGGCTTTCGATTCGTATTGTGATTCCAATAACAATATCTCAACATTTAAAGAGAGAATTTGCATTTAATATTCATTTCTAAAGGGTTTAGTAAATAGCCTTCCTATAAGAACTTTGATTAATCAATACAAATTATATAGGTATCCTTTACTTTCTCAAAAAGGATAAAAATAAAATGGAACAACCCTCTTAGGATTTCTTCTACCCTATTAGTCCTTTTACTTTCAAATCGTTCTATGCCTGTATTACTCGTATTTATACATAGAGCCCGATTTTCCCGAGACTCAGTGCTAACTCGTCTCAGTACTCGACACAACTTGCTCCCTAAGTTCCACAGGCAGCGCCGTATGAGCATTGTTATTCGCGCTCAGAACCATTAATTAAGCGACACAGCCTTCGTACCTGAAAGCCACGAATATAAATAGGACATAAGAGAACCTCATCGCGATATTAAAATATTTCCGCGAGGTTTAATAGGAGGGCCGGACGGGGCATAAATCCGCGCTGTATCATATAATATGGGAGAGTTTTTATTGGGGCGCGAACGGGATTCATTACGGGCAGATTTACGAGCGGAGAGCGGTCGCATTCCCGATAGTTATGAATATAAGATGACCTTATAGATTGTCGACTTGACTTATCTGATAGGAATATTTTGCTTTGTGTTGTGACCGGTAGGTGTAGAGGACTGTTATGAGGCGGAATTTATTAACAGGTATAGTATAGTCTGAATATTAAGATTAGCAATAGCGATTAACTTGAGATCAATAACACCATATAGATAAAGCAAGGGAAATACAAATACAAAATACTTTATTCATAAAACGAAGTTTTTTACATATTTTTAAAGCTGGTGTTCTCTTTTAGGCATAATATTGATTGCCTGTGTTAGAGTACACCGATCTTCCATAACAAAAGGTTACTTAATTTATGGATAAGTGAGAGTAAGCTAACTAAAGTAAAAACGTCCATTAACATATATACTTAAATTATATATAATACATAATAAGAAACTAATTATGGTATAATAAAAGGATGTATTTTCATGGAAAGTGTTGTCTATTATTATGTAAGTGTGTGTGTTCATGTGAATAATGAAAATATATGTCTGTGCAAGTTTTCAAAGTAAGAACTTAGATAACTCATCTACGACTACTTTTGAGAGACTTCAAATAAAACCAAGTAACTTCAACTAGCAGACAAGAATAAACATGATCTGCGTAGCTAGCGTCAGATTGCCTTCTGCACCAGATATGTGCTATACCTACTACGTTGCTACGGATGCGTGTGATATCTATTAACCATATTCATTGGTTTATAACAGAGGTTCCCAAACTTTTTTTACTCATAGACCCCTTTTAAAAGATAACTGATTCTGCTAGACCCCCTACAGGCCTACACCAGATACAAATTAATTGTGAACCTCCATTTTTTCACATCAACGTAGACCCCCACCGAGTCTCCTGTGGACCCCTGGGGGTCACCTGGACCACTTTGGGAATCACTGGTTTATAATGTCAATGAATCTGGTGGATATCAAACGCATCTATACCAATGAAGCAAAGCGCATATCTAGTGGAAAATAGCCTTAAAGTATGCATACACGAGTACACGACAAAATCGTGCCGGCCCATTGACTTATTTGCACAATTGGCCGTCCGATTATCGACGTCCATGTCCTCCATAAAACGTTGTAAAATTATTTTTATCGTGCTTTTCGCTGCGAGGCTTTTGTTCGGCGAGTGTGGGCGTGACGTCAGAGTTATGGCCGCTATAATACGGCCGCGTAAAGTATTGTAATAAGCGCTTCGGAACGCGTACGATGGGATATTAAACTGATTTACACGCCCGGTATAATTGTTAACACGTGAGTGTGATGTTACACTGAGGTGCAGACATCTTGATTAATTGTTTTTTTAGGTGAACTTTTTTTGTATGATTGAATTCTGTATGTAACTTGTCTTAAACCAAACGTATTATGCTCGATCGCTACAGATAAGTCTGATTTGTGCGAGAGATATTTGGTTGTTTGATTTAAGATTTTTCAATTGTGTTATATATTTATGTCACCTTATGACAATTAAGTTATCTTAGTGAGTAGAATGTCAATTAGTGTGTCACTCTGGATATACAAATTGTAAACGTGAAAACTTTCAGTAAGCTAATGTTTAGATTTTATATTGGGAGCTGCTTATACGAGTAAACAATGAGCTATCTGATATCGAAGTTTTTTTTTAGGTAGTTCAGATTTATCACCAGCTACAGTACGGTCGGTACTGCATAAAATATTTAACTAGATCAAATTTGAAAACTGTAACCTTATCTACCAACCATGTAAACTATCCAAGATCAAAAGGAAATGCCTTCGCGATTTTTCTCAACATACAATCACGTCGAGGTAGTTGATGATGAACAATGCAAATTACAATAGTGTTATCACGTTCATTGTTGCGACAAAGCCGAGCAGACGTATCAATTTAACTTTTCCACTTTAATGTTGGAATAATTTTACATATTTACGCGGGAGAGGGTGGGGGGGGGGACACAGTACAAAGGAATTAGTAACACAACTTTGTTCATATCAAGTGGACTTGATGATGTTATATGGCGAAGTTTCGAGAGCTTAGTGCAACTGCATAGGTTGACGACCCTTTCATAGCGGTCATAGTTATTCAGTAGGGTCGGATTCAGACGCAGGCTTTACATCTCGCCAAAGTTGCTAGAGTTAGTTAAAAAAGGATGTTCGAGAAGTTTTAGTAGTTAGTTACAAGCTGGTATTGTTAGTTAAGTTAAGTTACACGCGCTGTTGGAGGATTAATTTTACAACTTTCCTTTCCTTGCGATTTTTCACGGTTTTATTAAACTTTTTTTTTCAGGAAGATGTTTGAACGTATTCAAATAACATAAAATAGTAAAAATTATTTCGTATCTCGAATATTTCACTGCATTCGCTGAAAAATCGCCCTTAATAGAATAAAATATGTCATATTTACAAAGTTATACTCGTACATAGTCAAATTCTCTTTAAGTATTCAAATTGACGTCTACACTATAACACGTAGAAGTAACTTTAAGTATATGTTGTGCAGGTATTAGCGTCGTACGTCATCGCCACAAGTTGCGCGTCAAACTATTGGCAAGTTTCCTCCTGCCGCGGCGGCGAAATGCTAGGTTCCATGGCTTCAGCAAGAGCTTAAATTTCATCAGAGTGCAGAGAGCTTAAATCGTTAGAAAATTATCTATTAGCTAGGCTTCGTTAAAAGTTATTATGTAATTATGCATGAACTAGAGGCCGCATACGACGTTGTTTGAGGAAACGTCTGCGTATTCCCGTTTTTTTATATTGGCGTGGGCATTTTAAGAAATCTCTTTATATTCCCATACCCCAAGAAAGGTTAATGTCAATAACGCCATAGAGTTCAAAACATTAAAAATCTATGCTTGTATCTGAGTCATAGAGATTTCTATAATTATCTATGTGTATTTAAATACCGTTGCTTATTACCTACCTACACAAGACCTTAGGGATCTAAGTGTGGAACTACATTAATGTGTTGTTAAAAGTGTGTGAATATTTATTTGTATTTGATTCTGAATTGAGTTTTACAGCACAACCAAAACTGAATTTAACGTCCCTAATAAGTTGCATGCAATACTTTGTAACATGCATGTTTACTAAAAATGTGCATTTTTAAAAAGTTGCTGTTTCATTTTTAACAAAATAAATGCCTGCCTATTACACTTTTACGACGGACGTGCTATTTCAAAATCCGTACAATAAAATAGTGAAAATAACTCTTTCACATCAAAACTTGGAAATAGTCGTCACTTTTATGACGTCATCAAAAAGAACTTTTAAAGGTGTCGACAATTGCTCCATAAAAAGTAGGTCAGGTGATAGGCATACAATGCCGGGGAACTCACGTAGTCACTAAGTATGTACCCAAAAAGCATATTACCTATGTGGAACTTTGAGACCCATTACAGAAGATATTGCGAAATAATCATACTTACCAAATATTGGAAATTAATACCACATTAAAAACGCATGTTTGATAGTCAAAGTAAATGAAATTGTATTAGGCGTTACAATTCGGAAGTTCAAACATTCACTATGGGTGCGCCCATCACCGGACCTTACACCCTCCACTGACCCTCGCATCTGATAACTCATAACTGCGAAAACAGGCACTTGCACTAACTACAATCGCCACGAGAAACCAGACCCGAGCACCTAGCAGCATGCAAGACAATACATTGCACTATTCCGAAATCAAAAACTAGATAAGTGTAGGTAATGAGTTGGGTTTTAGAGTTTCATAGAATATTAGTGGTTTACAAATTTACAAATTTCTATAATCCTGAGGATGCCACGGTTGTTGGCGAAACATATGTAGATTATTTATCTAGTTTTTGATTTCAGAATAGTGCAATGTATTGTCTTGCATGCTAGGTGCTCGGGTCTGGTTTCTCGTGGCGATTGTAGTTAGTGCAAGTGCCTGTTTTCGCAGTTATGAGTTATCAGATCCGAGGGTCAGTGGAGGGTGTAGGGCCCGGTGGTGGGCGCACCCATAGTGTAAAGCCAAAGTAAACTAAAAAAAACTTCTAAATTAGTGATTTTGTAATAGGTTTCTGTAGGTGTATTATATTAGTAAATCCCAATTTACATTAGGGCTTGAAAGTTGAAACCAATGTGAACATAATGCACGGACGGACGCTTTGTGGTGGAGTCAAGCCAGGCGAGGGGAGTCGAGGCGAGACGAGGAGCAAAAAAAGTGCGAACCATCACTTCGGTGCAAAATGAAAGTCACTCTTTGACGTGTTGTTATTAAGTGTGATTACATTTGCGGATGCAGGCGCGGCCTCCACGACATGTCAAAGTGCTGTTTGAGCTTTGTACGAGTAAGCTGCGAATGCATTAAAAACTGAATATTTATGAGGCCTGTTTGTATTTTTTTCTTCATTTCTAAAAGCAATGACCAGCCGGGTTTGTGTTATTGATATTTTGGACCAAGTGGAAAAATACTAAGGATTTTTTTTAAATATTCACACACTACACAACACATTAACCTAGTCCCACAGTAAGATCCCTAAGGTCTTGTGTCGTGGGTACTAAGCAACGGTTTATAAATACATAGATAAGTATAGAAACATCCATGACTCGGAAATAAACATTGATATTCATCATATCAATGTTTGCAACTACCGGGATTCGAACCCAGGACCTATGGCGTCGCAGGCAGGGTTACTACCTACTAGACCAGTCGGCCGTCATTTAAAGCATTTTCAAAGCAATCATATAATAAAGATACGGAGTAGACTTTATTACTTTATCTGCTTTAGAATTAATCATATAGCTACTGTAGAAATACCTCTATAAAATCTACATTTTTTTATTTCAAGTACAAAAATAGCACTTCTATTCATTGTACGGTAATAAAACATGGCTGATAATGCATAGACACTTTTATTCGAGGCTCACTTTGTTTTGGGCACCCTTATAAATTCCAGCCGCTTCCGAACACGGTTATAGTAGATAGTAATTGTAATCAAAGAGGATAAGGGACCAAGCTGATCCTAATCCGACTGAGCGCGAGGCACAATATTAGTTCGGGCCTAATCGTGTTGGCCGGGCGACTTACCTCCGTATCTTGTGTGTTCATTGTCCCTAAGTTCACATCCTGATGTAGTGCGCGATAGCTCACGAGCGGCGTGTTAGTCTAAGCTGATACTCGTGTAAAGACAAACTATTTGTATGTTTATTATGATGACAGGTTGGCGCAGTCGGTAGTCTTCTGTCTGCTATCGAATCTTATGCATGTATTATATTTCTTCTTAACTTTAGTCATTGAATTTTAACACACAGATAGGTTTAATTAAGTATAACATGAAAATCGTGACTTAAGCACTAACAACTTAATTACATACTTCAGTGAAAATAGTTCTTTAGCCTTCTTTATAAATACGGGTGTTATATGTGCTTTGAAATGTGTTAATACTTTTCGTTATATAGACACCTTGTGACATATATAAATTAGTATTAAAATAAAGTAATATCATTCATAAACACATTGTTACGTATTGTTTTAGTGTCCACGATATTAGGCATACTGTACAAGCCAGTAGAGGGACAAGAGGGTCTTGGTGTTTTGTAGGCGATGGGTTGACCACCTGTCACTACTAACCGAACTTGTACATCTCAACTATACCCTCAAAATTGGTCAGAAGTGGCACCATGTAGGTTCTATCGGCCCTTAGTGCTCTGCCTTCCCCGTAAGGGATAAAGGCGTGATTATATGTATGTATGTATGTATATTAGGTGTAACTAGGTAAATGTTTAGTTAAGTAAGTGAATTGTAAATTTGTCTTAAAGGCCTTTCACCATGCGCATGCCTCCACAATGTTCTCCGGTAGTTTGCATAATGTCGAGATAGACTTTGTGCAGTAAGCGTGGAGCTAGCACTCTGACTTGAGGTGACAACGCTTGAATTTACTGGTACTTGTTAATAGGCCAATACAGCTTATACTCTGCCCTAAGTCTACACATTAGAACTTTAACACTGGTTATATTGCTTTTTATAAGTTAAGACAGCACAAAAATCCCAGTGTCAATGGAATATTTGGCAAATATAGTACGTAAATTTAATTTCAATTCATTCTTATTGAAAATCCCTCGAGTCTTCGTAGACAGATGTAATAAAAATCAATTTAATTTGGTCTTCAGAACCGTAGACACCGCAGGGAGGAACTAATCGACTGCTAGTTCTGGAACACGGATTTTCTCGAATATTCGACTCCACAGAGCATACAATTTCATTCGCCTTATTGATATAGTTTCAGAAATTCGAGAGAATCGAGCGTTGAATGGTTGTAGGGGCTCTGAGGTTGAATGAATAGTTAATAATTTTATCAGATCAGTTGAAGTTATCATACAGGATAATAGGGATTGAGAGTCACCTCCATTTTAACTTCAATCACACTCAAACATTGGACAATTATAACTATTATAAAAAAACAAGTACGAGTACTACTTACAATATCCTATTTCGAAGGAAAATTTACAAATTAGAAGAGGAGCGATAATTTCGATGACATCATATTCTATCTTATGTTATTATGCTATTTTCTAAACGTCGTCAGAAAGTATTTCAAATATTTTGACACCATATTGGGCATGCAAATACTAAGTATGGTAAGACCTTCGTAAATAAGAGAGTAGTAACATAAGCCGGCACATTAGGCGGCGCATTATGCATGCATGAGCCGGCGTATTGTCGCCAGCTTATTAATGCCCAGTTTGCCCGTTTACGTATCTAACATTTTTGCACGGATACGTGATAGTTTAAGCTGTCCTAAGAGCTAGTTTAAGCAGTGCTAATACTACATCTTCTTAGCTGTTTTTAAAACTGGGTCACATTACTTTATTGCATAGCGTAATAATACCAAACGTAGATAAGAGATAAAATAACTTTACTTAAAAGCTTAAAAAGAAATTTAGGTATGAAAAAGTCATTCATGGTCTTATTGGTCACTAAAGTCGAAATATCAAGTTTTTCCCGCAACGTTCATTTTCATGTAAAGCCAAAAAATCAATATACCACTGTTTTTTTTCAACCGCCAGTTTGTTCAATAGATCAAAAACATTATGAAACATAGGTACTCTAAAAACAATTATTCCTGGAAGTGCCGGTTCAGTTGTATAAACTAGCCCCGGGGTCATACCGGACAAGACGAAAGTCATGTCCGATCCCCGTGTCTGCCCGGAGCCAATCAGTGTTCAGAAATAATTCCAGCCTGGGACATTTCCATTCCAACCATTCCAATATTTAGTTCGCTCATTAATTATCGTAATTAATATGCCAGTACCGCAGAAATTTAATGATGAAATGAGAAATAATATTTGGTTAGTAGCTAGGTTTAAAGCTAAGGCTTCCGTAATTTTCTTTTCTTTTCTTTTATTCTTTATTGCACATACACAAAAAGAAATTGGCATACAACATTAAAGAAGAGATGCATGTACTGGCAAGCTATCTCTACCAGGATCTCATTCCAGCAAGCCAAGCAAGTAAAGAGAAATTGTTAACAACAGGGTAACATGTGCAATTAAACAAATTCTAAGAAACTACAAAACTACATTAAGAAAAAAAGGAGAAAAAACAAATGACAGCATATTCATATAATGGACAGGTAGTGATCTGCTTTTCCCTATGTGCCAACAGTACCTCTATAGTTACCGCCCGAACCGAGAAAGAATACCCAAAAGCCCCAGAATATCGGGGATTATCACGGAGAGGCCGATCTCTTGAAAAGAGATGCTTGGATTAACGGAGAAAAACGATAATTTAAAATTTTAAAAAGGTAGTATCCGGCGAAGTGGAGCCATTTTAACTCTTTACGTTAATCTTTTAACGATACCTAAATTCTGTAATTCGAGTATTCAGTCCTCATTGGGCGTAGCAAACATCCGCATATAATAAGAGGGAGAATAAGGGTCACAAAAAAGGCAGAAAGTGAAGACGCTAAATGAAATTAATATTGTTATATATTTAGGCGAAACAAAGAAGTAATGAACTTAAATAAATAATAAATAAATATTCACACACTTCACAACACATTGACCTAGTCCCACATTAAGATCCCTAAGGTCCATTGTAACCAGAGGAGATCGTGGGTAGGATGGCTAAGCAACAACACAGTTAAACGCATGCTGAAATAAGGTTAATACTGTCATGTTGGTTAGTGGCCCGTCGTATAAGTAACTTGAGAATGCAGTTACATTCCAGATTGATCAGAATTAGACAAGGATAACACTCGGGCTTTATATTCATCATATTAATGTTTGGATAGGAACACCTAAGGATAGGGTGCAGCATATGGGATTCATCATCGCCGACAGCTTTAGAGGAGATGGCAGGATAGCCTATCACTCGTGGTTATGGGTTTGAAAGAAAAGGGATTGCAATGGGGCGGCATTTAGGCAGAGTGACAGGAGATAAAGAAAAATGTTTATTTAGGGCATTTAAATCTACGGTACCTTTAGGAATAATATGTAATTTATAAATAAAATACTATCTTACCCTCTATGCTAAACGTGCCTGTAGGATCTCATTATTTGCGATCCTGCCCTATAGCCACTAACAAGTGGATGTGATCCCTGGCCTGAGAAGTCACATTAAGCTATCTAGCTACATCATCCATGTAGTTATTAGGTATGGCATCGCAGTCAGGCTTTGTCCCTGGCCTAGTAGCTATCTAGCTGTAGTCAGGCTTGGTCAGGCCGGCCGGGGGCGGCTTGTGCGGCGCGCCCCGCCTCCGCCGCAGGGCGCCCCACGCGGCGGCGCCCACGCACGCGGCGCCGACGCACGCCGCCCCGGCCAACGCCGCCGGCGCCCAGGGGCGCTTCGGATGCTGGAATAAAAGGCTTATGTTAGACATAGGCTTTGAAATAGTAACCAATCTGATAGTGGTGGTAAACTGGCCTTAGGTATCTGCCATGGTCGTACGTCTGCTTTATTTATAATTAAATAAACTGTTAATTATTTTGTGCGAATAAGTGTTATGTCAAATGTAGCAAATTATGGCAAATAATATATAATTCATTACTTGTAGGTATATCAATTCCCATAAATATGCGACCAACTTTTAAATTTCGCATAATACCGTCACTAGTTAAAATTACGCTTACTTGTAACAAATGCAATTTATTAACAATTCTCTAAAACAGTAAATACGTTTTTTCAAAACTCAAAACTGGCATAGGTGGTTTAACATGCCTCTTTTCACGAAAATGGCGTGGAATTGCGTTCGGAAACTTGGGCCGCACTCATGTTTTTTTTTTTTTTTTTTTTTTTTTTTTTTTTTTTTTTTTTTTTTTTTTTTTTTTTTTTTTTTTTTTTTTTTTTTTTTTTTTTACACTACACAACACATTGACCTTCCCACACTAAGATCCCTAAGGTCTTGTGTCGTGGGTACAAAACTTATAAATACATAGATAAGATTAAACAACCATGTCGGAAACAAACATAGATATTCATCACATCAATGTTTGCACCTACCGGGATTCGAAGCCAGGACCTATGGCGTTGGACAAAACTTGGATTGTCCTCGTGTCCTTGCCACGTTGTCTCCCGCCCCGAGCAGGACCAATTACGTCGACTAATTAAAATTAATATAGTCTCCGGAATGGCGCCTCTCGTCGATTGTACCAGGAGTTTAAAGATGTAACTAGATTCAACACCTCAAATATCTACTTGAAGTCAATATCGCGGCATTGGGTTAGTGAGCTATCTCTATCTGAATATATACAGAGATATATAATCACGCCTTTATCCCCTATGGGGTAGGCAGAGCACCAAGGGCCGAAAAACCACATGGTGCCACGTTCTATAATATTCTTCTATCTGAAATAAAAAAGGGTAAATCTTAATTTAACTTTTAGCATAGTAGGTAAATAACCTAAATGGAAATATAATAAAACTTGAAGCAAATTACAATCACAGTCACCGAAACCTATAAATACCTCATATTTTTAGTGGTGAACTATTCCCTGGAGGGCGAATTTTTCAATGCTTGAGTGCAGTGATTGAAGCATGAACGAACGACTAATGAGATTGAGATACCAATACTCATAAAATAGTAATTTGGTGTTTCATTTTAACTAAGCTAAAAGAGATAGCTCATGGTCTCAATAAGTAGGTATTGACTTTAAAAATATTATTTGGAGTTCTGAATCCAGGTACATCTTTAGATTCATGGACCGTACCGGCTGCGCCACAAACGTTACGGTTCAGAGAATTCGAGCATTTTGTCCCTCATTTGCTAATTTGTGGCGTTCATTACCGAAGTATTAAGATGTTCATCATGAGAAATTAACCAAGTTTTTATTAGAATTGAAGCAGAGCTATATCAGACCACAATTAATCAAACCTAGAACGCGATATAGAGATTCCCTTAAATGAGTCAGAATTTAATATAAACAAGGGCCAAAAAGTATCCATATAGGTTAGTTGGGTAGCTCTAATTTCACCATATACGGGTGACACATGGGAATGAAGCCATCTATCGGATAATAGTGAGAGCCATAAGTCTGGTTGGTAGATACTGTTTCACAGCTATAACGCTATTATGGAGATTTCCATTAAAGAGTCTAAAACAAGACAGCTAGTGGGCCAGTGGGAATAGAAGCACAACTTTATGTAGGGCGATTATGAACTCTTAAAGCAGGTTTATTTCCATTGTGAAAGCAGTAGATGCCGCTATTACCAGTTTAGGAGCGACATCTCGCTTCCACCTGAAGGTTTACCATCATCATACCAGTATTACCAGACTTTAAGACGTGCACCTTCCAAGCGGGAGGCGTAAGTTCGATCCCACCAATGAATTTATTTCATGTACAGATTTTAATGTTGTAAAATTGTCACTTAGCTCGTGCCTCGGAAAGCACGTAAAACCGTTAGTCCTGCGCCTTATCTCTCTCCGGTCGTGTCGGCTTTCCGTCCCATCGGACTATGAGAGTAACGGAATAGAGAGTGCATCTGTGTTTGCGCACACACTTGTGCACTATAATATCTCCTGCGTACCTGGCCAATCTCCGTAGAGGTTGGTCGCCTTGGCCGAAATACGGCCGGAGATCATCATTACCAGACTATGGAAGCGAGACTCAAATTAATTAAAACAGAGAAATGTCACCCGTACTGTCACACTGTACCACGACCTTTCTAAGAAAACAAAGTGAACCGTATTAGGGCCGCACTAATTGATCGAGTGTCTCCGCGACGCCTCCGTGTGGATGCCGTGATTTATCCGCGAAAGTTCCGGCTATTAGCGATGGAACTTGAAACGGGTACGTTTGTTATTCACACGTGACACGCGGCTGTGTCGAGAGTTGGAAATCTGGTGTAATTCTAGCAGAGCTGTTGGCATAGTCAACTATGTATTTTGTATAGTCAAGTTTATGGTAAACCCATACTTCCATCTATACGTCTTCGCTTTAATTGTTTTATAAATTAAATCCTGTTGTATAATTTGCAGTTTCTCCTAAACTACATTAACGATTATGATGATTTTTTTGTATATATGTATTTTGCATGAAGAAGGTATAAAAGAGGAGGTGGGACTATGAAGTCAGTCGTGTGGCAATTGTGAGGCCAAGACGTCATGATAGGGGCGAAGCTTCAGCGCCAGTGTAACGCAGTAGCTGTAACCACACGTTTGTGCTATATATAATATAACCGTATTAAAATTACAAAGACACTAGCGCTTTTATCAGCGTACTTTTTTACTAAAACGTAGTATAATATTGCCATATGGCGATGTGTAATTGCACTTGTAAAACAATCTTGAACCATATTGATAATGAGCAAGTAGTTTGACTAGTCACTACAAGGTGTTTTCTATGTAAATGGGCAGGGCTACAGTGTTCAATGCTTCCCTCGTCTCCATATTTCACCCCCGATCCGCGGCACACTTATTTTTGTATGAAAATATACTTAGTCCGCTACTCCTCTTTTATATCTTCTCCATGGTATTTTGTTTGGTATTTCTTTACTTCTAGTTATTGCCCATTCTGCTTATATCCTCCGTAAATACTCCCAACTATACGTAGGTAATTTTAAGAAGCTGATGAATGATGGTGAGGATGGTTGAGCAAATACGAGTAAAGGTACTAGTTATACATCATAATAATAACTTCGAGGGTTAAGTAAGCCTCAACTGTCGCCAGGGGAAATACTTGATATGTAGTGAAGCATAGACTTTAAGTTTGAGCAGTTAACATGTTAACCACAACCACATTTTGTCACCAGTTTTACGCAGTTCAACTGAAGTACTACTGTTTAATATAAAAAAAACCGTTGTGTGTGTTGGGTTTTAGAGGTTCATAGTAATTAGTGGTTTACTAATTTACTAATTTCCATAATCCTGAGGATGCCACGGTTGTTGGCGAAACATATGTAGATTATTTATCTAGTTTTTGATTTCGGAACGGTGCAATGTATCGTCTTGCATGCTAGGTGCTCGGGTCTGGTTTCTCATGGCGATTGTAGTTAGTGCAAGTGCCTGTTGTCGCAATTATGAGTTATCAGATCCGAGGGTCAGTGGAGGGTGTAGGGCCCGGTGGTGGGCGCACCCATAGTGAATAAAAAAAACCCTAAAAATTACAGAAGAAATGTTTATAAAAACGTAAGATTGATTATTGATAGTGGTTTTCATAGAACCACTAATTAGTTCACAGTAAATGCATAGTATGCTACGACAAGATAATAAATACTGCGAGTTACTATGACACGGTATACTCGTAACGTTTTGTCTTATATGGTCATCATTTATATATAAATTATTACCATTTCAAACGATTCGTTAAAAGTTACATTCTATATGTTAGGTAAATTTTTACGTAACATATTCCCCTCACGCGTGACTAAAATGAAGGCCCAAATTGGCTCGAATCGACGATATACTGTATTGTACGATGTATTATGATTCTCGTCAAGTGATAACATTAACACTATCATTATTTGTAGATTTAACCGGTAACGGTACAAAAGTCTCCTCACTCATAATCATCGTTAAATTTGTACAATAACTATTGGTAGATACATAGAAAACAAAATAACTAAACTCTCCGATGAATATAATAAAAATATACCTACGAAGATACCTAGTTAAAACTAGTTTTTTTTTTGCATTTGGTTCAAGACGATGTATTTCAAAACAGTTCGAGCAAAAGTAAAACTGTATAACTTTATTAAAGTACGCTAATTTAAAGCCTCAGTAACTTTAAATAGCCCAAAAATAGTATTGATCCAAGTTACAGACTAAAAGTTAAAATTATTATAATTTGTTTTTAATCACGTAGGTTTAGGACTAAAGTAATGTTCTAAGTTATTTCTATTTAGGCAAATTCTAATTGGCAGATTGCGGGTAGCACGTCACCGCGCGTCTCTAACCACCCCGTAATTACAGTTCGCAGGTACTAGGATTAGTGACAGCTAATGTATGCCTCAGCTGTGTATCTAGCCTTACAGACCCGACTAGATGACTAGCATGCGAGCACTAACTTACAAACTATTAAAGCCATTCACGTTTAAACCACCTTGATTTACGATTGAAAATTCAAACTGATCGTTTCGAATTTCAATATATTTTTAGAACGGCCGTGTTGGGCGACATTTCATCACCAAACGAGCCATAAAACTGATAGATATATTTGACAAAAAAAAAAATCCGCGTCGGCGCGCATATGGCCGACTGATCCATCACAAAACGCGCGCGACGTGAGAGCTCATAAAGGTGTCGACAACACCGCGCGTAAATCACGCTCCCAAACGAAACGAAACGACGAATTCAATAATAATTATTCATTGCACTTTATCAATGATTTATTGTCGCGCTATTGTACTTTTCCGGGCAGTAATTAATCCGACAAATCTGTTCCGAAATATTGTGGCGTCCCGCCCGATCCCGCCTGGTCCCACTCGGTCCCGCGTCTCCGGTATGCGGGACTGAACGTGTAATTTTTCCAATGTGACGTTTTTAATCTCGTTCCCTCGCACCAGGTTTGTTTTAAGTTCGATGCCTGCCCAAAAATTCAGGATCAATAGAGTGTTCTAGACTGCAACGGGAACGAAAATAAACTAGGTTGTTATATTTTTGGTTCGACGCAGAGTTGTTTCTGAAAATGTGCATTTTGTTTTTTTAGGTCTATTGTGTAGCAAGTAAAAATAAGTACTAGATACCTACTATTAGAGGCAGACAAGACATGACTAGATTATTATGAATCACGCTTATCAATCTGTCGTTCAAACATTTTATATTGTATTACGAAAATGTATGCTATTTCACTTAACGCTATCAAAGCCTAAACTATTCAACATTTAGCATAAATTTCAGCAGTCACAAGCCGAACTTCCAGAACGCTCGCATGCAAACAAACTCATCGCATAATCCCATAATCCGGTTTTATATTCCGAAGTTACTTCGAACGGTATTGGAATCAAAATTGCCTTAAATATTAAAACGTTGAGGAGCATGTGGGTGGTGCAACACGCAGGTGCATCATGCGCGTTATGCTCGGCTGAGTGCTTGCAGTGGGTATTTATATGGGCACTTTCTGGTGGCGTAGTATATTTATGTTACTATGTACTACGACTATTTGATAGTATATTGATGGTTAGTTATGATTATTTGTTCCTTACTCTGTGTTAGATTCCGTCCTCGTAGGCTACAGGATTAATCTTCACAATTTTTAATACACATTCGGCATTTATTGAGTTTATGTTATATAATTATATTTTCAGAGATTATGTATTTGTGGAAATAGATGTAGGTCGATTATACTTGTATATAGGTAGGTAGTTATAAATTATGTTTTTTATAATACTCGCCTTGTGAAAAGGTTGAGCTCTTCTGAGTTGCGATGTTATACTATAAGAAACGTTATTCAAGAGTAAACTTATGTCACCAATCTCTTGACTAACTTTAATAACAATCTATTTGCACTCCTTATCTCAAACATCTAGCGATTACTACTAAAGACAATCGGTACCAATATTATGCTCCTGATAGATTATGTAAACACGTCTGCCCAGTAAGTTTGGATCAGGTATAGTTTACCGAGGAAGGCACTAAGTTACGGACAGCAGGTCGCCTACCAGCCGACGCACTTGGTAACAAGTTGCCTCGGCTTATGTGCTTGAAAATCTGCTTTAAAATGTTTAGTTAATGCCGAGAGAATGCGTAAAATAGGTATCCGGTGCGAGTACAGTGCAAAAAGGTAAATAAAGGACATCAATTTAGTCTTCTTAGAAACTAGCCGACGCCTACGATTTCATCCGAATAAAATTTAGAATTCCAAGTTTTCCCGTTCCCGTGGATTTTTTAGAAAATTCTATCTTAGCGGATACCTACTTCCTACAGAAAACACACCCTCCCCGTTAAATCTGTAAGGTCAGCTGTTCAGGCTGTGAGTTGACCGATCAGTCAGTCATTCGAAACAAAGGATTTTATATACATATATTTTTGGGGTTATCACTAATCACCCAAAACACTGTGTATATCTTTTGTGCTAAACTAAAAATAAAGTTATACAAATCGTCGGTACTCTATACATATTATGTTATATACCAATATGAAAAGACTACAAATTATGAAAAGCGACTGTAGATTGAAAAGACTAGACAGGCCTTACAGTCCTTTCTATATGAGTTTCCACATGAGAGGGCGACACGAGTCTGCGGATAATAACAGTAATTCGGAAGGAGCCAATTAAACGTGACCTTTACAGAGATTATAAAACCTTATATAAAGCTTTTCAGCTCTATATGTCTATAGGATTTATCGGCATAACGTATCTCCTTTCGTATACACTTCAATCTTACCCACTTATATAAGTACAATCGCGCTGAAGAACAATGTTTTTACCTTTTAACGGATCGTTTTAAATTATTGTTTAACTTTGTTTTGGCTGTGTCCAACAACGTCCACTTCACGTTAGCGTTTTAGACATTATCAACGTCTCGTTTTTAGCGGTAAAAGTTGTCAAAATTTAGCACGATACGAAATGTACATATTATAACGTTTTAAACTGTTAAACGGTTGTGATTTAGTATCAGTAACATGTTCAGTAATAGTGCGATTGCCCTCCAGTACCCAGCTCCAATTCGTCACCTTTCCCGAAGGATTTATATGAGTATCTACGAAAAGCTGTTATGTGGTGAAAGCCTTCTTCCATACCATCTACCATTATTCTAACCAAATGTACCGATGTATCACAAATTAATCAATTTGTATGTACAACTATCGCATGTTAATGCAATTCCATTACTCGTAGTATAAGAAAATGTGTGCTATTTTAGAACATTCTTCAGTAAATAAACTGTAAGTGCTAATTAACTTCATTGTGCTAAGTAATTATAATTTCTAATTACCTACTCTCGCAAAACTTGTTAACAAACGAAGTCTTAATTAAATATATTCGCATTATTAGGACATACGACACAATATAGGTAAATAAATTAGATTAACTTTCGAACCTGTTTTTATTAAACTAGCGTTGTAGTATTAGTGAGTGCACGGCTTCCTGGTTTTTATATTGTGCTTTTTTGAGAGCATATCTCTCCACTGTCTTCGTTTCTAAGGATTCTATGTTTCTACCCTGTTTATCTTGTTTTGTTCTATCTCTCATATTCCTGCCCTGTTCCCATTCATTTGGGATAGGCGTAATATGTTCTCTTCTTCCATTCATCTTATTATCTGTCATCTCGTTACATTTCGTTCTATTGTACCTGCATCCATTTTATTCTATAATTGTAAACTTTGATAAATCAACCAAGTAAATAATGCTTACTCATAGAGTATTTACAGCTTTCCCCTTGAGTGACACAGCTAGTTGGCACCTCTTCGATGTATTAAGCCGAGCCGGAGAATGCGCGCTGATTGCTATCCGCAGTTATTGACGAACTTTAGTCACCAGGTGCGAGACATACAGCACATAACACGCTAAAGCACACCATTTCCAAACAAACACTGCAAAGTATACTTCAAGTGCGGCAGACTATACCTAAATGATCCAATTATACACGTTTTATAGTTAAAGCTCTGATTTTACGGCTACATTAAAGTACACCTCTACATAGTTCAAGGACAGTTTATTTGCGCACAATTACGCTGTCAGCCTCTTTCTAATTGGATTCTTTTTAAATTACTCGTCTCCAAGGTATTTTTGGGTGTCCCGAATGAAATAATTTCATTAAAACCTGTCTTTAAAAATAAACGTTCATTACGATGTTTTCTCGGGATTCCAACATGCCGAAGGCTGTTTAGGATTTTTCTTTCAATAAAAAGAAGTAGCGAAGTAATTAAGGTATTTTGGAAAAAATAATATGATTTTCTAAAGCACTGTATTCAGTCAAGAATGAATCCTAACTTGTATATACAGTAGACAGAATACAAAGGGTACGTTGCACAAGTGCTTGTATCTGTAACACGACATACAAATCCTCTTGAGGCGTTTCGAAATGACATCCGCACTGCACTGGAGCCTGAGACACAGACACGAGTGTCGTGAGTTAGTGTCCGGCTCGAGGATCGCTGTTGAGTGTACGTGGAGTGTCTGGACACTGCTAACGTTATAACGCAATTTTATATTGTTGCTTGAATAATACTATTGTGAAGATTTAGAAAATGTTAGAATTTTAAAATCTTGTTATATTTTTGGGTTGTGTTGTAAATGTTATAAGTGGACGCCCGCGACTCCGTCTACGTGGACTGTAGAAAAAACAAAATGTCGAAATAATCTGGGATAAAAACATTTTCCCGGGATAAAAAGTAGCCTATATGGTCCTAAGTGGGACCTGTCACAATATATTCCTGAAAACTGCATCGAAATCGAGGTCCAGCCGTTTCTGAGATAAGCGTGCACAAAGATCGATACGTTACAATTTTATTATTATGTATCTGTATACAAAAATGTTAATTTTAAAACATCAATAACCTCGCGAGACTAGGTAGCTACCATCATAAACTACAATATTTGGTCTACGAGTTTTGATAATTTGTCACATTTTACTTTCATACAAAAATAAATATCAATTTAATATTACCTCTGAATGTTCTTAAGTCTGTACATAAAACTGAGGCGCGCGCGATCGCGGGCGTCAACCTTTTCGTATGCCTATCTACGAATGGAACATAGACTTACAAATGTCACGACAGTACAATGAAACTTGGAAAATCATTTTTAATTAATGTATTGAGTTATGTTAAAACTCGTAGAACAATTGTTATTGTTTATGATCTTAGCTATCTAGTCTTGCGAGGTTATTGATGTTTAAAATTAATCCTGTATATACATATAATAAAATATAATATACTACAGAATAGATGATGTAAAGTACTACTAGTGCCTGTGTTGATGTGGGGCTTTACTAGAATACATCAGATGCATCTCTCTGCATGACGTAGAGTCTACTAAGGAACTCAGGGGGTTTATATGGCTGTGAGGATATCGTTCGTGATCCGGTAGTTCTGGCTACTCCTTTGGGAACACAGCCATGTAAATATGCATGTATAGGTATGTAAGAATTACTATTAAAATGTTCATTTCAGTTAGGGCTCTAATGACTCCGGGGCTATTAAAAAGTATGTAAAGAGCTTGTTTTGCTCCATTAGAGCTTTGTTCATGAAGAAAAATATTTTGTTATTTTCCAATACCTTTCCAAAAATATAATTCCATTAACGAGAAATACGTGTTAGAATATAATTTCATAAAAGTTCATGTACCGTCTACGAAACAGATTTGGATTTTCTTTGCTTACCTACTTATTACTAAAGTTTTATGAGAAGGTGACATTTCTTTGCTTCGTAAGAATGTTCTGTTTCACCTACTTAACACTTTATAAATCTTCGAAGTGGTTCGTAGTTTTTTCTTTAATCATCTTTCGTCCTTACTAACGTCCACGTCTTCGTCTGTGTAAACTTAAGCCTTAGCTTTTTCTACGTTTCCTTTGGGAATTTTGGGATTTTTTTTCTTATCGGATTCCTAAGTTATATAAAGAACACACCCATCAAATTTTAGGTTTTTTAGATGTGCGGTTTAAGCTATGCTTTGATCCGTTAGTGAAGCTTAAAATCAGCGTAATATTAAAATTTCTAACAAAACAAAGTGCATAGTATTTAAAATATATATAAACTAATTACACAGGCTGTATCCTATATCTTGATTATATCTTGAATATCTCACACATGAAAATATATAAACGTTCGTCCTTTTCATATCCGGACGTCCACCTAACATCACTGAAATATCGCAGGCCTCAAATGGCCGATTTATTTCGTGCTCAAATAGTTTGCTAACAAACTGCGTATTTCCATGGATATTTCTTTCAAATCCGATCGGTATTTACAATGATTGAGCTCGCCGGCATAGATTTATGATTGGAGCGCAGTTTACCGCCACGCGCCGGCATCGCGGAATAAACCCGTATTTTTATATCATCGCCACCATTATATGATGAAATATTGTGCGCTCGTGACTTCATAGTTTTATGCAGGAAGAAGTTTAGAATTGAGAATTTAATTAAAGTTTATTGGAAACTTCGGAACGAGAACTAGTATTGTTTACTCGAGTGATGATTTAGAGATCCTGAGTTTAGAACTACATTTTTATTGAGTAAAAAAAAAACACTTTATTCCATACGTTTTGTTCTAGGCATGATTCTCGTTGCAATTGCAAGACAGGTGTATTAGTAATTAAGGTCAGTAGATTCCGAATACGATTGTCTCATCTGAAATTACATGATAATAATTAATAAACAGTTTAATTAATAAACATTACGTTAGATACAAACGTGATGTATCATTTATCTTACTTCCACTTCATCCTGGTAGAACTGACATGCGAATATAATAAAAAGATTAATATAATAAAAATAAAAAGAGAAGGGATGAAAAATAACGTTGCCAATATGTAATTTAGAAAAGATATGGTAAAATTCGTCATCCGAGTAATTGACCCGGTGGCTCAGTGGTGAGAGCGCTGGCACGCGGAATGCAGAGGTCGTGGGTTCGATTCCCACCCGGGTGAGTAATTTATTCCGTTTCTTTATTAATAATTTTATAATAAAAAGATTATTCAATAAAATAAAATAGTTCAGTAAGTTACAACATTAAAGAGAGGGCAATCATAGAAATGAGCAGGATATTAATATAAGTGGGTTGGGGAGCAAAGAATACTGAGTTGTATTGTGCAGAAAATGCAGTCGATTCCGGTTTGAAGTGTTTTTCCTTGCGCTCAGTAATTATATCTCTATTAGGTTTTATGGACAAAAGAGTAGGTCGTTAGTGTGATGGTAACTACATGCTTACGTTTAGTGGCGACTGACTTGTGTTAGCGTTAACTTTATGATAGAAATAGTTGTTTTCAGCGGCATTACCGCAGGCTAAGGTTAGGATTTTTTAAGTTAATGCTTCAATATTAAGAATTAAACTACTTATTAAATTTTTCTAATATAATTAGATAACCTTCCCAAAATCATATCCATTACCACGATGCCAATGTACCATTTAAAAATGGACTCTAGTAGTATTTCGTTGTGAAATTAATTGTTCATTCGTCACAAATACAATGTAATATTGTCTGGCCTTTCTCAAACTCTATGAAATAAGTTATCTTCTAGAGTTGTAATGTTTATCTAGGTTCTGCCTTGTTTATAATACCTATATCACATCAGTAATTTAACTTTACATAAACGTTTAGATAACGAAGTTCTTTCGGTACATTCTTTACTTATATTATTTTTAAATGGCAGTGAAGTGAAGTTCATTATTAATACTAAGTTCAAGTAGATTTGTCGGGCTCCTTTACCACACCAACGATACCTTATCTCAACAGCCTGTGTTTACAGCTATCTCCACTCGGCCAGACCGCAGCTCAGTCGGCCTACATTACCGTCTATGATACTCTAACTGGATTATACGCACAATCAAACCGTTACATTATTCCATCTACGCTAGTTTAGTTTCTGAAATTATATAGTTAATAAGCTCGTATTCTTAATGTTAAATTTTCCTTTCAGGGCACTCGGTTAAGATGGCACTACTCTACTTTATATAATAGCAATGTCACATTTAATTAAAGATTTCTCTTATAACCTTGTCACATTTATGTGCCATGCAATAATCTAATTTCGACACATCTTGTAACTTCTACATGGAAAATAGTTAACCAGATACTAAAATAAAGTACAGAGAAGTATGTGACTATAAGTCAGTTTCAGTCATGGAATGTCCACTGCTGAACATATGCTTCGCCAACAACCTCCACTCCGACCGGTCGGAAGCGGCCTGCATCTAGCAGATACCAGCGACCGTGGCTAGGTCGCCAGTCCATCTATTGGGTGGCTTTCCCACGGCTCTAAAGTTTTGTGTGACATATATTTACTTCGCATTTGAAAGAATTACAATCAACCAAGTATATAAATATAACAAATAACCCTATTTATAATACCCTTATTCAATTGCCTATCCACCCTTGTTACGCGTACAAATAAAAGTCAAAAGGGGTGTAATTTTTAAATGTTATCAATTAACCCTCGAAATAGGGCCTAACAGGCCAAACGCTCGCCGATGGGAAACGAAATCAAACGTTCGATATTAAAAACCCTTCGCTAAAAGGTCCGGGCCCTACGAGGCGAGAAATTAAAGGTCTACTGGACCCCCGGGGCCCCCGGGGCCGAGCCCACACTAGTTTTTTCACGTGATTTCATTTTCACGCTGAAACTTGTTATATTTGTGAATCATCGGAGTTAAGGGGGTATGAAATAGGAAACTTTATTTTAAGGAAAATATCGGTAAGTAATATTAGAAAATAACCTACGACGGAGATTACATTCTATCTATGCTAAGCAAGTAGGATCTCCCTTATGATCGTGCAGTGTTGGCTGCTTTTCTGGAAACACAGACGTGTCTGTATATCATGCCAATTTTGATGGAACGCATCCTTCTATAAATGAGAGCAATTGTCTTTGCTATACATTATGTATCTTTCTGATAGTATAGTTATAATATCTTAATATATATAAATCTCGTGTCACAATGTTTGTCCTCAATGGACTCCTAAACCACTTAACCGATTATAATAAAATTCGCACACCATGTGCAGTTCGATCCAACTTGAGAGATAGGATAGTTTAAATCTCAAATTATAGTCGCAATTTTAATTTATTGCTAATTATTTGTCTGTTATACCTTTCGACTTGGTTGAGTAAGTAATCAATAGATGGCGCTGCTTTGGTAAACCGACAAACGTGTCATATAAGCTACAATTCAATTTCCACGCGGACGAAGTCGCGGGCGTCCACTAGTAACTATATATATATTATGTTTCTAGTTTAGGAGCAAGCATATTTATTATCCTTTGAGAATACTCCACACCTGGTGACTAAGTCTATTCCCTCACGGGGAAAGGAAACGCAACCTGATTTTAAACGAAGTTACAGAACTTATTGCATCGCCGTCGAAATCTAGTTTGGAGAGAGTTATGGCGGTTCCATAGAAATATACCTATATACATACATAGATACAAGCCCATTATCTCCAAAGAGGTTAGGCAGAAATTGTACAGATTATAAACACACTTTTTAAAAGCACAATAATAGGTACATGTTACATATTTTTTAGATAGTTTAGAAAAGGAAAAGATCTTCCTATGCTGCATTTATATCTCCCTGTCCTAATTTTAGATTACGTACATACATGCATATATAGGTAGTGTTCAACTTTAGATTAACTGAAGTATATTTTGAAATTTCGATGTCGAGCGTCATACTCACATCATTCAATCTCCGACTCACAATGAATGCGTGTACGCTATTGGGCAAACGAGTACTTACAAGTCAAGCCTAGCTTTTAATCCAGATCTGGCGTTCCCTCTATATTAATATATCCCAGCATTGTTCCGCTAAGAATGCCGCCAATTTCTTTGAAGTCACAATAACAAGGAGTATCTCGAGTTGTGATGTAATTTAAGCCAAGGACGCGAGGTGAGCTCCTCCGGCATTCGGAGAGGCTCTTGATTAATCTCGAGCCAAATCCGAGCCGTTTTAATTAAAATGGGATTATCTTGCGGTTGCAGGAGGCCTAACTCGAACAGCAGGTGTTTTGAGGAGATGGTTTGTAGAATCTAGTTTAGACTTGGTGAGAACCGCGCAGTTCTTACGCGGCCCAAGCGGTGAGGCAATCTCATAGATGATGCTTGCGAGACGATAGCATTACGGCGCGTAAAAAGATGAGCTTAAGAGGTATCATTAGTTTCGTTTTTCGTGATTGTGACACTAGGCCAAAATTGCTTGTGTAACTTCCAGAACAACGTTAGTTCGTAGAATAAAGTCGCGGGTAGAGTGAACTGTATTGAAAAGCTAATTTTATTGGCAGTCGAGGGCCTCAAAATCAAAGATATCTAATTTGTCGATTGTGATTTTTTATTATATTGCATTTTACATTTGTTACGGTTTGACAAGTATACATACTTGACATACATATAATCACGCCTTTAGCCCTTACGGGGTAGGCAGAGCACCAAGGGCCGATAGAACCACATGGTGCCACTTCTGACCAATTTTGGGGGTATACGAGTTTAACTATTATGTATAAGTTCGGTTAGTAGTGACAGGTGGTCAGCCCATCGCCCACAAAACACCAAGACCCTCTTGTCCCTCTACTGACTTGTACAGTATGCCCGGGAAGAGAAGCAGTAGTATTATACGTTTTTTTTTCACTCCCAGAGCAGCATAGAACTATAATTTGGCATTTTGTGGCTTTAATATGGTCGCTAAAGTAAAACTAAAAATGGTTTTAATCGTCTACTCCTACTATCGAATCTTATCTACGAGTATGGTATGTACGATGCTGCGTAGGTGGTACCGACTTGACAATAGCAGCTCCTCTATGTCTTTCGTCTATGTGCCTACTTCGCTATCGAGCGAGCAGCCAAGAGGCTCGGCGCTGCATCGATTAGCCGATAGGCCGGCAGCTTTTCTGCTGATGCGTGAACTCCGATTAACTGATCACGGGATTATGAGTATAATTGTTTTTACATACTGAGCTGTCTATAAATACTTTCTCTTATAGTATGGAAATAGAGACGTTACGATATTAATGTCTTAATTTTTGGAGTTGAGCAGTCGCAAAGTCTAATTCTAAGTTACATTTAACTAAGTTTTGTAATGTGTACGTATTCAAAAATGAATAGAAGACCTGCAGGCTGTAATTTATCTATATCCAAATGTATATCTCCTTTGTGATCCTTCAGTTCTGGCTACTCATTTTTTGGTAAAACAGCGGTATGTATATCGGTGCCGCAAAACAGCTTATCGATGTATGTTAACGCAACATTTTTCACCAAATAATTTTTCGTTGGAACGATTTCTTCGCGAGAACAATTTGTTTCGCAAACAAACCATTAAGTTAGTTCTCCAAGCCTTACCCTTACGTAATTGGGTACATATGACATGCAGATTCTGCGTTACGCTCCCAGAATAAGAATGTTTCGGTGTTCACGTCTTGAACATTTGCTCTATTCGTTCGTAAATAACTAGCAATAGAAGGCCCATTTTGTTCATGTAAATAATAAAAAAAATTAAGATTAAAAACTTATACATCTTCTATATCTATATCTATACATATAATAAAAATGTAAAGGATCGCTGTCTGTACATGGAAGATATATGAGAAAAAAATATTACAGAAGACCTTTATCAACGCAATACCCAAAATAATGATTTTTGGAATTTTTGTCTGTTTGTCGGTTTGTCTGATTATCTGTGCGTTTGTGCACGCTAATCTCAGAAACGACTGAACCTAATTCAATGCAGTTTTCAGGAATATATTATGACAGGTTCCACTTAACATATAGGCTACTTTTATTCCGGGAAAATGTTTTTATCCCGGATGATTTCGACATATTTTTGTTTTATCTGTAGTCCACGCCGACGGAGTCGCGGGCGTCCACTAGTACTTAATATTATTTATCCGAAAGAAGAATATGGCAACCATTATCTCTCCTCTGGTATTCAACAGTCGAATGTATGTTATCTAAACGTACACACATATACACATAGATGGCTGTTCTCTCGAAATAAGATCACTAGAAGTACAAACATCGCAAGTTCGTGAATAATATCCAACAGCCATGTTTAGCTTTGTTGTAGATTACAAGTTCCTGCTCATCCTGTCTGAGATAAAGACCCCGAGTTCCTTATTCGATTCTAATATTAGTTTTCTTGTGAAGCTCCGAATCAGCGCAGGCATTATTTGAAGTCAAGGCACCTCTACTCTTATCATACATTATAACGTTTATATGGTTTTTTCACTCTCCTCTTTAAATTTACTTTTAAAATAAGTAATTTACGCACTTCAGAATACATTAACCTATTCCTAGACTAGATCCCTAAGGTTTAATAGATTATTAAAAATAATTTAGGCTGTACTTTTCAAAATAATGCCTAAATAAAATTTTTTATCACCATTAACTTCGTACTAAAAATATAGTAAATAATTTATAATATTAGACAAAGCTAAGTGCTTTTAGGGCACCTTTATTAAAGTTGTAAATTTGAATTTAAAATATACACTTTCACAATAACAATAAATTTGACGCCGGTCCGTGATCCCACAGGCCGGGCCCGACCGGCCCGGCGCGGTCCCCCGGGACCGATCGTCTTCACTACCAAATTGAGTTACACTAAGTGATTTAGAAAGAAAACTTGTTACACAACTATTACACCGGGCGAAAGATGGCGCTTTGCTACAGTTGAAGACTGAAATATTCCAAAAAACATTAGAAGATCCAGAGCTGAATTTATAATGTCAATGTAGGTATTATGTAATTTAAAATTCAAAGATATTCTAAATGGTAAGCAAGACGTGGTAAAACGTGTCTGTGAGGGGTATTGAAATTTTATGTCCACCCCTGCGACAACCATTGATCCATTTTATTCGTTCATCAGCAGAGATCCGAACTACCTCGTGTATGATGCCACCTGAATACATAGGTGTAGACACCTATGTATCTAGATGGGTCTAGACCCGCATGTGCTACTAACGAAAACTAAACGAATGAGGGATTTTCTGACAACTATAATATTAAAAGTTAAAAAATAGTGCAAATCCCCTGGATAGATGGCGTGAGCGCATCACTATCCCGAAATTCTGTTTTGTCATTGTACATGTACAGGGGAAGGTGAAGGGGGGAGCAGCTAGGGAGGGTGATGTGCTCACGGCATCTGTTTTTGACAGTTATTTTAACTTGTCAGAAAATCCTTGTCAACTTTATTTTATTTTCTAACAAGGTAGGTACACAATACGAATAATATTTCAGAATATAAAAAAGGCGATGTAATATAAAATTTGAACCGTGCGAGAGTTGACTTGAATATAATCGGGTATAGGTTGATTATCAGTAAGCTCAGCTGATGGGCCGTGAAGTGCACTGACCTGGCCACGAAGGGCATCGATTTGGAAGAACCTACATAATACTAATAATATTAGGAGATGTTTAAGAAATTTCAAAAACCTTTTTTTGACTCTGACGCGAAAAACTGGCGGTTGTTATGTGTTTGACCGGTTTGTGTAGGTATGTGTATCTTTGGTGTAATAGCGGTAAAACAGCTTTGAAATGGGGCTTTTTATTCGAAACGTACTAACTACATCATTAATTACATCTTGCTTAGATGAATTACATCTTGTTTAGTAATTTTATAATAGAATTTTTCTATTTTATTTTTAAATTCTAAAGGCATATTATGTATCTACCTATTCGGCAGGGCCTAACTTTAGTAGGAATACTACACGAATATAACGCAAGCTAAATGAGCCATACCTGCTATTGGATAAACCGGAATACTTACAAATGGTTACTTGGTGACAATCAACCACCCACTCTGATACTGCATCACAGCTAAACACTGGTTACTCTCCTACTTAACCGACAAAGCACTGACCTGTCCTCTTCTCCGGGTCCCTGAACAGCAGGTCGTCTAGCCTTGCGGGCGGCGAGCGGCCCTTGCTGTTGACGGCCAGCGCCACCAGCCGGAACCGCACGTCCCACTCGAGCCCGCGCACCGTCCACACCGGCTCCTCGGACGATAGGTTCACTCTGCAATGGGAAGTGTTAAGAAACAGCTTTGAAATGTGCACGTCGATAGGTCAAGAATTTTCGATAGCTCTCTGAGGGGGGTATATCTAGAGCTATCCCTGTCCCTTTATTAGCTTTCACAGTTTATAAGATTATAAACTGTGAAAGGGACACTCATACAACTAAGGTAGTTTCTTTACCGTTTTTTTATCAATGATGGTACAGAATCCTAAGCGCAAATTCTTCTATGTTGCTCTGGGAGTGAAAAAAAAGTATAATACTACAGCTGCTTCTCTTCCCGGGCATACTGTATAAGTCAGTAGAGGGACAAGAGGGTCTTGGTGTTTTGTAGGCGATGGGCTGACCACCTGGCACTACTAATCGAACTTGTACATCTCAACTATGCCCTCAAAATTGGTCAGCAGTGGCACCATGTGGTTCTATCGGCCCTTGGTACTCTGCCTACCCCGTAAGGGATAAAGGCGTGATTAGTATGTATGTACGTAATCCTGAGCGCGAATCTAACTCGGACTTGTCCGGTTTATACTTTTTATATCCTACCGGTACATAATTAATACACATTTAGTTGTTTGCGCTACCAATATAACATTGATTAATTGATTAATATATATTAATATTCACACACTACACAACACATTAACCTAGTCCCACATTAAGATCCCTAAGGTCTTGTGTCGTGGGTACTAAGCAACGGTATATAAATACATAGATAAGTATAAAAACATCGATGACTCGGAAACAAACCTCGATATTCATCATATCAATGTTTGCACCTACCGGGATTCGAACCCAGGACCTATGGCGTCGCAGGCAGAGTCACTACCCACTAGACCAATCGGCCGTCATGCAGTTAACAACGTATAACATGCAGTTATACATTGCGTTACATCGTATAAGATTTGCAAGTGCACGAGGACGTGCTACGTGTGTCGTAGCAGACTCGTAGTCGTCGTAGTCGGCTACAGACTAGATTTCTTGTTTTATTATTATGAGTTACTAGCGGTCGCCCACGACTTAGTCTACGTAAACTTTATTTTGTTTACCGCTCCCGTGGAAATTTCGGAAAATCATTTCTTAGTTGACCGTCACGTTCCTAATATCACGATTTAATAGTTTTGACTGGGCGTTGATGAATCAGGATAATTATGTTATTTTAGGTAATAGATTAAAAAAAATTACAGTACATACAAGATGTAAATGTAATAAAATATTCCATAACATAAGAATATAAATATAGCTGTCAAATATAAAAATAAAACAAGTTTAGTTTCCTTCTCAAATATTTTTAATGTAAATCTATCTTAACTTAATTAATTCGCAACTTATTATTTATTTATCCTTTTTATATCTAAATATAAATAACAGAAAATCGCGTTTCCTATTTAATCATCACTAAAAATATTTGTCGCTAAATAGGGAAAGTAGCTCTGTATAATTTATTTTTGTATACTCATTATTTTTAAATGGCACCACTCAAAGGGTAGTTCATTACCGATTCCGGGGGCGGGATACAGCTCAATTTTCGAAATGACGTAAAATATTCAGTTACTTTACAAAAGTCGTCGGCAACTCGACGTTTTTATACGCACCCATGGTTTTTTAGCGACGTTTAGACACGTCACAACTGTGTAATTGTTCTAAAGTAAGTTAAACCGAGAGTGGAGTTGTGAGTGACGGAACCACGCCGCTGATATACAGGGTGTGGGTGACAGCCAGGCAAATACTAAAATGCTGAATAAATACCATTGTGTTGAGTTATACGACAGTCAATTGTATCGAGCGATCCTGTAACTAATTAAATGGGCTTATTGGTTATTGTATGATACATTGCTGTTTTTTGGATCACTTGTGAACTTTTTTGAGGGAAACTTTTTAAAAGTAATCTTTTGGTTAAAATTTAATTTTAAAGTCATTATCTAAGGCCTAATTAAACAAACTAAACTATTTTTTTTCTATAAATATTTAAAAATGTCGGATATTCCTGCGAAAATTTTCTGTGTAAAAGTCAGAGGCGGAAAGCCTCAGAATCATGGTCTGAAGTCATGGTATCAATATTTGCCTGGTTGTCACAAACACCCTGTATAGGTTATGTGATAAAATTCAGTGACAAGTTGCTAGCTCATCACCCGAGAAAACTTCCTTAAGTTCCTTACTCTGTAGATACCCAGCTAATGATGAATAGGGTCGCGGATTATGACGAATTTCGTTCAATGACCTGACGGTTTCGAGCGTGACAGCAATGTATTTATACACGAGTTTCAAAGATACATAGTGTAAGTGACTGATTTTAATGTAACCGAGACGGAAAAACACGTGTACGCCAATGTAATGAGGAAATATACAAACATCTACTTTAAAACCAATTAAAATCGATGCCCATATTTATCGAGATGGTAAAATTTATCAGAAAAAGAAAAATTGTTTTTATTCAACTCTGGTTTTCATTTCATATTTGATTCGAAGCTATTTTTGTAAACAAACGAAATTATACTAAAATAACATTTTGATTCTACGATATTGATAACTGTAGTTAATTGATTTCCTGGAACGAAAAGACAACAGTGGAAGTATTCAATTACAAATGGGGGGGGTGTAATTTATTTTATATTTACATTTACACGAGGCACGTACCTACTAACTATAGAAACATACTTTCAATTTGAGTCAAGTGGCATCTCTTTTATGATGATACTCCATTTCGTGAACATAGACGTATCTATACGTCTATGTCATAAAGAATAACTGACAAATAATAATAAACATTAACTGCACATAGAATTATAGGTAATTAATTATAATGACCTCATAAATTCTCCTGTATGTATAGGTACTATAAAAATGTTTTAGCAGTGCTCGTAGCAGCAGGGATATATAACCAAAAACATCAACAAACTTTGGGTTAGGAATCCTATTCTGTTTGAGTTAAGTGTGTAAATAGCTTGGCTAGAATAAAGGAAGTCGACCTTGAAGTAGATGTAAATTGGAGCTGTGATAAATCAATGTTAAAATCACTTGTTTTTTGCCTTCTCTTGATAGTTTTTTTTTTTCGAATAAACGTTGTACCTACTGGTTGTACTTCACTATAATACATAAACTTTTCACCATCGGGATACTAGACGCATACTAGCGTATCACCCTTACGTTGTTGATATCCCACCCATCCGCACCAAACGTTATGCCAACTCGTTTGTAATGCGAACGGCTAAGAAGTGGAATGCACTTCCTGATGTATTTCCCGTGCACTACAACATTGGTCTCTTCAAAGCTAGAGTGAATAGGCACTTTCTAGGTAAACATGTACCACCTTAGGCCGCATCTTGCTTAACATCAGGAACGATGGCGCGCAAATGTTTGCCTAGCTCATTGTAAAAAAAAACTGCCTCAGGCGGTAACTTGCTACTCTATTACATCCGGTCCGATATGCTAAACGTTATTAAAGGATCTCCTTCTCCATCCTCTATCGTGATCCCGCAGTTTTAGCTACTTCATCTTGGGGACACAACCGTGTGCAAATATTTATTGCAGGTATTCGAGTATCAATAGGTTCTCTATCGTCGTCAGCCTATTGCAGTCCACTGCTGGACGTAGGCCTCCCCCTGTGTACGCCACATGGCTCGACCTTCCGTTTTTGCCATCCAGTCACTGCCAGCCGTCCTCTTTAAGTCATCGGTCCATCTGGCCGGAGGGCGCCCAACGCTACGCTTGCCGGGGCGCGGTCTCCATTCGAGAACCCGTTTACTCCACAGTCCATAGGTTCTACGACAGATGTGGCTTGCCCAGTGCCACTTCAGTCTGCTACATTTCGAGACTATGTCTGTCACTTTGGTCTTCTGCCGGATAATCTCGTTTCGGACTTAGCGAGATTCCGAGCACTGACCTTTCCATAGCTCTCTGAGTGACATGCAATCGGTGAGCCAGCCCCATCGTCAGGTTCCACGTCTCGGCTCCGTAAGTCAAGATTCTCTATAGCAGGCTATATTTGAACCACTTTTCTTAACATACCTCATTTGTTACACCCCGTATAGTATAAATGTTGTTATGCCTCCTCCTTTCCATATCTTCCTCATGATGGAGAGGATCTCGGGAGGGGCGAGGACAGGCATTGTTTTTATTAATATTGCAGAAGCAATCTGCCGCTCAAGCTGCGCCCTGCGATTGACGTGCGCGGCTTATGACAACGCACTCATATATTAAAAGTCGAGCAATATTCTTTCTAATAAGAAGCGGTAGTTTTGCTTTGTGCGTATCTCGTTTTTTGCTTTATTCATTGAACCAGAACGTTGAACTTTTTGTTTTATGAATACATAGTAATGTAAATTATTCTTTATGATCACGCAATAAGAGGTTTTCGTTCAATTTGTTCCTCACCCTCTTTTGGTTATAGGGTTACCTCTAATCCCACGCGATACTTAAACTACTATTTAGGCCGAAAACTGGATGTCTGCCATTAGCGATGGCGGCAGCGGGGCGGGAGCGGTACGATAAACACATAGATTATTATTGAAGGGAACTGGAGGGCAGCGGCGCGGGGAGCGGCGTCCGAGCAACGAGCCGCACCCGCTCCCGCCGTCGCCCCGCAAATCGAAGACATCCAGTTTTCGGCCTTAGGGCTAATGAGCGTGACTATGATATGAGTACTTATTAACTCCTATCATTGAATTCGCATTGTGTAATCAATTATAATTCAAGGGATTTAGGGACAGCCTCTCAGGCGATGAGCTAGCTATGCATCCATCTGACCTTGCTATGCAGACCACGACTGTGGGATCCTTCGCGATACTGCAGCATAGTAGACCCTTCGCAGTTCTTCTACACCGTTTTGTGAACACAACCGTATATGTATGTATGTATGTATAATTCAAGGGTATAAACATGGGATAACATTTTATTGGAACAGTCCAATCTGTGAGCTGGACAAACGAAGCCACATCTCACTCGTTCTTTATAAAATGACGAATCTTTTTGTTACTAAAATCAACAACATCTGATGCTTAATAATATTATAATCTCCAGTTATTTAAGACTAACTTTTACGAAAAAAAAAAATAGAATAATTAATATTAATTGGATGGAAATTTTGAAAGATGCTTAACTTTGAAACATCTTCGGCCATAATTGCTTAAATTAAATCAGGCCAAATAAAACTATTTGAAAAACTTTCTCGGCTTTCTTGGTAGAAATCGAAATAACGGAGGTAACCCAGGGATACGAAAACTTTCGAGTATATTTACCTAAAATTGAAAATAATCCGCTTGTTTTATGTATTTTAGGCAGTGACGTGAAGATTTTAGGTAAGTAGAAAACTTGGAATTATTTTTAAAGATCAACATAGACAAATACGACCACGAAAGATTTACTATTTAATGAAACAAAAATATATCTCGGTTCTATAAATGAAATTGTATTAGGCGTTCAAACATTCTGTAAACATATGTACCTATAGATTATTTACCTAGTTTTTGATTTCGGACTAGTGCAATGTATTGTCTTGCATGCCTAGGTGCTCGGGTCTGGTTTCTCGTGGTGATTGTAGTTAGTGCAAGTGCCTGTTTTCGCAGTTATGAGTTATCAGATCCGAGGGTCAGTGGAGGGTGTAGGGCCCAGTGGTGGGCGCACCCATAGTGAATATCTCGGTTCATTAAAACCTTATTGATTGTGGACCTAAAGTCAACCTCGCATGTCCGTATGTAGGCACGCGGTAGTGTCAAGCCAAGTTTAATATAACAGACTAGGCTCTGGTGCTTACAGCTTAGAATACTCATTCGTAATGACTCAGAAACACTTTACATTGGATTAATTGCCGGTCGCTAGATTATTGAATTATATCGGAAAAGCAGCGATAGGCTCACCTCTTATCTAATAGACTAGTTGGTAAATAGTGAGTGTGTGACTTCTACATTTTTTTAAACCACTATGGTCATGATGAACGTTACTACGTACTTACAGTATGTATAACATAGTTTATTGGCACAGGCGTGATGCAAGGTCTTATAGCGTATAACTTGTACAGTGTACACCTTGTCTATATATTTTGGGATATTGGGTATGTATAACACCGTTAGTAGACCGTTAAGCTTTCTGCTTAGCACTGACCTGGGCCTAGTGTCTCTCTCCGTGTAGACTTCGAGCAGGAAGGTCTGCGGCAGGCCGCCGTCGAAGCCCGGTACACACGACACCTCCGCACTATCCAAAGCGTCTGGTTCCATAGTGTGCAGTTCCGTGGCGCGTGCGGCTTGCCTGCAAATAGTCGATTAGGGCTAGAAAAGACCAACTCATTGTCAATAGCATATTTTCCTTGAAATCATTCTCAATCGAGAAGATAGTATGTAGTTACTAGCACCTAAATAGTACGCTGTTATATGCGTTCTCTGACCTGTTGGTTTTCTCATCTATACGTTCAACAACATCAAGAAGTTTTATATTGGGCTTTGTAAAATCATCTCATCATTTACCAATGTGTAAATAATAATTAACGGGCCACCAGCTACCAAATATGTGCGATTGGCTTCCAAGAAGCTGCTGCTGGGCCAACAGTTTCATGTCATATAGTCAGGTATAGGAAATGCTGCATTAAACAGTGTCCACACCTGCAGCCACCATCTGGAAGACGCACGGTGTGAGCTGCGCCCCCACTTCATTGGACGCTGCACATGATAGCGTGCCGTAGTCCAGGTCCGCTACCGGGGTGTACCTGTACACAAGAATAACAGATTTCCAATGGTTTGCAGTAATTCTTTTTTCTCTACACTTATATGGGTATCCTACTCTCAGCTATGACCTAACTCGCGTCTCCGTTTTGTGGATATATTTGCATTATTATTCTCTGATGGTTAAAAATATACAGAAGTTGGGTTATCCCAGAATATACGTGAGATAATTTAGAACACATACTTTGAGTACACATAGTTAGTTACGAGTTTGTCTAGTCGGCTCTATACCACCAGTATCAGTGACGGCATCAAGCCCCATCTCATCACATCTCCATTTGAGCTACTCACTTGAGACTGGACGCACTCCCGTTGCTAGTGTACCGGTCAGCAGCCACGTCGATGGTCTCGCCCGAGTTGTTGAACTTCCACTTGAAGACCGCGGCGGGGGGGTCGGCGTCCACCTCGCAGACGATCACCACCGACTCCCCCCGCGCCGCCCCCACCACCGATACTCCCCCGCTGCGGCAAGATGGCGCGTCTGGGAATAAACAGAATATTAAGCCAGTTAGCCTGAGAGAAGAAACCGAAAAATAACATGACGTTTTTTTCGCAACATAAATAGTGCTGGTAGACTTTTGAGTTTTTCTTTCCAATATCGTCAATCGTTGCGCTACAATTACCAAATTGCTCGTACCAAAAGATATATAGCTGGAAAATATCCATTGACTTAAGCCAGTATTTTCACCTCTTATTTTATTTAGTAAAAACATACATAACCTCACGCCTTTATCCCATAGGGGTAGGCAGAGACTACCTACAGATCTCTATTTAGTACGCTCGCCGGTTTCGGGTGCTCTTGACTAGCCCTTTAGCACATCCCCAATTTGGTCTATGTAGGTATTTAGTGAATTCCTTTCATAAAAAGATAATTCCGGACTGAGCAATAAAGGCCCTATTCTCTACAAATATCCATAAAGACTAAGTACGGCCCATTAGGTTTCTGCCATCGGCACGTTCACCTGTTCAAACGAAATTGTTTAAATTAGAAAATCCTATCTCCATTCAATCCAAATAGTAATAGCTGACTATAAAGAGTGAACCCGTCTCGAATCCCTCTACACATCGGTCCCCAATTAAATGGCTCGCGGATAAATATCGGATAGGCCCGGACAAGCGAGCACGTAGTCACGGATCCGTCACGTGCGCGTCACTGCTCGTTGTAATGGTGGAGTCACACTCGCGTATTTTGTATATTTTACGATTTAACATCTTACTAAAACCACTCAAAGTTTTTTTAACGTCATAAAATATTAGTTTCAGCCCAACTTCTTTGAGGGATAATGGGCGTGAACTATTATGTATGTATATATAAAATATATAGATCGAATTTAAATTGTGCTGATAGTCTCATGTAAGCTTCATAATTTAGATACTTAAGCAAACATCTATTATATCCAAACCAAAATTAGCAGGTCAAGTTTAAGTAGTGCTTATTACTGAATCTAAGGGATCCTGAAATCGTCTATTAGTATTATGAAGACGAACCCAGGCACAAACATTTATATTTCCTCTATTCAGGTATATCTAAGTAACTATTCTGACAGGCAATTCATGTTCATACATTAAGAAATGATAAGCTGTCAATCGTACAGTCAAGTGCAGTGTCAGCATAACAAAGGGTCACTTAACCGTGGCTATTCCTCACATGTCTCATTCATTTGTACAGTCCTCCTCTTCCTCGCTTCCTTCATCCTTTACTCGCTTTACGTGATACGATTTGCTCATTGCTTGGCATATAATATTAGGTGAGTAAGTATTTTGGGAGTTTTAGTCATGTCTCTGTGGGAATTAATGTCAATTTATGTCAGGTCTTACAAAAATAACTTCGGAAGGATTTTATTTATGTAGGTAACTAACCTAACCTAACTTTGATTTACATGTTTAATAACAGCAGATTGTTGTTAAGAATAATGCGAGAACTAACATAAATTGACAAAGATAGACCATAGTTATCGTAGTGTACCTATATATAATAGAAATATTTATATAATTCATTAAATTAGTAAGAAAATAATACAACCTTTTGATTGCTATAAAAAGCGTATAATTTGAAGCAGCCGTAATAGGCACTGAATCATTTAAAACAAGTAATAAGCGAAAATAATTTCTACTGCGATAGCCAGGATCTGTCCTAACGATTTCCTTTGGGAGCCCATTACGATTCTGGCTTCGAAAAAGTACATCCGCCATTTTTATATCAATTTTCTAATAGGCGCGGTCTAGCTCGGTATCCCCAGGCTGATATCGTAACAAGGTTGGTTACCTGAGTGGCACAGTGTAGATATATTACAGTAGAGTAACTTATAATTACTAGTTGTTATTATAGTTGTCAATATTTGACCAAATTAAAGTTATAAAAGTTATAATTAATAAGAATTACCATGCGGAATAAATCGTATCAGTAAATATGTCAAAATGAGTGTTATAAGCATTTTTACTAAAATATGACAAAGCCAAAGGGAGGTTTTAGCAGTCTATGTGTATTAAGCAGTATAGTCTGTATATTTCTATAAACAGACAACAGATTTAAAAAATATGTAGCAACCACTTTCAAATTATAATAACCTTTTCACAAGAGTGCCTCATCTATGTCAGTGAGTGGTTATCACTATGAGGCTCGTAAACGTCGTGTCGCCTGTTAGGACGCCACATGCCTGCGACATTTGTAACCGGCTAATTGTGCGTAAAATTGTGCACGAGTCGAACGCTCGCCTGGTACGTGCGACGTTTCACGCTTCAGGAGTCGTCACGGCGATGTAGAGCAGACACATTGTTTGTTACTACTAATAGATGCTTGCCAAGTTATTTATAATGTAGAGGATCGATTGAAGTATTCGTAGAGGATACAAAAATGTTATTATGCCTAAATATAATGCATTGAACTAACTAACTTGCTTGTATTTAGGAAAATTATAATTTGTAGGCCATGCAAACGCGAGTTTGATACTAACATTGGTAAATCTAAAGTTCCCAGAGTTCAATCAACAGTTTTAAAACAACTGTTTCTGTAACTGTAATATACGGATGAGATAAATAATTTGGGTACAAGGTATGTAGGTATAATTTCACCTCAATTAAGTCAAAATTAATTACAGGTTAGCATAAATCTAATTAAATAACACGTGCAATTAGAAATCATATTCATAATAATACACATTAAAACAATTATACATTGATTTCAGATAGTTGATGCCATTCCACATGAATATAATCTAAGTCTCCAATATTAAACAGATATTAGAATTCCGGTCGTAATTTTATATGAACAATTTATGTGCGAAATAAAAAAAGCAAAGAATTTTCCTAAATACGGATACGAGAAAAACGAGAATCCTAAAGTTTTCTCGGAACAAGTCGTGAGCGGCCGCTAGTAGGTAGTGCATATAATAATATTATTATGTTTGGATATGATCGATATAATAATATACTTGTAATGACCCGAATGTTAGACTGGATATTCTTTGTGTGAAATGCCCCTAAATTCGATAGCACGTTTGATCTACACCAACCTTTACCACCAATGCTCTCCCTCATTATCGAGGATCGCGAACTTTGCATAATTTCCTCGGGCTTATTGCTACAAGGTCATACCGTCTGTTTCTTTTTCATTATTGTTGCCTTTCCTTTGATGGAATATTATTGAAAATTGATATTTTATTTTACCGCTCTCTTTGTTGGCAGACGATAATTTCACAGCTGCGTTGGTTCATGAGTATTTAGAAATTTTGTTTTTATATTGAGTTACTTTATGAACTATGAATAGCTGTTAAACGAAATGTATTGGCAATGTAAAGATAATTTGCTTTTCATTCATATATTTCATCACACTTCACGTTAGACTGAACACATTGATCACCAGCCGTAGAATTCGCAGTAACAAAAACAATACAAATGGCGTCGGATTGATTGATCAAGGTCATTCGCGTGAAGAATGTCGGTGAGGGTAGACGTACGGGTGGCCGTGGAGGGGGCAATTATGTCGCTGCGGGCGTCATTAATAATGTAACTGCCGGTCGGAGCGCACGTCTACCCGTCTTAAACTCAGAACTCGCAGCTGATAACTTTGATTGTGGTAATGATTCTTAGTTGCGTTTAGGACAGGGGTAAATTCCCCCATCTTTGGAGAATAATTTAGGGCAAATGGTTAGTTAACTAATGGGGATGATAAATGGATCGATTAATAAAGTTATGGAAGTTGATTGTTTGGTTTGTATTATACCTACCCGACTATTCATATTCTGCACCCGTCGAATTTCAATATTACTTATATATACTAGGTAATCATATAAACTTAATGTAATATTATATAAGACTTGATTAAATCTGAGTTCAATATAGATTTTAATTAAATTAGTCTTGGTTTCATTTACATATGTTTCAGTATTGGTTTCGCCTACGGTAAACTTAATTATGTGAGCCGCCTTGCGTTATGATAGGAAGGATTTACTTGTAATTTGTGGGTACAGAGATCCCCACCTAATCATATACCAATGAAGCAAATAGCCGTATGATATAGATAAGTAATTAAACTTAAACGTGGTGGTATAACCGAGGTTGATGCCAATTGTACTCTAAGTATGTGATGCTTAACCGCAATAAGGGCTGAAACGCGAGGTCTCGGGCTTAGTTGAGCATATCTAATAATTACACGAAACAATGTCTATTATATTAGAAACTTTGGTTCGATCGAATTTGTAACCGGTTAGAATGGAAGGGTTCGAAGGACTAGTTTACAAGAAAGCGGGAATATGTAACATTGTTTGATTATGTTTAAATCAATGTGATATCTTCTAGCGTCGCTATTATATTTTCGTGATTCTCTATCTTCCTATAGTCTTTTCATAGAAAAACAAGAAAGAGAATACCTATTTATAATATAATAAGTAAATATAAAATGCGATGATAATATAATAAATATAAAAACCTGTCAGAAGACAACAAAATTTAATATCACACTGAAAGCACTCAAAAATTCACCAAAATTGAAAATTCCCCAAACTGTAAGCAATATATAATAGCCGGTGAGTGATGCATTCAATCAGTACAGAGCTCGTGAAGCTAAGGACTTCATTATACAGCATTTTGCTCGCAACATGAATTTATTACGACATTCCTTGCAGTTATGTTCGCCATTAAAAAATCCCATCTTATTTTCTCAGAACCATATCGTTTCTCATCTTACAATAAGAGACCTTCTGTCGCCTGATTCATCTAAGGTCACATGTTATGATAAAGAAAAATCTGTTTGAAAGCTCAACAGATGTCGTTGATATAGCATTGGCGATATTTATACTTAAAACAGATTTGTCGTAAATGGATCATTTTCCAGGTCTCATAATATTTTTACTAATAAAGCATAAAATAAATTCACTGGCAAAGGGATCGAACAACCTACCCATTCGATTGGAAGGCGCGAAGTCTTCCTGCCCTCATACCATTATTTGTGGCGTCGGCGTAATATGGTTTCATTCGAAACTTACATTGCCTGACACCAACCTCCTATACCTCTTCGGGTATATACGAGTAGCTAAGTGTCAATTTTTAGAAAATCCGTACATTAAATAAATTCAGAGGTCTGTGGCCGTGAATGTAGTGAACCTACATGCCTTCTGAACGTGAAAAGGCGTCACGATCACGATCGCGCATGCGTGCCTGCATGCGTACATGTAAGCCAGCGTACGACTAATACGTACCTCTGAGTTGTAATGTATGGAACTGTTGATAGGCACGGGCAGACCGGATGCCATTTTATTTTTGTATGCGTAGACGTAAAATCATAAAATTCGACGTCAAGCGGTGAGCGCAGTTCGTAATACATTTTTACCTTTTTTTTATGTCAAAAGTATACGATAATTTTTCGTCAGGTGATAATTTTACGTCGATCAGCGCATCATTCTAGCCAACACTTACGTGGCAGACACGTGAGGGCATCGTTGTCGGACGCATCCGGTTTGTTACATATAATAAAAATGCTCGCTGTCTGTAGGAAGATATATGAGAAAAAATATTATAGGAGACCTTTAACCAATAGAACCCAAAACGATAGGAATTTTTGTCTGTCGGTTTGTCTATCACCGCTTTATTTACCTATTATTATATCGAGTGAGTCCTACTAAATTAAATGAAACAACAACCTATTTGGGACAAGAGAGTCTTCCTGCCCTCAATGTGGCGTCGGCGTAAATGCGTTACATTGTGACACCAACCTTCCTCTTCGGGTATAGTTGTATGAAGATCCTACTAATATTATAAACGCGAAAGTTAGTGAGTATGGATGGATGGATGCATGGATGGATGGATGTTTGTTACTCTTTCACCTAAAAACGGCTGTTCACGTAATAAATTTTGGTATGTAGTTAGCTGAAATCCTGGATTAACACATAGGCTACTTTTTATTTCGGGAAAATATTTTTATCCCGGATAATTTCGACATATTATTGTTTTTTCTGCAGTCCACGCGGACGGAGTCGCGGGCGTCTACTATTTTCTAAATAATTTACAAATGTTTGTCATTTCTGTACTTGACTGTACGTTCAATTCTAAACTCGACGTAAAGGGAATAGAACAAAAAAATCAACATAACGGAAATAGATAGTGTAAAACCACGACAGTAGCAAGAACAATAGGCACTCAGACTCGACGTAAAGAGAATCATTCACTATGGGTGCGTAAATTAGTAAACCACTAATTATCATGAAACTCTAAAACATTATGTGTTGTATGGTAATGTGTTGGGTTTTAGAGTTTCATAATAATTAGTGGTTTACTAATTTACTAATTTCTATAATCCTGACGATGCCACGGTTGTTGGTGAAACATATGTAGATTATTAATCTAATGGCAGATGGCGTGACAATGGCACGCGTTTCTTCAGTTCGTGACTTGTACAGTTGTCGGCGGACCTGATGTTTCGTGAACACATTGTTGACGTTTGCAGGAGGGCCTTTAAGGTATTGGGGTTTGTTCTCAGGACTACTAATGACTTCACAAGTGTTCCAGCAATTAAAAGCTTGTATAGCGCCTTAGTTCGAAGCAGGCTGGAACACAATGCGATGGTTTGGTCACCTCATGAAGCTAAATATAACCTCATGTTAGAGAAAATTCAGAACAAGTTTACCAGATATCTCTACATGAAGCTTTATGGAGTATATCCCAAGTACCCCCTGATGTATCCGTCATTATTCGTCTTAGGTATGGTGGGATATAATAAATTGGAAGTCAGGAGGGAACTTGCTCTGGTGCGGTATTTGTTAAAAGTATGGCGTGGCAAGGAAGAAAATGCGACTCTTTTGGCCGAATGCAAGATTAGGGTGCCCAGGCGCTTATTAAGAGACCGTAAAAGTCGTTTGTTTTCCATACCTGATGGTAGGACTAACTTGTACCGGAAGGCTCCTTTGACACGGGCACTTCAACTCCTCAACAAAGTTAACGACCGAATAGATATATTTATATGCCCAGGTACTTTTTAGCGCGGCGTGGAGAAAATCATAGTGGAATGTGCAAAATACAGACAGTGATCTAGACTAACGCTTAAGATAAAATCTTTTGTTTATTAAAAAAATTAAAAAGTCTATCTAATTGCGGTGCTATGTCCCCACTTCATTTGCAAAAATAAATTTGGCTATTTCATTTTTGGGTGAATTAATTTAATTTTTTTAAAAATACATTAAATAACACTATTATTTACACCATGAGCAGTATTTAACTTAACCCGTAGTACCTGTAACAGCTTTTTAAAAATGTCCCGCGGAAAAAGTTAACGCTGGCGCATTAACATTTCACTATTTCATCATAATGAATGTAGATTAAGTTATCTTTCCCCGCACTGTTGTCAAGCCATCGTATACGTACAAGGATGTTTGATACACTGAACAGTTTTCCCGCCAAAAACGTAAGTATAACCTGCGGTGGCGCAGGAATCAGGTGTCTTGTATTAAAAAAACTGGCTGTTTAAAAAGAAATTTTAAGATAATTAAAGATTAGATATATCGACGTAATTGCAAACGAATTATTATATAATAATAGTGTCCGTTATAATTTGTACTTTATTAATTAATTCTAAGAACGGTGTCGCAACTCCAGTGGCTTCGGTGGCAAAAAAGAGGCCACCGTAATTTAATAATGTCACCGTAATTGATATTTTGTCTTTTTGTATACAGGATGACTGGAAAACGGGTATTATTTCTATTGAGATGTAAAAGTACAGCCCATTTTCTACCTTCATGGGTAGGAAGACCCATTAAAAAAATTACGGCTTCAGGGTTATGCCCCATTTTGTAATGTTTTTAAAATCACCTTATTATTAAATGGAAATGCATGTGTATATTTCAGTAATTCAACTAGATAAATAAATAATCATTTGAGACAAAACAACAGACATCAACTTGTCATTGTCAAAGTACAATTACCAAAAGGTTTATACATTTTTTTTCCTGATTTTTTCCTATTCATTCAAAATAATGATTTCACGTAATGCGCACACTTCATTAAACTAAATTCAAAAGGTATAATTATGAAAAAGCTTACCAACAGCTGACTAATAAGAATTTTAAAAGGTGCTAGGCGCGACAACCTTTTTTAACAAGTAACCTAAGTTTGTAGTCAAAAAAAATACGGTGATGAACTGACATTATAATATATAGCATAGGAATCTTACTGCTATCCAAAGATGATGCAGTTCAACTCGAATCGAGGTCATACCGCCACCTCCATCTCGTCTTACTCCTACCCCAGGCAGCCGCTCTGTAGCATCCAGCCAGTTGCACTGTTCGTCTATCTTTCGGTGTCTAAACGACTAACATGGCCGGCACTTTTACTGTCCAGTTCCTTTTTGGTAGGTGATTAGCATACCAAATGGTGTTCCTGATGCAGTCTGAGCACTGTAGGTCAATCGATAGACAGCATAAGTACAAATATCGACAAGTAGACGTTATAAGATCATAGGAGGGGAACCGTTCCTAATTGAACTAAGTTCTTCCAGACACTCAAGATTCATCCCTCAATATTAATAGCTGACCAATAAGAATGTAATATTTTTCTGAGTCCTGATTATTCTCAGAAAAAATATCTATATAGATATATTATATTGTATATTGAATGTTCTACTGGCCTAAGTAGGTGTACATGCACATAATTATTATCTACTTCAATTTTTGTGATATTGATTATGATTTGGCCTTTAGTTCAACCTCAAGCCACCCAAAATTGCTACTAAAATGAACAGTTACAAATAAACCCGAGTAACTTTGCGATAAACCCGAGTAGCTTGAACAAGTACGCCTGATGATAACTTCTACATTCTACTTACCTCAATATAACACTGCTATAGGCTGTAACGGAATGTATTTTTCGAAACTTTATTGGTCAGCTGCTGGTAAGCTTTCTCATAATAAGTTACACCTTTTGAGTAGCTTATTAAATAATTTAGTTTGATAATACGCATGACGCAGTACATTATTTTGAAAGAGTAGGGGCTTAATTGGCAAAAACATTTAATAAATTTTGCTTGACCATTCATTCCATGTTGATAGATTTTTGGGAGGTCAAAGTATAAAATGTGATCCATTTCTTATATACCATTCTACTCCTCTAAAAGGAGATTTCAAAAAAATCATATCATTGTCATGTCTCAGACACCGTGAATTTTCGGATATATATAAAGGTAGCTAACGAGGTGCACTTTCACATGTGAGAAATGATCCTTATGGTTTTCGAAGATTTTTATGTACATATAAATAAATACGGCTAAGTTCCTGAAATGGTGTAGTCAGAACTGCGAGATCTTAAAGGAGATACCATGGCAAATACGTTTTATGCTAAGAAAAAACTCACTAGGTAGCATTTTAAACTTCTCTAACTGTTAACGTGTTTCTTAAATTTGTTATCATAGTTTCTAAGCTATAATCATGATGCTAAACATTATTACCAACTAATAAACGAAAAATCTATAGTTTTCAAGTTCTTATAAAATAAATAAATAGGTAATTCATATGATATTCTCCTGTATTTATAATTCCGCTGGTTGTAATCAATTTCAGTGGAGAGATTTACAATTTCGGTGATTTGATAATAATATCGGTGGCGATTGAAATTTTTAAATGCAGATATCTCAAGAAATAATACGTTTTTAAAAATGTGTACCATATGACTGAATATTATATATTTTTGGCTATTACTTAGAATACAAAAAAGTTATAGAAAGTGGATATAAAATTTCGCCAGCGTAATTAGTCAAAAATCGAAGTTGTTGAAATTCACCCATATGCTCTCTGAGTGAATTTACAGAAACGGCTTTATTTATTTTAAGTTATGAGTAATTTTATTTATATTATTAATTTTGTATTGTTGCTATAAGTTAATTTAAGATGTTTATGGTTTTCACGTTATCGCATTGGCTTGACCAGCTGTAATGATAATGTTTTATATGGGTGAATAAAATAAATAAATAAAAATAAATAGTTTTTGATTTCGGAATAGTGCAATGTATTATCTTGCATGCTAGGTGCTCGGGTCTGGTTTCTCTTGGCGATTGTAGTTAGTGCAAGTGCCTGTTTTCGCAGTTATGAGTTATCAGATCCGAGGGTCAGTGGAGGGTGTAGGGCCCGGTGGTGGGCGCACCCATAGTGAATGTTTGAACTTCGGAATTGTAACGCCTAATACAATTTCATTTGTAAAGAGAATCGACGTTAAGGGAATAAATCATCTAAACTAATAAACTAATGTAAGCCATCGCCGCTTAATCGAAAATGAATGTACAATCAAATTTGTTTTTTTTTATATTACCATCTATGGAGAACGCCATCTACCGAGGCAAAACACCTTTTTAATACATACCTAGCTACGAGTACAAGAAAGTATTCCATCGGTAAAATAGATCGGCAGCCATTACGGTACGCCGGAGGCTGCAGAGATGAATCTCGTGATAAGAGGCCATAATCATCTCTTATCGAAGACGATGCAAAGTGCTCTTCTGCTTGCGCAATCAAGAGAAGATTACACTTCATATAGATTTCATATGAGTAATGGCAGCCATGTTTATTTATTACTATGTTCTACGCTTGAAGGTATTTTGTCGTTATATAATTTTTTTCAATAGTCAGATAACCTATCAGAAGGACAAAGGTGATGCTGTCTCTTATTTTTGATCACGTTTCAGAGAAAGATAGCATTAATTTATTTATATAGGTATAGCAAAATCAACTTCAAAAAGTGAAAAAACGATTTGATGGAGAACAAAACAATGATAATGTTTTGCTCTACATTTCTATAAATTTTCATAGATAGGGTCAACTTATATGTATATTATAAAATTATTAATAAAGAAAATGGAAAAAATTCTTCACCCGAGTGGGAATCGAACCCACGACCACTGCAAACCGCAAGCCGCTATAACCACTAAGCCACCGGGTCAATTACTCGGATGACGAATTTTAGCATCTCTTTTCTAAATTACATATTGACAACGTTATTCTTCATCCCGATAGCTATACACTAGCCAAATCTGAAAGTAATAAAAAAATATATGTATATTATCTAGGGCAGGGGTGTCCAACATAATTTTGTGAAGGGTTGGCCCTTCACGGGTCTAGTACTTTTGTAACCGTAACGGGCCAAAAGAAATTCCCAATAGCAACGATTTAAAGTAACACTATTAAAATATAATACACGCTACTGCTCGAGCAGTTACCTAGTGATCAACATACGCGGACCGCTCTTGCAGTCAAGTATTTAGTTAGATGATTAACGATTTTTGGACCATTTTTACTGAACGAATATCAATGGATGTCGTCGCGGGCCGGATGAAGGGCTTATGCGGGCCGCATTGTGGGCCGAGGGCCGTATGTTGGACAGGACTGATCTAGGGCAATCTTAGAATTTCGAGTATAAAAGTCATATAACAATAGTGGTACATATAGCTCATTTTACTCAAACTGTCCCTTACTTACTGATTGGTCTGCACTTGAAAAATAGCTTTTTTGAAAATATCCCGAAAAACTTAGTTAATAATCAAAGTAGTTGCCTATCGCCAGATACTATAATAATGCCCACAATATAAAATAAATATCATTATGACTTTTTATGTGGTAACATTTACAACATTAATCGCTATTAAAAGTGGCCCATAAAGCTACTATCATCTCATGTATGAAAGGATTATATAATAAACGCGATACAGAGAGCTCCATAAAAACCCTAAAACTTTAATGGGAAAAATAGCACTCACACACTAGCTATCCACAAAATACATAATATTCCATAAGTGCATTCCGCGATGTGCATACATAATGTGTACGAAATATGCGGGCTCTAGTAAATATAAACATTCCGTGATCTAGCTTTGAATATTTATGGAAATTTTAAAACTAGTGTGTTTCCATTTCAACTGGATACATTCCAAGGCTGTAGGACATCTTGTTGAATAATTAAAGCTAAGCTAAACGCATAATGTAATTTTTTCATAAAATGCTTATTATATATAATTATTTTTATCCAATTAAGTGAAAATGTCAATTTATTTATGAGAATAATGTTCTTTCAACAGAATGTAAAACAGCGTGATTTATTCTATCACCTCATGCCTAAGCTAGCGCACAGTGACGTGTCAAAATCGCGTATAAAAATCATATCCCGTGAGTTCTTACAACATTGACCTAAAGTGCGCCTAGCTAGAAACGAGCCTAAATCTTTGTAGAGGGGAAAGCAGGCTGTAAGGGGAAGAGGGCCATCTGGCGATTTGCGCCTCACCTGCGCCTCGTCACGAACAAAGCATTATTTAATTTATATCCTTTATTTATCCTTTGGCCCGCGACTTAATCACCACGATCCAATCCAGCCATAATTGACTATTGTTCGAAATGCTTTCAGGTTACTCAATAAATTCCAATGCGGAGTAATTAGCTGTTTTAAATTTGTACTGGAATAATGCTGGGGCTTTGTTTGATGTTCGATTTGAAGTTGGATCACAAGATACCTATTTACTAGCTGTGTTAGTTCATCAAACACATTATAATTTGTCAAATCTTTAGTTTCGCATCATATAACTAAAGAAAAGCAACGGTTGTATGAACATAGTTTCCTCTGCCTTTCCTTAATTTTTTGGATTTTCCCAATGTTTCCATTCATCATCATCATTTGTTATTATCATCATTCACAAACTGAGAAATCATATCACTGAATATAAAGCTGCATGGACTTAGTTTCCTTTGCTTATCCTTAGTTTTTGAGGATTTTGCCGGATATTTCCATTGATTAGCGATAATATCAGGTATATTTGAATTTGCACATAACCACTTCCTGGGTCTTTGACGTTTGATTTTGTGACGCACGCTACTCTGACGTAATGAGACAGGTCAGGTAAGTAGGTCAAGTGCAAATGGAACCTATTCGGGCACCCGCACTACTTCTTCATGCAAAACTGCATATTGACAGTGGGTTAGACCATTTGTAAAGTGTGCACATAACTATATAATCCACATGATTGTGCCTACAGCCATGTTTATACATCATGGGTTATACTAAAAAGAATACATTTTATAACTTAGACAAGCTGTCAAATGTCGTGTTTACCATGCGTAACTTTACACGCGGTTTATTAGTGGCATCGTATCAGAACATTCCCCTTTATGATGAGCATTCCTTTGTTTTCCAACATCATTTCCTTTTCTTTTTGAAGTGGGGCCTAAGAAAACATCCTTACTCCAAATTACTTCTTGTTCCTCTACGGATGAAGTGATTTTACCCTATAAAAACGCAAACACCGGAGTAGATTCAATATCTTGAACTGCTCAAGTGAGGTCACCCAGGAACGAGTTGCCTAAAAAAATAATACTGAGGACAAGGTATGTCTTTCTAGTCTTTTGGAAATGTATAAACAAGAAATCGCTTTTAGCATATTTATTTTCTTCTTTATCCGGAATGAGTTTAAATTCGATTTTTTTATATATTTATATATTATGTTTTTTCTTAAGTTAGGTAGCATGTACGTACATACTGACCCTCGTCTGATAACTCATAGCGACATTGTGGCAGTGATGGAATGACGAACTGTTTCAAATTTTCATGGTTTGTCTTTCATGGTTTATTTTAGTCGACGACAAACTTTTGATTTCAGAAAAAAACCTTCTTATTTCACAGGAATTAACTACCGCTCTACTAAGTATTAAAAAATATATAAATAATTACCCACCATTATTTATATTTCAAATAAATATATACTATTTGTGCACACAAACCAAATAGTATTGGGTGAAATTAATTAAATTTAAATGAAAAAATTCAAAAATTCACCATTGGGCTGAAATATTGATAAATTAGTAAAGAAAAACAAGGATGTATGCAACAACATATTCCATTGCCCACAAAAACAAAAATTGTTATTGACATTGACAAGCCACTACATGGCTAAGGTTACTGTTTATTTATTTATTCTAGCCAATGAGTTTAATAGCGGACGAAAATTCAACCTGTTCATTTAATGCATTCCTACACCATATTTGGCTATCAAAATCTAACTGTTCCAGGGCTAGCTAGAGAGTAACGTATACAGACTAAAAAACTGTGACGTCATCTTAATCCAATATGGCGGACTTTGAAACTAAAAGTGTTTGAAAATCTGATTTTGAAACAGATTGTTTAAGCAAATGAGTTCTTGATATTAACTTGGCAAGTTACGACCTTGCAATAATGATTTGAATAGATGAACAGACTTACAGTTACCAGGTGCAAAACTATAAACTCCTGATTTTTTATCAAAATATTTGTTTTGTGTTAATTAATCTATTTAAAGAAAAAAGTCTTTTAAAAACAAGCCACCAAGATTTTATTTCAAATGATTTTGCTAATCATTTCTGAGATATAAAAATATGGTAAACTACCAGTAAAATATTTACTGTTAATTTATAACCTCTATTTCAAATTTACAACATTTGTTTACACAAAATGTTTTTCTTTTTATCAATGAGGTTATAAATTAGTTGTCGCACTATATCCATTTGATCTGGCTATTTGTAAGTACTCGTATTTACTTTCTTAACATTTTAAAGTTATTAAAGTCAAGGTGTTAGGCCGTGCAGGACTGAGTATGCTGCAGCTTATGTTGACATGGATGGAAAGAATCGGGGCACCGGGGCGAACCCTTTGTATATTACTCCGTATGTACTCTTCTCACGAAGCTCTGGAAGGGTCGATGGATTTCTCATCGATATGTGCAAGTGCCTGTTGAACAATATGGGAAAATCTGAAACATCCACAAAGTGGATGTAGCCCGGTGGTGGGCGCAATAGTGAATATTATGTTTTTTCTTAAGTTAGGTAGTATGTACGTACATAATAGTTATAATAAGCACATTGTGGCAGTAATGGAATCACGAACTGTTTCAAATTTTCATGGTTTGTCTTTCATGGTTTATTTTAGTCGACGACAAACTTTTGATTTCAGAAAAGGATTTTTTACCTAAATTTTTCGTAGTTATTTTTGAAGTAAAATCCTCTATTAGAAAACAATAAAAAACTGTTGTAAATATAAAGATTTTTATACCTTCGAAATGTATAGTATGAATAAATCAAATCATTGTAAAAAGAGTAATAAAAAGCTGACTGCATTTCAAGAATTCATATTTCAATCTTCACCCATCTCACTTATAGCTTCGGATATAGTAAAGATGTTTATGAGTTCAAGTGCAGCGGACAAAATATGAGAGCAGTGTGAGAGATCTTCTTTATGAATTTTATTGTGATATGCATAATGATCGTTTGGCTTAGTTGTGACCTTACCTGTCCTGGGCTTGCATCCCGGTAGATGCGAATGAGTCATGGATATTTCTATACTTATCTATGTATTTTGCTCCAAATATATGTAGAGATACATGGTAATAATATTTCATCATATCTGAGATACAAATTCTTATTTCAACTTACATTTGACGCGAAAGTGCAGCTCATTCGAGACGGTCTCCCCCTCAGCATTGAGCGCGGAGCAGGCGTACCGTCCGCTGCTGAACCGCGTCACCTTCTGCAGCACCAGGCTCTGGTTGCTGTGGAACACGCGCGCTGTTGCGTTCTGCGCCACGCTCCGGTCCTGGAAACAACGTATTTATACGTGAATGATGATAGGCCAATGGTTTGGACGTGCGCCTTCCAGGAAGGTGGTATTCCAGTACATGGAATATCTCCTTAGGTGAAAGGTACCATTGTATTTAATTAATATATTTAGTTTTAAACTGTAATTTACTGCTTATGGGTATAGGTAGATAGAAGGGGTATGTTAACTAATAACCCAAATTCAAATGTAAATTTTTCATAATTTTATTGCATTACCGTTCCTAGATAGTTTAGGAATGTGTCCATTATTCACATTATAAGAAAAAAAAATATTTGAGTAGCTAACGAGCAATGGTTTATCTCCTTAAAATGAAAGCGCTACAATTCATAATCATAATATAAATTCACAAGGGTACGTGATGAGAAAATAAACGTAGACGTAAAATTCAATAAATCTCAAAAAAAAAAAAAAAAAACAGTATTTTAGAGGATAACCGTTATAACTCTTTATTGAGCTTAATAAATAAAGCTTTTTGAAATAATAATGAGCAACTGTCGTTATGAAACCATTCGCACGTCAATCTGAATACTTTATTGAAAGCCATTCACATAAAAATTCAACTCACAGCTCTAATTTATTTTTAAAAACAATATCTCTGTAAAAGCTACCCACCATACAATTAAATATTCAAGAGTATAGAAGCCGTGTCTATTATAGAAAAAAATCAAATAAATAGTTCAATTCTCAGTTTAACTGACGCAGCCTAACTATCTGTTTTACAATACATACGGTTGTGTTCTCAAAAATGCAATGTAGCATGAACAGCAAGATCGCAAAGGGGATCCTGCAGCCACGTTTAGCATAACTTGTCTTTAACACCATTAACCCCACCAAGTTGTTACCTCATCACCTAAGAAGATGTCCCTGTTACAGCATGCAAGGAATGAAATGCAGCTAATATATTCCTATACATAAAATATACAGGGTGATTTTTGGTCGTCAATGTTCCCGAAAACTACGGAATCTCCTCATCATCACGATCATTTTTCTCCATGGAAGCATACCTGGGAAGTGTCTGGTTTCCAAAATATTAGGGTCCAAAGTTGAGTAAATAGACTGCGTTTTTCTGCATAAATGCACATAGACGCGCGTAGCAGGATTTTTTCACGAAAAATAATTTATATCTGTCTATAAAAAAACTAACATAAACACTAGACACTATAAATTTCGCACGATCAAGGAATTTAATTTTTTTTTTTCTAATTTTTTTTTTCCCAGCATTTTTTTTGGCATAAACTTACTTTATTTCATGTATAGAATACCCTATATATACAGGATGTTTTCTTCGTTGCCACCCTTAACGAAGGATACGTACTCTATACATCAAATAAAGTAAGTTTATGCCAAAAAAATACTGGGAAACGATGTAAATTTTTTTTTTTATTATTACTTGATCGGGCGAATTTTATAGTGTCCAGTGTTTATGCTAGTTTTTTCATAGTCAGATATTAATTATTTCTCGTGACAAAATCTTGCTACACGCATCAATGTGCATGCAGAAAAACGCAGTCTAATTACTTAAATTTGGACCCTAATGTTTCGGAAACCAGACACTTCCCAGGTATGCTTCCATGAAGAAAAATGATCGTGATGATGAGGAGATTCCGTAGTTTTCGGGAACGTTGACGACCAAAAATCACCCTGTATAGTGAAGTCCCGCATCAACACAGGTTAAGTTTAAGTATTAATAAGTAAAGTGTAAAAAAATGTCGAGGGACAAGAGAACCGCTCCCCAGGTACGTTCAGGAAAGGCTCACGGATACCAAAATTAAATTTTTACTAATGAAGTCTCAACGAACCGACAAACAAAAGTGTTTGCCTCTGCCGCTGTTGTTGAAGGGACAAAAGGGAAAATTAAAAAAGACATTCAAGAGCTGCGTGAAATTAAAAGGGGACTTTGCGTAAGTTAACCCCGAGATATTGTTGTATTAATGCACACTGACGTTAATAAGAAGTTATTTTTGTTTGTACAGAAAATTGTTTTAGGTGAAATTTTATTGTGAGTATTTATGATGTTGATTTGGAGGAACATAGAACATGTTTTAATTTCTATGTTTTCGGGTAAAATTTAAGGTTTAGTAATCGGGGCTTTTATGTTCCCGCGCATGGGGTAAGGAACTCGCCCGATAGGCTCTATGTATTTCGTCCCCGGTATGGAATCTCCCTTATTGAAGGGGAAACACAACCATTTAGTGTATGTCTAAAGGTATGTTTAATTGAATAAGACAAATTAGGAACTTAAAAGGTCAAATCATAGATCGGACACGTGCTTCCAAAACACAACTACATGATTTGCATAAACGTCAGCAATGACTTGCTCCTGTCGCGAGTGCTGCGTGACTGTAATCACTATCCGGGGCACTGTACATTTTCATGTCACTTAAAATATCACGATTTTGTTATGTAACACCCTCCCTCGCAATACAAAACAAATGGGTGTAGAACGAAGTAAATTGCCATTGTCATGTGTCCTAAAATATTGCATTGCATTAAAATATAATAAATTTATAGTAAAGTTAATGTTACACAACGCAACTCTCATACAAATGCCACCATATATATATTAAGAAAAGAAATCTACAAGGTGATTTTTGGTCGTCAACGTTCCCGAAAATTACGGAATCTCCTCAAAACCCAACGCATCATCACGATTAAAAAATATATAAATAATTACATTTTTCTCTATGGAACAAACCAAATAGCATACCTGGGAAGTGTCTGGTTTCCAAAATATTAGGTTCATTTAAAAGTCCAAAGTTTCAAAATCTCCAACTGAGTAGACGAATGCCCTTTTCAATAGACTAACAAAACTGCGTTTTTCTGCATAAATATACATTGACGCGTGTAATTAATCTATTAAACTCATTGCAAATAAATAAATAAACAGATTTTTTTCACAATAACAATTTTTGAGAAATAATTAATATCTGTATATTAAAATAATTGCATAAACAGTAGAGGGTATTAATTCTAGAATGTGTTGGGTTTTAGAGGTTCATAGTAATTAGTGGTTTACTATAAATTTCGGCCGATATGTAGATTATTTATCAAGTAATTTAAGGTGCTCGGGTCTGGTTTCTCAAGAAAAATCAAAAAAGGGCCCGGTGGTGGGCGCATTTACATTGCCACCAAGCCAAAAGTTTCTCAGCATTTTTTTGGCATAAACTTTCTTTATTTGATGTATAGAGTACGTACCCATCGTTAAGGGTGGCAACGAAAACACATCCTGTATAATCATAAAGACTCATAAAGAAGCTCAGGATCGCACAGCGACTAATGGAGAGATCTATGCTTGGGATCTCTCTGCGTGATAGAATCAGAAATGAGGAGATCCGCAGACGTACAAAGATCACCGACATAGCTCAACGGTCCGGCAAGCTGAAGTGACAATGGGCAGGGCACATAGTTCGAAGAACTGATGGCCGATGGAGTCGGAAAGTTCTAGAGTCGGAATACCACGTATTGGCAAACGCAGCGTGGGAAGGCCACCCGTGAGGTGGACGGACGACCTTGGCCAAGGTCGCAGGCGTCGGTTGGATGCAGGCTGCTTCCGACTGGTCGGAGTGGAGGTTGTTGGGGGAGGCCAATGTCCAACAGTGGACATCCCAGGGCTGTAAATGAAGTCTATAGTATGCGTGTTGAGTAACAGCATACAGGTTATGTCTATCAGAAATCTATACATGACGCATAATCTACCTACCTAAAGTAAAAATATAATTTGAATTAAGTATTTTTCCTTATTAGAAGTCTGTACATCAAATAAATTCATTGGTACAGGCCCGTGACTGGGATATACAGGATGTTTTTTCGTTGCCACCCTTAGAGAAGGGTACGTACTCATTACATCAAATAAAGTATATATAAATATAGAGAAATACAGATTGCCTATGTAATCTTCGTGGGTGGGAGTGCACCGCACCAGCGCTCCTTAGGACGAGCCGCCAGTGGTATCCAGTGTTTATGCTAGTTTTTTCATAAGACAGATATTCATTCGAAGGAAGTTCGTAGTAGGAAATACCTCTATATTCGGTCCGATACTTTGTTTATCGTCACTTCAGGGTAGACCTCATGTGCCTTCAGCCCTTACCCTGTCACTTATTACTTGTCAACACCTTTATGTTATATGTTGCATGTTTGTCGGGTAGACTGCAGGTTATGAGGTGTGTAACACATCAATCTTCCGCGGGACACAACAGGTGAGTCCGACGTTTCATTATAGCTCCTCGTACCACCTACCCGCACCCTGACTGCACCTTCCCCCCTTATCTCTACGGAACTACCAGTCGTTATATACTTGCATTTGAGGAGCACTGTATGCTTTAACAACTTGCAGCTCTAGAGACTACACTGATGGTTTTCAGTTCGAAACAACAAACAAATGGGTATTGTAAAGTTGAGGTTAAAACGAATTTCAGCGACTCTGGGGTTAATAATGCACGGTATATATGTGAGATTTATCTCATTGTGATATATTTCTGTAGTCTATCAAAGTGAAGTTGTTACATTTACATCCTTTGTCGACTTTAAGAGCAATCTTAAGATATGAAGTTTGTATTACCTGGATAAAACTTAACATACATTTTTTGTGTTCATAGACTACAAAATATATTTATCTAGTCCCACATTAAGATCCCTAAGGGGCTGTATCATATCAACGTTTGCCAGGATTCGAACTCAGGACCTATGGCGTGGCATGCAGATATACCAACTGCACCAATCGGTCATCACATGTTTTTCAAAGTAACGTTTTTCATGAGCGAGGAATTATTAATGTTGCTTACCTTTCTACCTATGAACATTAAACCAAACCTTTCTAAAAATAATATAAAAGCAGCGCAACAACCAGTGTTACTAATTTGGGTGTTAATAACAAAGTTGCACCGCATTGCGAGAGCGTGCGACCTGGGTCCCAATTCATGTATCATTCGACATAGACAAATCTCTATCCCACCTTCGCATTGTCAAAAAGTTATTAGATTTTATTTAAAGCCAAGCTTCTAACTTGACACGCCTTAACTCTACAAGGTCTAACTTCACGAACTCTACGCCTCACTCAAAATATGTCAAAGTATGTGCCTTACCCGTTTCGTGACATTCACATTAGGTACTTTTCTATTATAAATTATTTCTTGTAGTAACGAAACAGCCAGACCAGATACTTGATTTTGGTTGTTAATAAAAGTATGGTGACGGATATTTGTGAAGCTGTGATTAGCAATATATCTCAATACTTAATCAATATTATTTAAAAAAACATTATTTCTGTACTCTATCCGCAGGATCTGACTCAGGATTTCTTTTTTTTAGTCCTTAGCTGTCATCCATAGTTGTAGATTATAATTTTGTCTTTATGATATTAGATATTGTAATAATAATTACACTTTTTCGATATTTATTCTACTCGTACTTGGTAAAATTAACTAATGTAACTTTTTATTTATTTAACAAATGTAATTACATATACATATTATGTCGATGGGCGCTAGAATAGGTTCGTAAAAAGTTGCCTAGCCGCCGACACCGCGTGACGTCACACCTCCGAAAACTCTCGCGTATGGAAACAAGTGGTTGGGTTCCGAGTTTGATTATTGAGTACACATAGAGCTGCCACGATGACAAAAAAAAAACAAATAAATAGGTTTGACAGCAAATTTATTTTAGATTTTTTAGCACACTATAAAATACTGCATCTGCTAAGATCAGAAAATCTTATATCTTATTAGCTGAATGTAGAATAATGTCCTTTTTCGTACTCCCAACTAAGTATGCAAGAAGTATTACAAGAAGATTGGTTGAGTAAATAAAGATTAAAGTAACAAACAAAATAACAAACAAACTTTATTTTGCAGTTCTAATACTAGTTGGGATAGGTTTAGTTTGTCAACTATTTCAAAACTTGATGGGGCCCATTTTGATTAAAAACTCAATCCAACATATTTAAACAATAACTTAGTACTGTTACAATGGACACCAAGCTACTTTCAAGCCCTAAAAATAAAGTTAAAACTAAAATATGACTAAAACAATATTTTCTACCTTCTAGGCAACTAAGGTAACTATAGAAAAGGTCTTTCAATTATATTTAAAACACCTTTCCCCGAGACGCGAAGAAAATATTTGTACTCGTAATGCTAATAAATATCTGACAAAGATAGAGTCACTAACAAGGGTTTCATGCATTGAACGTGAGCTTACGTAAGTCTTTATGAATTTTTAAAGCTTTTATAGCGTGCTTACATTGTAGTACTCCGTAGAATTCTATAATGCTCTGTCATGTGCGTTTTATGACGGCCAATAAAATTCACCCAAATTGCCGTCAAATACGTTTAAGCATAAACGATGGCATAATTTAGGTTTGCCTTATACTCGTATATGTTGAGTAGAATGCTTGTTGCATCTCATTTTAAAAAGTAAATTCAATGCACGCGGCCGTTTGTTACGAGTATCTATGAATTATAAAATCCCGTGCTAATGCGAGGTTTCGTTGGAATACACCGGCTGTCGTAAGTCTTGACTTAGGAACTCAGGGGCGTTCCCATAGGCGATGGGCTCACATTTTGTTACTTATATTGTTCATAAAATATGTTAATCTTCTATGCTGCTCTGGGAGTGAAAAAAAAAAAACGTATAATACTACAGCTGCTTCTCTTCCCGGACATACTGTACAAGTCAGTAGAGGGACAAGAGGGTTTTGGTATTTTGTAGGCGATGGGCTGGCTACCTGTCACTACTAACCGAACTTGTACATCTCAACTATACCCTCAAAATTGGTCAGAAGTGGTACCATGTGGTTTTATCGGCTTGATCGGCCAAATGTATAGTATCCAGTGTTTATGCTAGTTTTATCATAGACAGATATTAATTATTTTATCGTGATAAAATCTTGCTACGCGCGTATATGTGCATTTATGCAGAAAAACGCAGTCTATTTATTCAACTTTGGACCCTAATATCTTGGGAACCAGAAACTTCCCAGGTATGCTTTCATGAAGAAAAATGATAGTGATGATGAGGAGATTCCGTAGTTTTCGGGAACGTTGACGACCAAAAATCACGTGTAAAATAATATGACCAATCAAAGCACAGTCTAAACCGCTGATCTTATAGACCTCAAACTTGCAAGGTGTGTTTTGTATTAGCATTGGAATCTAATAAATAAATTCTAAAATCCTGAAGTAAAATCTAAAAGAAACGTTATCAGTCGAATCAAATAAAACCCGAAGCTAAATAGCACAATCAAGTGTAATCCAAAATATATTCTATAACAACATCTTTCACATAATATCCTGTCATCCCAGAAGGAGTCACGTGTATCACCTAGTCGCACATTTCACCACAACCAGCACAGTTTAATATTTCCCCCTCGAACCTCAATATTTGCGCGCTACATTCCGCATTCCGTCTCCGTCCAGCGCACGTGTCCTTTGCGACACTTACAGAACTATCATGCAGTTTTAGAAACGGTTCTAATATAAAGTATGTTATTGTTTAAAAACACGTAAATATAGGATATGACAGAGTCTGGATATCATACCACATCATTGTCTAAAACGAAACATAACATATAATCATATTTATGTATAGTATATAAAATATCGTACTAAAATTAACTTAAAATGTAAAGACCTGTTTACATAATACTCGTATGGTCTCCTTTAGTTAAAGGAGACCATTTATTTGATATAATTATTAATAAAGAAATGGAAAAAAATCTTCACCCGGGTGGGAATCGAAAGCTCTTACCATTGACCCGGTACAATTACTCGGATGACGAATTTTACCATCTCTTTTTTAAATGACATTATTGGCAACGTTATTTTTTCATCCCGATAGCTATACACAAGCCAAATCTCAGCAAACAAAGCTGAATCCCTCAGCACAATGTTTTAATGATGAAATGATCAACCATATCCTAACGGATTATATTATGGAGAATTATATATTTATATGTTTTTATCTCAGTCAAGATATTATATTTATTTGATTTCATCCATCGTATGGAGTAGTAGTAATAATATAAAATACGTAAATGTAAAACTTTTCCGATGAAACGGACAGTAAAACGGAGACCAATGTAAACAGCCCCTCAGTCTTACCCCCTTTCGTATAAACATAAACACAAATTCTGTTATCTTTTCTACTATTATTATATTCAATGCAGAGCTATTGTGCTAATTAAATCGGGCTATAACCATTAAGTTTTACTCATAGCATACAATACCTATAGATTTTAGCTCCAGTAACATGAACTTTCTCATTAAGAATCAAAATACTATGCATCTAGAATTATCCAAGAAACTTTGTTTCTTTGTTACCTCTAACGTTTTATTAACTCACCGAAAAATCTTCTTGTATTTTGACATACATATTAGGAGTCCGGAGTACCACATAGGCCACATTCTGTAGTCTCACGCGTAACAAGGTCCGCGGCGCAAACAGTTGCGAGCAACAGTTAGTAGACACATAAAACGATTTTGAATAATCCCATTAAGGCAGCTCAACAAAACGGCTCGGAACAAGAGCTTAAATATGCACTCATTAGAAGAAAAAACAGATACCATTGACTACAATCGTTCACGTCTAAATGTTTACTCATTAAGACCCCCCCCTTAACCCCCCAGCGCCCCCAAATCGCTAATTGTTTGCTGCGAGTGTATCGCCCCGTATCTTCATCCCCTTTTTAATGAGAACCTTTGCAGTAAACCCCTTTTGCCCCTTAATGTATAAGGTTGTTAAAAACGGAGCCGGAGTACTCTCGTATGGACAAATAAGTCGCATGCGAGTTTTATTCCACTTTGTGAACAATGACGTGATTTTAATGAGATTCAAACTAAGGCTAACATTCAGGTGTAGTAATTAGAAGGCTCTTATATATAGGGATGGTATTTGCCTGACAAATGCTTATTCATAAAAAAAAATTAACAATCAATGACGTCTTCTCGATTGTCAGAGATGAATATTATTTATTGAATTTAAGTTTATTTATTGACACGTGTACAGATATAACTAAAAAACTTAGATAAAATAGAAACGTTAACGATATAATATCTAGTTATTGTATCTATTTATGTATATTTTAAACCTGTTTTGTATGCAGATTCAGGAATAACATATTTTGTTTAAATTTTTAGGTAACTACTAACAATAACAATACTAAAACATTGTTAGTAGTTTTTTTTTCCCATCAGTATTCGCCGAACACCGGCTCACGTACCTTTTACTGACACTCCAACTTTTAGCCGAGCACCGATAATGCAATAAGTACATACCTGCTACTGCAAAACCACTTAATATGATAAACTACTAATGACTGCTTGCACTAAGCTGTTAATCCTAGATTAATTAAGCAATGGATTAACCGTATTATTTGCATGCACATAGACAAAAAGACATGTCATACCCAACCACCACTTAAAATTTACATACTCGTACATACATACATAATAATCACGCCTTTATCCCTTACGGGGTAGGCAGAGCACCAAGGGCCGATAGAACCACATGGTGCCAATTCTGACCAATTTTGGGGGTATAGTTGAGATGTACAAGTTCGGTTAGTAGTGACAGGTGGTCAGTCTATCGCCTACAAAACACCAAGACCCTCTTGTCCCTCTACTGACTTGTACAGTATGCCCGGGAAGAGAAGCAGCTGTCGTATTATACGTTTTTTTTCACTCCCAGAGCAGCATGGAAGATAAAATTTAATCAAGAAATTAATCACCCTCTAAGTGAGCCTGTGTCAAAAACATAAAATATCGAATAATAACAGTCTATCAGCACAACAAAGCGCGCGATCACGAGAAATTGCGTTCGAAATATAAATGTAATTTTCTCGTTCGTTCGCGAACCGCGAGGAATCAATCCTGCATGAAAGGAGTGCGACTGATCCAATCAGAGCTGTCCATTATGAGCGGGACTTACATCAGGACTCACGCTTTTGAGGGGTCAAGCACACCGTCTTATCAAAACTATTTCTTTATTTTATACCTGTATTACCTTAGATTAAAAATTGTGATCTGATATATAGGATAGAATAGTTTTTGACAACCTAAGGTTAATATAATACTTACAGATCTGTGTAATCTTTTTGTTATACTTCTTAATATACGTAAGGGACAAGCATGCATGTTTCTATACATTATTAATGTAAACTGTAAGTTTAACTAATAAGAAAACTTTAGTCACGTTCGTAAGTGTGACACATTCTACCGAAAGCATGCACATGGTTATTATACATTTATAGGTACATTGTAATCTATCAGAAGTTACATTTTGAATTACTTAACTTCCTATCAACATTAAACTAGATAGTTCACAAGGAGTCTATTGAATGGACGAAGTGAAGAAATGATTTTTCCGATATTAACATGAAACTAATGTGATTCCGCTACAGCCGTAAAACAGTTACGGTGTGACAGACGGCCCAAGGGTCCTTCAAGGCCTTTTATACGAGTAGATAAGAAAGGTAACACGGTTTTAAGTTGGCGAAGTTTATCAGCCATGTCCTAAGCTCGCTGAAAAGGAATTATCCCTTTAGTATATTTCAGGAACGATTGCGATTCTTAAGCCTTTTGACGGTTAATCTGGGTCTGTTAGTTTGGAATACATTGCTGGGTTTATTAATAACATTTCAACTTTTTGCATTACCGATGAGCAATGTATCGGGTTATGTCACACAGAAACATGCAATTATTTATGGGGTAAAGTGGATAGTGAATATTTAGATATGGAATATTTCAGGCTCACTTAGCAAGTACCAATTTTTTCCAGTTTATGTTAAAATAGCCCACGATTTCATTCGCATGAAGTTGCTTTACCCGCTCCCGTAGAAATTTCAGGAAATTTCTTATGCTCTACAAGGAACATACACGTCCATAAATTATAGCTGTGTCCCTCACTCGATAACGAAAGACTTTAAATATTGATCGATTGATGTGACTATTCTAGTCGGGTATATTGGAATAGCCGAGATTAAGGTAATTGGTTCAACTAGGCTCTATACGTGTATGGTGAATTACTTTATGACTGACAGTTATTATTAAGGTTAGGTAGGTAAGTACTATCAAGGCTATACTAATTTGATGGAAAAAATATAGAACAGCACTCAGAGCAGTCATCTATCGGATTGAGAACAATAAAATACTCGTATAATATTACGTCGTTACTAAACTTGTTCCACCTCGATTGTGCAATTAGAAAATATAATTAAGAACAATAAAATGTGTTTGCAACCAAAATATTATATATGTCTTTGTTTTCTAAATAAAATAAATGAGTTAAAAATTAATCAAAAATGTAATTTTTTAAATTTCTTGAGAAGGTTAGAAATATGTTCAGTTCAAACAAACTTATACATGTTTTTTATTTTATACTTTTTTGTTATAAGTGCCTAGCTACTAATAGATACGCTTCAAGAAACATGCTCAACATGCTCGGCAGCAAGAAGTTTTCGTCTTATTTCGTTTTTAAACTTATATGTGAGAATGGTTGTTACGCAACTTGAAATCGATATAGATCCTAAACAGTTAGTCGAATCGAAAAATTTTGAAAGAAACCTAAAAATAATTTTTAAACACCTATTCAACGATACCCCACTCGATATAGTTTATCGGTTCTAATTTTTTTCATTTTCACAATATGGCGTCCAGTAGTCGCCATATTGGATTTTCACTAACGTCATATCTTTAGTGACACACGCCGGACTAAGAGGAAACGTTTGATGTATGAATCATAAAAATCGGCCGAGGCGTTTGGTCTGTATAGTGCTTCAAAGGAACATATAAACATACATACATACATAGCCTGTTAAACACAATACCACTCCTTTGCGTCGCGCAGTCGGGTAAAAAATGCAAGACTGTGTTGTCGAATCTCAAACGCAGACAAGTCCTCTGTAGCGATTTTCATTTAATTTTGCTTATTTCACAAAATACCTATACGTTAATCTTATCTTGACTTCCATAAATATAAAATAGCTCAAACTCTTCATGCAGTCATCAACAACATCACGAAACAAGACATACGCCAATTACAACCCGTTGTAAGTTCGGCACCGCTTCAGTTAGAATAGGAATGCTTGGACTAAACCGGAATCGATAGGGTTTAGCGGCTTTGTGCCAGAGTTCCTCCCCTAAGCCGACGACGAACTTCTCCAAGAGTTCGTAGTTATTAAATTGCGGAGCTCTAGAACTTTCTGTTTCTATGCGAGATTTCAAGTGTAAATTAGAATTTGGATTTCGGTGAATTGTCATTAGAATGGTTGTAAAGTTCAAATTGGGGGTAACTAGGCTGCTTATTCATCATACTAATAATAAAATTGCAAATACTCTTGCCTTTCTTTCGTTCAGTAACTATGGTTACTGCATAGTCTCTTTTTTATGAAACGGCTAAACATGTTAGTAGAATTTTCAAGCAATCACTTCTTATTATTCTTAAAAATGTCCAATAAGATGTTCAATAAATAGCCACTTTATATTATTAAGTACATGAAAAAAACTATTTTAGGTTATGCTTACAATCTTCAATAAAAACACCATTATGCCCTCATTTACCACATGGAAGGTAAAATATGGTAGGTGCCATAAGAATCATAATAGTGACAGCTACATAGGCAACATAGGCATTTAATTTGTTTATCTACTTATTTCCAACCTCTTCGGAGATCACAGGCGTGACTATATGTACTACATCAGCATCGTATTATTCTTCTCTCCGACTTTTCAACTAAAACCTATCCTCATAAGCCGGTACCATTTGAATGAATTAAAGTTATAGCAGTATGATCACCGCGAGGTCCGCCCTCCCCGGGAGGGAGGATTAAGGCTCAGCAGATTTAATTTAATAATCCGAGGAGGTTTCCTTCGAACGCGCAATAAAATATGATTTTACAAGAGCATCCTACAATAACACACAGATAAATAAATAAATGGGAATACATAATCTGATGCGGGGTTTCACTAGAATATATCAGCTGCATACAGATCCGTACATATCGTAAGAGTTGACTAAGGAACTAGGGCATTCTCAGAGTGATAATAACTTGACACTGATCATTTACATCTGTCCCCGCTATGTTAAACGCAGCTGTGGGTTCTCCTTTATGATCCTCCAGCTCTGGCTACCCTGGTTTTTAGGTCGTCAACGTTCCCGAAAAGTACGGAATCTCCTCATCATCACGATCATTTTTCTCCATGGAAGCATACTCGTACCTGAGAAGTGTCTGGTTCCCAAGATATTAGCGTCCAAAGTTGAGAAAGTAGACTGCATTTTTTTTTGCGCGTAGCAAGATTTTTTCACGAGAAATATTTAATATATGTCTATGTAAAAACAAGCCTAAAAAATTTACATCGTTTCCCAGCATTTTTTGGCATAGATTTACTTTATTTCATGTATAAAGTACGTACCCTTCGTTAAGGGTGGCAACGAAAAAACATCCTGTATACATCTTGTGTCTCACCAAGTTGGTCACACCTGATAACTGATAGGTATATAATAATTAACAGGGCCGACTTTTACATATCACAAATATTAGCTATTTATTAAAACATCCTTAGATGTCCGTAAAAGCCTCATATCATCCGAGAAACCCAAGAAATTATTTAAAAGTACGTTTTAGTGAAATTAAATTCTGTACATGTTTATGTTACACGTTTTAACGCAGGTTGTATGCATTGTAACATTTGTTACATACTCCGTCTGATTCTACAGGGAAAACTTGTAAAACATTTTTATTTGAATTCTCACGACGTATTCATAATGTAAAATTGAGATATTACAAAGTCTTGTTATGCCGAATGTAATTTGTTTGTATGTACGAGTAAGTAACTGAAATCTTGAGACTTCTAGTTTTATATACATCGGAGCTATAGGGATCGAAATATGGTAAAGATGATTTTACCGTGCCGCTTTTTTCCTTGTCTTGGCAAATTGTAGTAACAGTGTACTCGTAGTAGTAAAATATACATATACCAACGGCTATGTTTTTATAGCCACGTGAGCATATAGCGGGGTCAGAAACGACCAGTAACAGGCAGTGACTATCGGTAAAGAATGCTTTTGAGAACTCAGATAAAAGTGGGTAGTTAAACCCCCACACTAATTTTATCGATAAAATGAAGTGTACAACATGCAAACCTTAAAATATCGCTAACTCTATCCCGGACACACTGTATAAGTAATGAAATGGTAGAGACTTGGACTCGAGCACACTTTAAATTGCTCATCCGATAAGCTACCAAATATTCAAAAACAGTCAACAACAGCGTCTTTCTTGTGTATAACAACGCCGGAGGCAACAGAATGCGGTCGCTGGATTTCCCAAGACTCTGTGCATTTTGTTAGGGAAATGTGCGAATTTTTGTCAACATATGGATAGAATAGAATAACAGCAAGAGTTTGAAGTCGTTATAAACATGCGAATATATTTATTGAGTGAGTCACACACAAGTTATATGTTTCTACAATATAGCTAGAAACCATGTGATACTATAAAAATAAGTGAAAGCAGAAACAATAAAATGTACGCAGCATACGGTCAGGTATGGGTATTTCCGTGCAGATTTGTTTCGATCGTGAAAGCGAAATATTGCTCTACATATACACTGGTTCTGCTATCCTCCTCGTCTATTAGACAACGTATACGAAATAACTAATTGTAACTGAATTTCAGTTGATATTTAAACTGAAATCGCAGAGCAAATCCAACCTTTCTAATTATATGCCAATGCATCGGCGCTTATTACAAAATCCAATATATCCGAGCTGTCATGGAAACGGCAAAGTCGCGCCACGGCGCGTTGAATGCGCGGCAATTCTATATTTCTCTGAATTAGTGCTTGACAGATTCATTAAATATTGCTTTCTAATGCTAGATGACGTCACGGGAGGGGGAGAGTGCAGTGAGGGGGCGAGGGGGGTCTGTCACGGACACGCTGCAGCGAACGAATTTAAACTTGGTCCGCGAAGTACGCTTCGTCCCCATTGATCCCGCTGCCGAGAAACTTCCTAATCTCCTATTGGACGTTACAAAGAAATTAGATCGAACTAGAGCGAAGATAAAACAGCTCTATCCCGCAGCTCTTAACTTCTGCTGGAAAATATTTGCATTAATGATGATGTGATTGGCTGTGCCGATGCGGAGCTTTACCGGAATACATCAGCTGCATCTTTTTTCGTGCAAAAGACATTACCTACCAAAGAACTAAGGGACGTGTTCTCAGGCGATGAGCTAGCAACTTGTTTTTTATATAGCCGTCATGGAGTCCCACTGCTGGGCAAAGGCGTCCCCCTTTTTACCCGACTGCGCAACGCAAAGGAGTGGTATTGTTTTTAACAGCCTATGTATGTATGTATGTTCTTTGAAGCACTACACAGACCAAACGCCTCGGCTGATTTTTATGATTCATACGTCAATCGATTCCTCTTAGTCCGGCGAGTGTCATGATGTTTGTGAAAATCCAATATGGCGACTACTGGACGCCATTTTGTGAAAATGAAAAAAATTAAAATCGACAAACTATATCGAGTGGGGTATCGTTGAATAGGTATTTAAAAATAATTTTTGTAGGTTCCTCTCAACATTTTTCGATTCGACTAACCGTTTAGGATCTATATCGATTGAAAATTGCGTAACAAACATTCTCACATATAAGTTTTTAGACAGCAGCAAGACGAAAACTTCTTGCTGCCGAGCATGTTGAGCATGTTTCATGAAGCGTATTAGTAGCTAGGTACTCATAAGAAAAAAGTATAAAAAAAAATAATTTAAAAAATCCAAAAACCCGACTGCTTAAAATTCTAGCCCACCAGACATATAAGTGCTTGTTTTTTTTCTTTACAGTTTTTAAGCAGTCGGGTTTTTGGATGGGCACTGATCAAAGTTACGCGGTGTAATGTTGCATGTTACACGGTGAGCATTAATGCAGTCATAATATAGTCAGCACGTAGTTTTACGGAGAAATCAGCGAGCAACAAGACGCTTTTATACAGGGTATAACAAAAGGGGTATGTTAAACGTAAAGTTATGTTGATAGCCCACTAAAAGGAATCTACGCACAAAATTTCAAATTTGAAATCACATGTCTATTTTTCCAGATAAAATGAAGATAGATAGAAAAGATAAAATTCCTAAACAATTCAGGAAGGTTCATACAATCTTAAAAAATAAACATGTGAATTCGACTCTCAAATATTAGGAATAGGTTCTCTATAGTAGGCTATTTACATAGCTTTTCGTTTAACATATCCCTTCTGTTATACTCCGTATAAACGGCTGTGTCGCTTAACATGCTCATTGCGAATACATTACATCGTATAAAATCATTCAGTATTCATCTTTACATATCACCCCGCCATACTAAACGCAGCTGCAGGATTTCAGCAGTTCTGCCTACCTACTTTTCGGTAACATAGCCATATTACATGTAATGATGAAAAATTAAGGTGCTAGAAAGCTTTTAAAGCCCTCTTGTGAGATGACCGGCGGCCATTACGCGTCCCCTCATATGTCCATTACACCGTGCCATTAAGTAACGCATCAATTAAAATTTCGCACAACGCGAAAAAGCGAAACGGGCCGCAAACGACCGTAGTACATTTCGCTTTAACTCGGACATTTGTCAAAAACAATCGCATACAACAGAATGACGCGTGTCGTCAGAGGACTGACAAATGGCGCGGTGCGGTACGGCTGGAGAGGGGAGCAGGTCGCCTTTGTAACTTGCGATTAGTCTGTTACTTCATATTTTTAACCGACTGCGACAGTAGGAAAGTTATTTTTTTCGAGTATAAGTAAGTGGGTTCCATTGACATGCTCAATACTCTGGAGCCTACACGGCTTGTCGTATTTAAACCTATTACATAACATTTTGTAGATTTTTCTTATTCTTGAGAGCGACACTGGGTAGATAGGTAGGTATATAAAAACTTTTATGCAATTGGGTATTTCTATGTAAGAAAAATCAATGAAAATAGCCCACTATAGAAAACCTCTCGACAAAATTTGAGACTCAATTCAATGGGTAAAAAATTTTAAGCAGTCGAATCTTTACCTATGTGTACCTATAAATAAGGCTATTGTCTTCGATAAATGACATCATCATATCTAATTGTGTTTTTATAGCGCGATATCGAACGTGAATGCGATATAACTACAACCTACTACGAAGCTACGTCGTAGCATCAGCTACGAAAAGACAATGAGTCGCCGCGACGCGCGACATGGTCCCATCCATATTTGTTACCAAATTGTAACAAACAATGTTTACATCAAATTTTGTTCTAAAATATGTTTGCAAAATGTTGGTTCGTAAACTCGCGGCCCAAATTAAATTTCTCACTCATTAAGGTTCATTACGAGTATGATGGCGAGCGGTTGTTTTGTGTTACATTTTTTAAACCAAATATAAAAGTTTATTGGTCATAATTTTTTATACATATAAATTAGAACACTAACCGTGGCTGTGGTATCTCCTCTATGATCCTGCAGTTCTGACAATCCTATTTCGGGTGTGTATAATGTAAGTAACTTATTGTCAAAACACAGACACAGTAAGTTCCTGTGCACTCAAATATTTGTTAAGTTCTGGGCAAATATCAAATTTATTTGTATCATCATCATCATCATCAGCCGCAGGGACCCACTGGACTTAGACCTCCCCCAGAGTACGCCAGAATACTTGATCCTGCAGTTTTTGTCTTTTTATCAAGTGACGACCAGCAGCCCTCTTCAAGTCATTGGTCCATCTGGTTATTGGCTGGCCATTTATATATATATAACAAAGCTCGACGTATTCTACAGAATCAAACAAAGCCTCACATTTGAAAAGTGAAGTATTATAGAGATGACGATAAGGATCGTCGAAACGATAGCGATTGTCGTCGCCAGGCGCAGCGGAGCTAATGCGATGGTAAGTGGGTCCGGGACGAGGGACGGTCACATTGTTTGATAATTGTACAACGTCTCCTTTGTTCTGCATAGATTTTAATGTAGCCATCGTATTTGTGGAATTTTAGGCTTATTTTGATGTTATAAACAGTCTGTTAAAACTTAATTATAATCTATACAAAATATGGTGCCCAATGGTTAAGACGTGCGCCTTTCAGACGGAAGGCGTCGGTTCGATCCCAGTCACGGGTCTATATCACTGAATTTATTTCATTGGAGGATTTGTGTCAGGCAGGCAGATTTTTGGCAATATGAGTTTTGAAAAAAGGCAGGAAGATGATGATGATGAATGATATTAAAATATACTTCATAACTGATGATGCCGTATATATAATTATATCGAGTGATGATGTGATTTCCTCACCTGCTGAGATATTTGTAGATTATTATTATTGTATCTCTTGTTTAAATTCTCGGGACTACAGAGTCCCGGTCCTTTGAGAGGCGTGCATCGGGCCGTGGCCAAGATGTAGAGGCCCTTTTTTATTGTACACAGTAAAGTTTTCACAAATAAAGTTTATGACAGAGAAAATATACAAAGGCGTGCTCATCTCTAAGAAAGATTTCTTCCAGCAAACCAATCGTGAAAGAGAAATAAACATAAGAGGTAGGTATGTGTGCACACAAACAGACCAATAAACTAAATAAATAAATAAATAAAAGACATAGACCTAAAATAAACAAAAATACCTAAATAGACTACATAAACATAAATACCTAAACAAAGCACATAAACAAGCACAGATATTTTTACTGGCAACTTTATTAAGATATTTATGTACTAATGTGCAAAAATATTTTGGCATAGGTTAACTAACAATTTACTAAATCGTGCTGCATGATGGAATGTATTGTAAATACTCTTTCATCAATTATGACATAATATGATTTACATAAATATAATATAATTATTATCCTTATACTATTCCTCATTAACCATGACAGTACTGCAGCGAAATAAAAATAAACCCTTGTGCGGTGATGCGTGACGCGATTCGTGTAGCTTCGCGCGACTGATTGCCCCTGAAAGGGTAAGCCGTACAGCAGGTATATAGAGGAGATGGCAGAGCAAAGTTAGGGCATAGTGCCATCATTGTGCGATTATCAGAGTGGTATAATAGTAGGAGGCCAATGTTAGTTCGTTCATATTCGATGGCTATATAAGCGGTCTACATAAATTATTACATACAGAATGTTTTTTCGTGGCCAACATTAACGAAGGGTACGTACTCTATACATCAAATAAAGTAAGTTTATGCCAAAAAAAATGCAGGGAAACAATGTAATTTTTTTTATTTCTTGATCGGGCAAAATTTATAGTGTCCAGTGTTTATGCTAGTTTTATCATAGACAGATATCAATTATTTTTCGTGAAAAAATTTTGATACGCGCCTCTATGTGCATTTATGCAGAAAAACGCAGTGTATTTACTTAACTTTGGACCCTAATATTTTGGGAACCAGACACTTAATTTATTTTTATATAAAGTAATAGTTATATAAGTAGATCGAATTGTAAAGAATCTTTTATTATTGTTATACATGTGTTTATTAATTTATTTTTCTCAAGATATGAGGTTTTGAAAACCTAAAACACAGGCCCAGCCTAGTTTAGGTAACCTGTATATCCTACCTATTTAAATAGTAAGATTTTTAATGTACCTATGTATAGCAAATGTTTGATATTGAATAAAAAATTTATTTAAAAAAAAAAACTTCCCAGGTATGCTTCTATGGAGAAAAATGATCGTGATGATGAGGAGATTCCGTAGTTTTCGGGAACGTTGACGACCAAAAATCACCCTGTATACATATAGTAAAAGTATAAGTAGATAAGATTATCTGGTTAAGGACCACGTAGAATAATTTAAGGAATAACTGGTGGCTGCGGGGACCTGCATATTCAGGCACTATTTCGCTCATCTTCTTCCGCGAACGTCGTCTGAGGATCTGGTCAATTTCTCAGATGAAAAGCTAGCGATTTGTCAATGATCATGAATATTTCACTCATCCTAAACGTGGCTGTAGAATCTCCTTTAGGGTCCAGCAGTTCTGGCTCCCAAATTCCGTAAAAAAGCCGTGTCTATTTAATTGACATCGGCAATCAATTAAAGACAATTAACATAACACTTTTGCCTTATCGCGGGCCATAGTTTGACCACTATAATAACCTGTCAGGTCCTCATTCCATCAGCTTCATGAGGTAAGCCGTTGCTGTCTCACTCGCACATTGCTGATTAAAACGCGAGTGACAGGACAAAGCGATTATCGGACCGTGCCGCGTCGCCTATTACTTTATCCCCTGCAACACGGTTTGTTGTTTTTATGTTCCCGTTTTTCGATGCTGGGCTATTGACATGGAGTAAAGGGGTGTTGTTAGGCTGTATGTTTTACTACGGAAAAGGTAAAAAATGATTATATTATGGATGTATGTTTTTACGGTGTCATTAATCTTTGATACCATTTTCAATAACGCTCAAGAATTGAAAAAAAATTACTATGTTACCGTTACCTTTACGAATACGAGCGTTAGTAGCCTACCTCTTTATCAACTTCTATATATAGTACTCGTAATACCTAAATATACGTACACAGATCTTTAAGGTTTACTGGACCATCTAGAGGAGCATGCCTAATTATCATAAGTTAGTATAGACAAACTATGCACAAAGATCTGTCCAGTAAATCCACCATTACTAACCAATGTTGGCCAAACATTTGGCAAACATCACCTCTGTGTATATAAATATCAATAAAAGCACTCACATCATGCAGCCAGGCCAGCTTCCTGACAGGCGGGTTGGCGCGCACGTGGCACTCGAAGTAGACATCGTCTCCTTCCTTGATATCTCCTGCTGCCAGCGTGGAGCCCAGGCGAAGGTGGACCACGGGGGGATCTGGTGAAAAGGACAGGGTGTTAAGACAATGCAATTTGATAACGGGGTTGTATAGGTAGCGCCCAAATGAGGTTATGTTTTATATTCATCAAAATTTAGTTTGATCAATGACTGTCCAGCCATTAAAGCAAAAATGCTGTGTAACTGATATAAGTTGAATTATATCACTTTTGTTTTTAATTTTATAATCTTATTGCGCGTAAAATATTCCATTTATCTGCCTATACTATTATCTCTCTAGCTCTCCTAGAATAAAAGGTTCGTATTTATGATAATTGTTCATATCCTAATAAAGTAAGTACCTAATCTTATTAAATAAATCAATAAATAAAGTAACTAGAGGTAGCAAACAGCGGTAATTCTGTATACACCTTACTCTGTGGTCAAACTAAGTGAACAAACAAACTCACAGCTCGCCCACTTTATATTCACCATCAAGTAGCAAGTTAATGAAACTATTTGTTCTAAAGCCAGCTGGAACTGTTTAAGTTTTCCTATACAAGTTTAAACAACCCAATGTGTATTCAAGGAGCTATAAAAAACCTTAATGATAGAAGCCATTACGATGCCTGCAGTGGAGAGTTTAAGTAATTTCCGCAAAGGGTCATTGTGAGACCGGACTTTAGAATTCGCGTTCACATTCGCTGGTTCTAGTTCAGAGAAAGTTCAAACCTTCTTGATGGGATGAGATTGAAAGACTTGGTCATAGCTCATACATATTGAAGCATAGATTCTAAAGTTCTGCAGTGTCATAGTTCAGATTGCAAGAGTAAGTATGTAAGTTACTTGACTCCTTTTAATGGCAGATGTTTCCAATGGTCAGACATATCTGAAAGATAAAGTTGATGCTGTCTCTATCTTAATAGAGTTTTAGAGAAAGGTAGCATCATTATAATCTTGATATATAAAAAATCCGTGTCACTGTGTATGTTCCGAATAAACTCAAAAACGAGTCAACTGATATTCATGAAAATTGGCATATATATGTAATTTGGTCCAACTTAGATGATAGGATAGTTATTATTTAAATTAATGGTGTTAATAACTAATAATTAATAAAAAAACTGATCATCAACGTTGGTTGTTGTTATTAATCGTACGTTCCATAAGTCTGCAACAGATGGCGCCTTCTGAATTCTTCTGTCTTTTCTGCAGTCCACGCGGACGGAGCCGCGGGCGTCCGCTAGTACGATATATATTTTTGAGATAGGCTATAAAAATTATTTCGATGTAAGTACTTTTAAAGAATCAATTTGTAACGTTCGCTTTACGTCAATTAAACTATTTTCAAAGTTGTTCGGCTTTACACGTAGGTTCGGTATTAAACAGGATGCTTAAAACTTAAGCTTTTCCTAAATAGGCACTGTAAATAGGACAACAGAAGAAGCAATCTATTAACATTACACATCAATAACGTGAAGTGTCGTAGTGCAGTGAAATAACAGATAACATATTTAATGAATGACTATGAATGTAACAGTGTGAGAGCAGCCTCTGATCTAGAAATAAATAGGCTTCAATGTACTGACCCAGACATCCACTACTCTAGTACTTAACTTTCGGGTAACTGAAGACGGGCACCTCAATCAATTTTTTGAAAGCCTTTTTATATACTAGATACAAGAGAAGGGTAGCTCAAGTAGGTATGTCTGAATAAGATTGTTACTATAGATCTTTATATGAAAACCGTTACTAAACAAAAAAAAACATTTGAATATTCTATTTATTCATTCTGTAGTGTAGGTGAATTTAAAAAAGAAAATTTAAATTGCTTATCGTAAAAATTTCGTTTAATATCGGTTTTCATTTTAAGGCGGCATGTTAGCACGCTTTTGTGGTTCTCAGCCTCGGTATGGATGGAATTACCCAATTTAGTTCGTCTTTGTCGCAGCAAACGTGTTCGCGAGCGATAACGATTGGAACTCGCTTACAGAAAATTATATTTCCGTTTTATTAACCATTGATGTGCTTTTGTTTCTTTCACCCAACTGAAACCTAAGTAAACATCTCGCTTACCATCCTGTACGTACACCTGTATTTATATAGAACACGAAGTAATTACTTCTACTCAGTAATTAATTTCATTTAAAAAAATCTTTTCTAAGATAAACTGTCAAAAGTCAACCAAACTACTATATACAAGATGTAGTATATAATTTAGAATTCCATTGTTACTTAAATTAAATGACGTAATTAAAAAATTACTTGGCAATAATGTTAAAGATACGGGTGTAATTCTTTGCGCCATCGCGCCATCACGCAGACTTGGATTGGTATAAGGTCTATATTCAAGGATCTAGACAAATTTCAGTGTCATGATCAGATGATTTCAAAACTTTTTCATACTTACAAACGACACTGATAGTCCAAGAAGTCTCCATGAAAAGGCTGGTGACGTTGGGGTTCTCAGCTCGACACGTGATAGGCTTCCCGTCATCGTCTAGCGTTGGCACGAAGCTCATCACGCTCACTGTGAGGTTATCACGAAGCTCCTCCTGTGGACAAACATAATTATATCCTATTTATTATTAACTATTACCTATTAATTATGACTATACTATCATTATCATCAGTCTATTGCAGTCCACTGCTGGACGTAGGCTTCCCCAGGGCACGCCACAAGGCTACTGCCATGGGGGTATTTGCCCATAGTCACCACGCTGTGCAGGCGGGTTGGTGACCGCAGTTCGTATTTTGGACTATGGTGTCAACACGGGAGGCGGTGCTGCCCACCTCCCGGAAATCCTTAATCGCCTCGTGCGACACCCACGGGCAGACATGGGGTGGTACGAATTCTACTCTGCCGGCACCACGCGGCCAACCTACCTATATGTTGTCTCGGAAATCCTGGGAATACCGTATTCAGGCCACGTTTACGGTACGTCGCTGCTATATACTGTACTATACTACTATTTAATTATTAATTTATTAATTATTAATATATATACATAAAGCGGTGTTGTCAAAATCTACCCTATTTACAAGAACCAGAGGATCAAGACGGAGGGTCAACAGTCACCCTTAGTATATCGGGGACAGATGTAAATGATCACTGACAAGTTGCTTGCTTATCGCCTGAGAGAATGCCAGTCGCCTCTTACAACATGCACGGAAGAAGATGTTCTCGCAGCTGATGTACATATTTTAATTAATTAACCATTAATTACAGGACTAATAAAGCAACTTTTGCTTTTAAAAAGAACTGTGTAACTCAAACACTCGCTTACATACTCATAAGTACCGTATTAATAACAAATACAAACTATACCCTCGTTGAAAACTGATGCATAATATACCAATAGGTAAGTTCGAAAAAAAATCTTATTAATCTTTATTGGCAAACTGAAGTTTTATTCACTTGTAAGTTTTTATACGAGTAACAAACTATTACATGCAGTCGAAATATCGATATCATAAACTAAAATGAATATAATCTATACTAATATTATAAAGCTGAAGAGTTTGTTTGTTTGTTTGTTTGTTTGATTGAACGCGCTAATCTCCGGAACTACTGGGTCGAATTAAAAAATTCTTTTTGTGTTGGATAGTCCATTTATCGAGGAAGGCTTTAGGCTATACATCATCACAGTGCGACCAATAGGGACGAAGAATAAGAGGAAAATGTGGAAAAAACGGTAAAATTATTCAACTTTGGAGACTTCCGTTGCGTGCGCTGCGTAAACGGTTCAAGTTATCCAAAAAATATGCATGAAAGAATAAAATGACGTAGAAATGATATGAAAGAAAAAATTGAAGGTCTAGACTGCCTGATGCAGAACCCTTAGCAGCCCAGCTAAACTTTGAGAGATATGAAAATACCGTCTTAGGAAAAGTTGCTCAGCATGATAAGCACTTTCTAATAACGTAATAAAATTGAAGGTCTAGATAACCTGATGCAGAACCCTTAACAGCCCAGCTAAATTTTGAGATATATGAAAATACCGTCTTAGGAAAAGTTATTCAACATTTTAAAAGAAATCAATTCCCTGTTAAGTTATCTTTTGCTGTAACAATTAATAAATCACAGGGGCAAACGTTTAAACACGTTGGAATTGACTTACGTCAAGACTGCTTTTCACACGGCCAATTATATGTCGCGTTGTCAAGATCGGGTTGCGGAGAAAATCAGTATGTTCTTCTGCCACAAGAAAATAAAACAAAAAATATAATTTACGCAGAAGTACTTTAAAATATTTTATTCTGTTTGTTGACGCGGACGAAGTCGCGGGCAACAGCTTATTATATTATTATAAGGCTGAAGAGTTTGTTTGTTTGAATGCGCTAATTTCAGGAACTACTGGTCCGATTTCAAAAATTCTTTCAGAGTTGGATAGCCCAATTATCGAGAAAGGCTATAGGCTATATAGCAACCCACCCCGCCCCCTGATTACGTAAAATTCTATTGCTTTTACGTAATCAGGGGCCGGATTCACACGGATGCAATGCCCTTTCACGCGGACGAAGTCGCGGGCGGCCGCTAGTTTCAGATAATCCCCGAGTGTTCGAGTGTAGGGGATCCGGTTATACAATCCATGAATGATACATGATCATCATGAACGGGAATATAAAAGGAGCTGCTGTTAATATGATATAAGATTATTTTTAATATAAACCGTAAAGAGAAAACTGCTGCTATCAATGTAGTTTACGTACTGAGTACATATAAAATACTGTTTAAATATAACATAATACAATGCCTTGGTGCTACAGAGGTGTCGTAATATGTATTAATGTCGAGATTTAGTATTCATACAGCCGCTATAAGACGTTACCGCTAAACTGCCCGTCACCCGCACAACAGAAACACTGTTTTCCATAAATACGCACACCTTCCTGCCCTTCATCCCATTATTAATGAGGTCGGCGCAATATTGTTTCCTTCGAAACTCACATTGTCTGTTGTTTTCCACTAGACGACATGACAGCGACATTTCGTCATTTACTATGGGAGGCCATGTTGTAACGTCTAGTGCTGGGGTGTCCAATATAATTTTTTGAAGGGCCAAGTTTAGTACTTTTGTAACCGTAGCGGGCCAAAAGAAATTCCCAATAGCAACGATTTAAAGTGGCACTACAAAATATAATAAAAAGAAACTGAGCAATTACCAAGTGGTCAACATACACGGACCGCTCTTGCAGTCAAGTATTTAGTTAGATGATAAAAATTTTACTGGACTAATATCAATGAATGTCGTCGCGGGCCAGATGAAGGGCTTATGCGGGCCGCATTGTGGCCCAAGGGCCGTATGTTGGACGGACCTGGTCTAGTGTAAAAACGAGCCATACTGATTATTACATTTCCAAAAAAGCTTCCAATGCTTAAAAAAGCCGTGGTCGTGTCGTGGTCGTATCATCTAGTGGAAAAACGCCCGACCACACTATCACAGCTCTACTAAATACTATTTTTCTGCTCTGTATTTCTCCTCCGTGTACACGAAACAATATGTCATACACTTGGTGGTTGTCGACTTGTTGACTATGTGATGGTATTTGTTGGATTACTGTAGCATTCAACAGTGAATTAACGAGGTTTTATTTTGTCGGTCAATATTATAAATGCTATACCTATACTACAGACACACACGAACAAAGTTGCGGGAGTCCGCTAGTGAAATGATACGAGTATAAATGAGTGGGTGTCAGGCACTATCATGACATGAGTACGTTAGATTTGGATTACTGTAATAGATTACCATTATGATGAAATGGCCATAGATGATTACAATGATTCGACTACGATACTGAAATTGAACGGAACATAAAAAATAAAAAGTGAAGGTTACCAAAAACTCTAATTTGAATTACCCACTACGAGTATTGTTCATTTAATAATCAATTTTTTCATATTAGGTATCTAGGTATAATCGTCTGCTGTTTATTCATTGACTTATAATGAAATATGAAATGAAAACATTTGTCCTTCCTTATAAAGCGATAGGAAATCAAAATTTATTCAGTGTAAATAATGCAGTGAAAATTCAAATAAATCTTATAGCAAACAAGTCGCCAGATGGCAGTCAGAGCACGATTTCTTTTAAAATTTCATTCCAGAGCAATCCCTTGTAAAATAAGGGCATTTGGAAAGGGAGCCCCGTTAATAAGTAAAGGGTTTGTGAAGGGCTCTGTCAAAATTGCCGTCCGTGCGCCCGTCCGGCCGTCTGTAGGGACTGCGCCACTTCGAAGCTGTTTTCCTAGCTTACAGACTTCAACTTTTAAAAATGGTACCTATAGAGCAAACTGTATTAAGCCTGTTTATCTTTATTTCTTTAAAAAATTTAAATTTTTCGTTCAACGTATATGAATAAGGTTTTCAGAGGGTTGTATTCGTACGTTTTATTTATTTTGTAGTTATTTATTCAATGAATACGAATAAAGTCTTTTAGGACAATCGAAATATGACCTATTGTTTAGGCTATTGCCCCCGCCAAGATGAGCAAGCGAAGTGTAAGGGCACTATCTACGTTTTCTCGAAACATTTCATTTTTAAAAATAAATTTTATTTCAAATGTCTCATGTCTCATCTAGGCACAGATGAGACAGAGGGTCTCCACAGTAGCCATTGGCTAGTTCTTGTAGTGGCTAACTGTACCCTCTGTAGCGACCAATCCTACCTCCATTTTTACCCAGGTAGAAAAGTACATTTTAATGGATGAAAGAGAATACAATTAACATAGAAAGTAGACTTTGTTAATTAAATTTTTTAATACAAATTGTAATATTTATCTGATACTTTTGCGGTAAAATGGCTAGTCCCTTTACTTATATATTACATGTATAATGCAAAACCGTTGATTAATAATGAATAGTACTCATTCTATACATATACAGAATGATTTTTGGTCGTCAACGTTCCCGAAAACTACGGAATCTCCTCATATTTCTCCTCATATTTCTCTATCATATTTCTCCATGGAAGCATACCTGGGAAGTGTCTGGTTTCCAAAATATTAGGGCCCAAAGTTGAGTAAATAGACTGCGTTTTTCTGCATAAATGCACATAGACGCGTGTAGCAAGATTTTTTCACGAAAAATAGTTAATATCTGTCTATAAAAAAGTACAACATAAACACTAGACACTATAAATTTCGCCCGATCAAGTAATAAAAAATAAAAAATAAATTTTCCCAGCATTTTTTTGGCATAAACTTACTTTATTTGACGTATAGAGTACGTACCCTTCGTTAACGGTGGCCACAAAAAAACATCCTGTATAAAAGCTGACTGTAATGGTAGATAGGTAACGTTATGAAATGTAGCTAGTTTAACAAATTCAAATTACAATTATCGGACCAACAGTAAATTTATTATTCGTAAAAATTTGAAACATCAAAATCCCTCATTACCCGAAATAACCTTTGTTATTTCATTTTAAATAATAAAACAAACATTATCTCTCCAGCGGTAAAACCGGAGTGTAATTTAAAATGGCAGCAGCGGAATCGTTTGAGCATTACCGGACTAAAACTATCATGTTTCATGGCGGAGGTCAACGAGTGCCGAAACAATACTTCAATCTGAGGTCTCGAAAATATCAGGTAACAGCGGAACGTGCCCGAACGCGGGTGGAAGGTCAGGTACCTGTTACACCTAAAGTTTTTCCTCCTCCTTTATGAAATTAAGGGTTTATGTTTTACATACATCAATAAAAATATGCTTAATATACCCAGTTGTTGTTCTCGAAATGAGGTAGTTAGAGCAGCAGTATTAAGATATCCCATATCCACATTTATGGGGAGAGATGTTATGATTAATGACAAAATGACCTAATGAGAGATTACATTAGAGACACTTGATTTTTAACCAATTCAAATATAAAGTATATAATATTTATGCAACAACTGCCTCCAAAATAAATGGAAATAATTAACAAAAACATTTTGACGAGGAGCTTTTTGTTTTTGATGGAGTTCAACCGCTGCTGTCAGCTTACCGACAGGTGTTCGGGAATCAACGTTTCTGCCTTCCCCAAATGGAGGGCCTGTTTCATGTATATATATTCCGTAGTAATATGGCTCACTTGTAGTAAAGGCTAAATCAAGATTTAAGGCCCACTTGCAGTATAATTATGTTTTTAATAGTTACGAGCATATAATGCCAACTTGCCTTTGAGAAAAGGCTGTCATGTTCGTAAACGTATGCTAATTCTCGATTTTCTTAAATCAAGATTTACGCATTTACTGCAAGTAGGTCTAGCACATGAACTATTTCTGTTTATAAAAAAATGATTCAATCTATTCCAATTTTCTATCGTAATTTTCTTAGGAAATGATGTGTTTTTTGCCTATTTAAAAGTAAAACAAAAGTGTTTTCATATAGGTTTATGAAACTCGGGCTACAGTCAAATTAAGCTGTAAGCTCATACTAAGTTTACTCGGCTAGTGCTTGTTAAAGTTAATGACGATCACAGGTGTGTCTTTATGTAGGCTCTTTATAGTATGATACTACGTTGAGAAATTTTTTACATCATAAAAAAAAACAGTAACTCTCTCGTCGCCCATGAGTAGGTAATATCAAAATACTATTTTATAAGTACAAGGGCCCGACACTGAAAAGTGTTAATAAAGAAAATCACGAAAAAAATACATTATAAATTCTTTGTCCGCAATTATTGACTCATAGTTCAACGCAAAGTTTAAACCTCTGATCCTTGAGATTTGTGGAGAGTGTGATCCAGGTATGACGTAGACATCCAATACAGCAATGACTTTCCGAAATTCCCACAAAAATAGGAAAACTTTTATATTAACTGTTCTTACTGTTACCGCGTAACACATTATTATTTATTTGTATTAGGTAGAATGAAAACTAAAATTCTAAAATAGAACTACCTATTCCATGCTTTCATTATAAGCACACCGAAATAACTTTGTACGAAAGTGCACATCCATTCCGTCCGAGCTTAAGTACGTACACTCATAAAATCTAAAATTCGCCCGAAAGCATTATAATTCGTACTCGCAAACCAGGCCGGAATAATGCGAGTGCAGTATTCAAAGTTATGGAGAATGGTCATGTGTTTAGTCTCAGCATCTTTCTGATATACAGCATGGCCAAACTGCATAAAGTGGAGTTATGGAAAACTGCAGAATATTAGACGTACAGTGCGCTTGCGCTGGTGTGCAATTAGGTGAATAATGCCGGATAAACATTGCGATTTGCTTGAAGAAATTCCTTGGGATTAGCTCGCCCCTGTGAAGTCTGTGTAACAGTGTGATGTTACAATATTATTCAATGTTAATGCATTAAAGAAATGATTGTAGACGAATTCAGGTAAAAAATATGACTTACTCTTATAAACTTACAGCTATGGTATCAATTTTTTGGTATTTACCTAACTAAGCTATACACACTATAGGTATATAGTGTACAATAACTACCTTTTTACCAACCAGAATACTTAGATCTTGCGATGTACTAAAGCAAGCTAAATAGTCTAATAAATAAGAATCGATATCGCAGCTCTATGTAGGTAGGAATAAATGTCATACTGTTGAAGCTAATTAAAATAAACAAAATATCCACACAACCGTCCCAGAGTCGGATGCTGTTGACTTAAACCACATTTAATAACATGACGTAGAATGCAAGTGTACCGCACGTCCGCCGCACGCGGTCGCAGGCCCTCTGGCCTCCCGCCAGCACACTCAGCACTGATTAAGATTTTCAAACGAATAACGCGGCAGTTTTTTCATCTCATGAATAATTGATACGGTAGAAACGTTTGCCGGGAAGAGTTTTAATTTAGCTCGCTGACGGCGTTAACTCTTTATCTGAGCTAAGAAACGGAAAATGAGTAAGAATTAAAGGGTTTTTGTCCCCGTTTATCACTACACTATTTACATAGACTGATTGTCTAATTTAAAGAGTTTCGAATCGTTCCCCTGAAGGTTCTTATATATCTTTTTTCAGTGCTATTCATCAATTACGTTCTTATTACGTCCTCATACGCCTACAGGCAATAAGGAGGCCGATATAAAAGGAAAAGAAATACTGATCGCGGAATTATAACATCCATTGGTGGAGGTACGTGACAATCACGCTGAATGCCATCCTGGGTACAGGACTCCACACATCCTGTCTCATCCTCAGTGTACTGATTTTGAGGGCTTAGTGTAGTTGGCTGTGAGGCTGGTATACCTAGTTACGCTCGGGACGCGAATTCGCATTCGGGATTTATCGCCCATGCGTGATTGTCGGGCCGATGAAAAAATTATGTTGAGTACGATTTGCATTTCCGTATTACGTCGCAATAGAGTCAGGAGTGCTGAATATTCATTGTGCTGAATGCTGAACGTCTCTCGACGTCGTATAGAATGAGATAACAATGCTCCTGTTCTGATATCGATGAGTTGATATTGTTATGAATAATTTTGTCTTTGTTTTGGATCTTTTTTGAATGCATCAAATAATTCTGTGACGTAATACCGTATCTGCACGGAATTCTAAGACAGACTTACTTTTTTAATTTATTTTATCTATCTTATCTTATTGTTTATATTGATTAGTAGTATTTTAATCTTAGATTAATGATAGGTCTTCGCTCCGCCGAAATCATTATTCAATATAAAATTATTAAATATATCGGTCACATAAATGAGAATGTAACTCTTTCTAACCACACAGGTACATCCAGCTACCTCATTACTAAAACACAAATTACCACAATAGCAAAGCTATTTGGTATACCTAACTAAGGTAAGATAGGTAGACTTGCTGAGACACAGGCTAATTTTTATCTTATATGCAGCATTTTATGTATTTTTGCTGTATTGTCCGCTCATTCTGATCTCGAATAAAGTTTATTACTACAGGTAGTAAACATCTTGCCCAAATCAGTTTGATACGATCTACCCTCTTCCTTGTTCATATTTTAAAACAGACTATTCCAAGTTTTTCGCCGTTAAACAAGATCTACAGTTTATTGCACCGCAAGGGCCCCCGAACTGAGGCCCCTTCGCATTTTGCCCCTTGGGCACCGGTGGCAGCGGGGCCCCTTAATGAATATCCCGGATTAATTAGCGCGTTCCACGTTAATTGCATTTTAAATTGCCGCCGCGTCGCCGACGGCCATAGTTATGGTATACCTTAGTCGGAATAACAGTCGGGAGACTGTTTGTGTTTTTATTATTGAACTAGTGGACGCCCGCCACTCCGTCCGCGTGGACTACAGAATAAACAAAATGTCGAAATTATCCGGGATAAAAACATTTTCCCGGGATAAAAAAGTAGCTTAAATGTTAAGTGGGACCTATCACAATATATTCCTGAAAACTACATCGAAATGCACAAACGCACAGACAAACAGGTAATAATTCGAAAAATGATACTTCTGGGTACTATTGCGTTGATAAAGGTCTCCAATAATATTTTTTCTCATATATCTTCCATGTACAGACAGCAATCCGTTACATTTTTTTTTATATGTATATAGATATAGATATATTAAGAATAGTCTGTTTATGTATCTAAAGTCCGAGGTTTCCAATTATCAGATAACCTATCTAAAGGACAAATTTGATGCTGTCTTTCTCTAACTTGATCAAGATAGAGTCAGGATCAACTTTATCCTTCAGATAGATAATCTGACAATAGGGATGTTTACGGTTTTTTTATTTGTATTAATATTGAAAGATCTGGGGGAGGTTTACGGTTTAATAAAATAAAATAAAAATATATGCGAAAGAAAAACTTCGCTAGCGTGAAAACTTTCCGGGATATAACGATTTCAAAATTTTAGACTTGTCAAAAAACGCTCCATACAAACAGCTACCACAATTATGACGTCACTCTATCAGTAACTTGTACGCGCGTAAAAGAAATTTTGTTATACAGCTATATTAAATGTTGCGTTTATAAATTATGGTAACTAAACAAAAGTTCTTGTAAAAGATGCAGGTGATCATATGATGTAGTAATTTTCAATTAATTTCACCTTTGAAAAATGGACTTGCTCACTTAACTTTGAAGGCTTATCTACCTCATTTGGACACTTAATTAAAATGTAGTAGTTTTTAAGTTTGTCATAGAAATTTCTACCCTTGTGTTCTTAATAAACAAACACATTGCTGTCAAAAATAGATGGCGTTACTTTTTAAAATGTTATTTTACAGATAGGTATGATTTTCATGATTTATTCTGATAAGCATAAAATGTCATTATAATTTAACGATAGTAAACATCCCTCTTGAAGTAATCGGCCCTAAGTACTACAAATATCAAAGTGACGCAGTAATAGACTATAGAATTGTATGATGCTATCGCCTACGCACGTAACTTACATAATATTTTCTTAATTATGTCATTCGTAACATAACATGTATGTACATAAATATATAGTCCCGTCCATTATTCAAAAAGGGTAAGCGATGTGCATCGGGGAAAAATCCATCTGATACTCGTATATTATATATAGCTATACTATCACATAAAATAATCTACTAGGTACTAAACTTGAGTTTAAGCTTTAGTATTATACAGGTTTCCGTACATAATATATTAATATTTACTATACCGAATCGCTCATAGAAACGTTGGTGATCAAAGCTCCCACTGTCATTTCCGCTCCGTAGCTACGTATTATTCTGAATGCCTCTAGATATTCCGTATTTCCTCGTAACCTAAAGCACTTCAATCAGAGCCGTTTGACACACATAGAATACATCAAACTCAACACTAAGTACTTATACCTACCTGTCCAGTACAACAATGAGTGATTGGTGTAGTAGGTAGTGGCCCTGCCTGCGACGCCATTGGTCCTGGGTTCGAATCCCGGTAGGTGCAAACATTGATATGATGAATATCGATATTTGTTTCCGAGTCATGGATGTTTCTATAAGTATGTATGTATGTATATGTAGGGTGTAACAAAAAGGGTATGTTAAGCGAAAAGCTATGTAAATAACCCACTATAGAAAACCTATCCACAAAATTTGGGAATCGAAATCACATGTTTATTTTTCAAGATTCTATGAAAATTTCTGAGATATTTAAAAATTCTCCATGCCATCGGGAAAAATAAACATGTGATTTCGAGTCTCATATTTTGTTTATAGGTTCTCTACAGTAACACATGACACACAAGACCTTAGGGATCTTAGTGTGGGACTAGGTCAATGTGTTGTGAAGTGTGTGAATATTTATATTTATTTATTTAACTCAATGCGTCGGTGGAGTAGACTGGAATGAGAAATGATCACCAGCGCGGATAGTCATTTTATTTCGGTTAAACATTTACGTTAAAGGGATTTAAATTTGAGGAACTCGGGTTATCTCTCAGAAGGTAAGCTAGCAACTGGCCACTGATCGTTAACATCAGTCACCGCATGCTAAACGTGGCTATGGGAAGTCGCTTGTGATCCTGTAGTTCTGGTTACCCCATTCGGGAATACAGCCATGTCTATGTGTATGTAAACATTTGTGGTGTTATTTTAAAACCGCGTCTAAAGTTAGACACTGATTAAATATGACGTTTGATGGAAAAATGTATGGATTGTCAAATCAAGGCGATGTTTAGCTTAAACAATGTCTAAATTCTTTTTTAAAAACATGTTCATACTCTCTTAGGCGTTAATTTACATCTGACTCCACTATATCGAACGTGACTTTAAGATCCCCTTCATGATGGCGCAGTGCTACCCCATTTTAACATTATAACCATGTGTTTATGTATGTATGTATGTTGTTCCAGGATTGCGATCAATCTTATAAGTATCAATATGTGATGCGCTATTTATTGGAAGTTCTTTACACTAATCGCATAATGCGCTTCAACGTACGTAAACCATGAAGCGCCAATATAACCTCTGTTAGGCCACTTCCTCTACATTCTTCTTCCATGTTCCACCAGTGTGTTGTCGTCCGGCCGTATGTCAGCAATAACACAAGTGCTTCAGAGCAAACAGCAGCTGCTAGGCAAACGTCTTCTGTTTGCGTGTTTGCTTGTCTTCACGGCAAACAGCGCGTAATTGGTGGATGCACCTGACCGCTGTAGCCACACTAATTTGTTTGATAACAAATATATTATGTCTATGACGATCATAGTTATTGAAGTAAGTAATCTTAGTGATTATAACTCAAAGCACGTCTTGAAGACTCAATCATGACCCCGTGGAAATTATTTGTGTAAAATATTATTAGTAGCTATTATTCGAAAGAAACTATATAAAATCTTGCCAGTATGGCAATACACTTGCTGATCATCGCACTTTTACTGAAGTCAAATGCAGATCAATGGAACTTTCTAGAAGTTCCATTTGAAAGTGGAAACGAATCGTGAAGATATGTGAGGATTGGTAATCGAGTTGTGAGCCGATTGCAATCAGGCGCTTTGGTCGACTTGCTATACGAAAATATTCTACAAGGTTGATTAAAGCTATGGTTTAAACTTAAGTAATTATAATTAAAGCTATAATTTTCTAGGATAGTAGTGCCGTCATATAGCGGCCGCAAATGATTTTTTACGTAACAGAATTGGACGCACCAGTCGTTCCCGCCACTGCCTATAAACCAGATAAAAATACAATTAAAGCTTAGAAATTTTTAGGAAGTGACTAGTATAGTACATATTTAATAGAAAGGAATTGAAATTAGATTAAATAGTAACAAACAAATAGTATAAGTGTATATCAATCCGACATCAATAATTTTAACAACATAGAATGTTAATTAAATAAAATGTAATTTATTTAATAGGTATGAAGCAGCTAGTTATAAAATTCAATTTTATAATACTTAATACTTTTAACTGTTCTTGTCGATACTAGTAAATACTTAGTTTTAAATTCTGACGGTTGAAGTATTCTCGAAAGTACAGTACCTACGAGTATTTATCTGAACATTGTTGAGTAGATAGATACTTACTTTGTTATTTCTAAAAATACTTAATTCCTTGAAGTACCTATTTTGTTCTCCACTCTACAGGTTAATGAGAGATTTCATCTGAAAATACTCTGACTGTAGGTGTTTTTCATAGATAACGTAATCAATGGAGTTTCTTCAATAGATTTCTAGTGATTTCAAGTGTCCATACTCGTAACGATCTCAAGTTAATTGGCTTTAAATGTAATAAATTAAGTTCAGAAGCATTTTATGGTAATATAAATGGATTTTTACTCCTTTTACTACTCAGTTGAATCGATTTTGGAGCACACTTGTAAAGAATTGTATCCCAAATAAATATAGCTTTTCAGGACTTTTTGCTAAAGTTTTAAGATATGGTGTCCTAGATAGCGGTAGATATAGTCATATTATGGCAGTCGAACGAATGCAAAAAGACCATCAAAAGTTCCATTAAAGCTACCGCATGACGGTACCGTTATGAACCCAAAGCTTTAACGGGTTTCCTACTTCGGAAGAAACATTTTCCAGCCAGCGAAGTGGCAGTGACCGCGCGCGCCATCTCGCGACTCAGTTATATTGTCTAATTAGCCATGTTTCATTGCGATTTATTGCGTTTTAAATTATGCACGAAGGTGCTTCATTTTATCTGGCCGCCCGAAATTGCGGGCGTTCCATTAAGCGCCTCTCCAAAATAAATATAATTTAATTACGCCTGTCCCCGCGCTCGGCTTTTTACGAGAGCATTCGGAATGCCGGTCACTTTTGTTAACCTGGCGGCGGACTTGAGAATTAGTATGCGTACATCGGTCTAGATAAAAGTAGTAGTGACATTATTCTAGAAAAAGCGCTGTACGATGCGTAGATTACTAGCTAGGTACTATTTGAGACTGCTACACCAGATTATTATTCATATAAAAGCAAGAATAACTAACACAAGTGTAATAATTATATGGTACTAGCTGGTGCCTGCAGCTTCGTCCGTATGACTCGTAAATTATGTTCGTAGTTTATTTGTAAATTATTATAATAATGTGTTCCAAATATATTACTTATTTTATAGTCAAGTATCCAATCATGATTATATTTTCACAAACTTTTATACCTACATACATATTATACAACATGTTTACCATAGTGGAGGCAGTTGTAAAAGATCAGCAAATTCACATTTAAAATATATATATAAGACGAGAAATAGACAAAGGTAATTAGAATAGAATATAATGGAATAGAATAGAATGGAATGGAATAGATTAGAATAGAATGGAATAAAATGGAATAGAATGGGATAGAATAGAATAGAATAGAATATGTTTTTATTTGGTGATTACACTCACACATATACAATAGCAACAATGAGACTAAACAAACAGGGTAGAAATAGAGACAGTGCAAAAGTAATTAAATAATATAAAAATATGTATATACTAGTAAGAACCCGAAAAAACGAAATCAGGTTTTTTATTAGGCGCAGTTTTGTGTATTTATTATCATCAATATTTTCTAAAGAGTTTTCTACTCAATTCAATAGTACCTACCGACTCATATAAAGTTTGCACTATAAAAAACCTAAACAAGCTGATTTTGCTAATACAAAACTGAACTTTTAAGTATGATTGTTCTAATGTTTACAAACAATGCTTCTTCGAAAGTAAGATTTCTATCTTCAAAAACGGGGTATAAGTAAAGATCTGAGGGGTAAGCACGAACCTTTTTACGCGGCGTAATACTAGCGACTCGCTAGCAAAATCTATGGGAATTGACAGTTTGACGCTAGCGTTACGGACTATCGAGAGGTTCGTGCTTACCCCTCTGTAGTCTCGGGTCACACCTATGGGACATAGGCATAAGTTTATATATGAATATAATAAGAAAGGTATTGTACCTAACATTAACATCGGCAATAACCGGAACAGCATAATTAATTAGCAGGTTCGGGTGTGCTATGAATATTTTACAATACATTGAGTGCAGATAGGAGGCGCTGCCGGCGGCGACTTCGCGGCCTCATTCGTGCCTCGTTTGAACGGATTTGGTTATGTTTAGCTACTGCTAGCAAGTATTAGTATGTGTAAATGGATCTAGTATTGTTTGGCCACTATACCTTCATTAAGTGATATTTTGTGAAATATGAAAAATTATAATTATAAGTATTGAAGATTCTTTCATACACTTTGCTTGCGGTATTTTTTCATGAAAATCTATCTATCTATATGTTCTATCTATCTATATATATAATAAAAATATAACGGATCGCTGTCTGTACATGGAAGATATATGAGAAAAAATATTATTGGAGACTTTTATCAACGCAATAGTACCCAAAAGAATGATTTTTGGAATTTTGGTCTGTTTGTGCGTTTGTGCACACTAATCTCAAAAACGGCTGAACCGATTTCGATGCATTTTTCAGAAATATATTGTGTCAGGTCCCACTTAACCTATAGGCTATTTTTTTATCCCGGGAAAATGTTTTTATCCCGGATAATTTCGACATTTTGGTTTTTCTGTAGTCCACGCAGACGGAGTTGTGGGCATCCACTAGTATGACATAAAGCTAAAGATATTTTTGTTAAGATATGATATCCAACTACAAGCATATCTTCGGCGGTTTTTACTTTATCTTTGACTTGCTGTACGAGTACATGAAACCAGCACAATACAGTTCAAGTAGCTCACCCATGCATGCGAAGGCAGCATAAGTCAACAACTCAAGTTACGTAACCCCACAATAGTTAAGATATTCCGCGTCTGATATACGATTCCCGGGATTTGTATTCAGCCTCCCGCGGCGCCGGGCGCGAGTTATTTCGGGTAATAAGCCCCGCAGCTTCAGAACAATGAAGTTTACTATTATTTAGCTACTGCTATTCATATTACTTACGGTCTTTTTAATTAAAATAATTCCTGTGCGGTGCTTCACTAGAAAACATTAACTGCATCTTCTTCCGTGAACCTAAGAGTCGACTAAGGAATTTAAGGGCGTCCTTTCAAGCGATGAGCTAGACACGTCACTGATGTTTCACATCTGACCCCCCCCTATGCTAAGCTTGTGTATAGAATCTCTGTGTTGATTTTTTCAGGAACATAGCCGTAGGTGTATTTTCGTTGCCACCCTTAACTAAGGGTACGTACTCTATGCATCAAATAAAGTAAGTTTATGCCAAAAAAAAAAAGCTCGGAAACGATGTAAATTTTTTTGACATTTTTTTAAATTACTTGATCGGACGAAATTTATAGTGTTCAGCTAGTTTTTTCATAGACAAATATTAATTATTTCTCGTGAAAAAATCTTGCTACACGCGATAATGTCTATTTACTCAACTTAGTATTAGATTAATTGGAAAGTAAACTCACGAATATGTTCAGATTTCGCTGGATTGTATTTTAATAGCAAAAATACATGACTAGCCTATTACAGATCCTTCAGAAGAGAGACAGATACAGTCACAGCTTTTTTCTTCTATTGCGTTTTGAGACAAAGCAATCTTGTACATAGGTATTGTATTGTGTTTATATTGTAAACTATTCTAATACTGGCCCTTAAACCAATACAATATTATAACTGCCACTACATTTTGCTGCGGTGAATGAGGAACAGTAGTCTGGTGTCGAATTCCACTTTTTCTTAAATATTCCTGAAATACAGAACTCATATACTCACCACCGTTATCACTCCTGAGAATCTTTATCCTCTTTTCAGATTGGTTTTCCACCAAAGCCTTAAATTCCTTGAATTTATCAAAGGCCTCGCTCTTTCTCTTTAGAAAGTACACAAATGTTTTTCGAGTGTAATCATCTATAAAGAGCATAAAGTACCGAGCTCCACTCAATGATGGACAAGGTAGAGGACCGCATAGGTCTGTATGAATTAATCCTAATACTTGGGTAGCTCTGTTGTATGATTTCTTAGGAAATGGCAGCCTAGTTTTCTTCCCTTCAATACATGGTATACACGCTTCGAAGCTCGAGTTGTCATAATTAATTCCAGAAACCATACCTTTCCTTAGGAGTTCCATACTTCTTCGGTTGAGATGCATGAGTCGACGATGCCATACCTTTTCTGTCACAGCTTCAGAAACAGCTTCAGCACCTGTAGCCTCAGCATCAGCACAACTAGTCTTACATTGCTCTGCTGCATTCGCTATTGACGCAACTGCATCCTGTGAACAGAAAGAATGACACATACCCGACAGTCGTTCAGCAGTGTCAAGGATATAAGTACCGTTTACTAAGGTAGCACTGGCTACTACTTCCCTATTATCCAAAACCTGACAAGTACTGTCGCTGAACACAACCTTAAAACCTTTGCTTACCATAGAGCTGACTGACAGTAAGTTAGCGGTTAGGTTAGGTACATAGAACACTTCACTTACAGTCTTTAATTCACCATTCTTCAGTTTTATTTGTACATGCCCCTTTACTGCTGTGTACAGTCTATCTCCATTTGCCACTATCACACGTACTGGCACTACGTCTGTATAGTCACACATGATCTCCTTACTATTGCACATGTGGCTTGTGGCGCCACTGTCAACGTACCACATATCACTCTGCACATTTGCTGATAACGCAGTAAGCAACGCCTTCGTATTGCTCTTCTTAGGTGGGTCGTCAGACTTCTTCTTCGCTTTCGGACAGTCCTTGATATAATGTCCTACTTGCTTGCACCTAAAGCATTTCGGCTGCTTCTTCACGGCTGCCAAAGCGGAGACATTCTCACTCTTGCCATCGCGCCTTTGCTTTTCCTGCAGCAACTTCCCGGATACTACGTCACTGGTCAATTTGATATTTGAATTTTCTATCGCCATAATGAGTGGATCGTAATCTTCCGTGAGTCCGCTTAGCGTGATAATGGCAATAAAGTCGTCGTCCAGCCCCGCTCCAATATCTGTCAGCTGTTGTGCAAGTTCCGTAATTTTGGTCAGATACGTCTCCATGCACACTATGTCCGATAGTTTTGTAGCAAATAGACTTCGCAGGAGACCAAGTCGGCGGCTCAATCCTGTATCTTCATAGGCTTTGTTCAGATTTTTCCACGCTTGATACGCAGAAACGGCATTCCTGATATGTACGTGTACCGTCGGTTGAACGGAAAGTGCTATTCGGGCTAATGCCCGTTGATCGCGCTTTCTTTCTTCCAGATTATCAGTATCCACTGCCAATTCCGTGCAAGTCCACATGTCTTCGTGGATTAATATCATCTTCATCATAAATTTCCACGTTCCGTAGTTTTCGACTCCCTTTAATTTTTCAATCACAAGGGCAGACGGTGCGGTCGCCATTATAAATTAGATGAAAACCGATATTATTCAACAATAAATGACATAAGCGAATAAAAATCTTCTTTGTGAATTTTACCTAAAATCCTGGGCCCATAACCTATTAGATTAATTGGTAAGTAAACTCACGAATATGTTCAGATTTCACTGGATTTTATTTTAATAGCAAAAATACATGACTAGCCTATTACAGATCCTTCAGAAGAGAGACAGATACAGTCACAGCTTTTTTCTTCTATTGCGTTTTGAGACAAAGCAATCTTGTACATAGGTATTGTATTGTGTTTATATTGTAAACTATTCTAATACTTAGTACCCTAATATTTTGAAACCAGACACTGATGCTTCCATGGAGAAAAATGATCAAGATGATGAGGAGATTCCGTAGTTTTCGGAAACGTTGACGACAAAAAATCATCCTGTATGTATAGTAATAAAAATATAAAACACGGAAAATTTGATTTAAAGATATAAAGAAAATGTGATATTCAGATTACTACGAGTATAGCCAACTCATACCCATATCTGGATAACAGTGAATTTCGTCTCTACCTATGCATTAATAATATCGTGTTTCAGGTAACGTTATATGTACACAGTGTAGATTTGATTAGAGGGTCAACTCCATCACATCTTGTGGCATATTCTGGCTTTACTAAGGGTTAAAGTTTTCGGGTGTATGTTGGCACTTTCGCGTCATGAAATCAAGATAACTATTTTTTTTTAAATATTGTATACCTACACAAAACCTTTTTACAGAAAAATCTTTTAATAACGTACCTACACAATGTAAGTAAGTACGATAATATAATCAAGTAAATAAAAGTACATAAACAACGTAACAAATATACTTACTATCTATATAGGTATTGAGTGATCCTAAATAAGATTAGTCTTATCCAACTAATTCTACCGATCCAGTTCAAAACTTTGATTAACACAGTTGAGTTTGACCACTGTATAATACTTGTACTATATCACTGCTATACAAGCTTGGACCAATAGAGAGAGCGGAAGATACACAATGCATCGATGATTGGTTTCGCTATAAGCCATCTGAGCTGATGATTCTAGTTTATGATTCTACATAGACTGATCCCTATTACCTCGAAAGCAGTTGATTTAATCGCTATTTACTTACAAACATACATATAGCGTATACAGAATTGCCGGATCCTAAAGAAAATCCCACAGCCACATGCATAGTGAGGACAGATGTAAATAATCAGGGACAAGTTGCTAGCTCATCGCCCGAGGGAAAGCTCGTGAGTTTCTTAGTCGACTCTTGCGTATGGAATAGGTCTCACGCTATGGCAACCGGTTTTCTGAATAATTAATAATTCTCGAAGAGTTAAGCTTTTCTAAGTACATAGTCAATGTGAACTGTCAATATAAGATACCATTCAAAATTATTTCCTTTTTCCCACGTATAACCTTCTTATTAGCACTCTAAAAATGTTATAGTGGGAGTTCACAAATTATGAGAGGTATCTCTTTAGATATCTATTTCAGAAACCACTTCAAGCAATATCAAAATCTTTAAGACATCAGTTTACAATATGGCCTATTTTAAACTCCTTAAAGTGACTTGAAAGTTTAATAAAACCAGAACAGAACTGAAACTTTAATTGGAATTACAAACGCAAATAATAAAAGCGCTAGTTAACAAGCCGAATGAAAATCTCCTTTTATATCGCCAATCGAAAAGATTCAAAGTTAAGTTCTTATTCGATAAAAGTCTGGTCTTGAAGTTTCATAAAAAACTGGGCAAATAACGATAGAACAAAACAAGAAGTAGTCACGGCGGAGCGTCTCGTAGAAACTTCTGCTTCGGGAAGCGCGTTCAGTTAGAATTCTCTTAAAAATTTTATATTCCCGCACAAATATCCGGCACACGGTAGGTGTATAAACATATTTGCTAGAATTTGTAGGCATGAAATACGTCCCGCTTCAGTATTCCTACATTTACAAGGCAGAGTACAGACGAGTGGAATTGTTTGCGAGAATTTATCGCAGGCGCGTGACGTCGCCGTGCGTATACTCGGTTGCACTTTAAACTACACTGTTTCCTCAGCCGAGTGAATACAGTGTAGTTTCAAATCTGCCCGGTGTACACTACGCCACACTTTACACAAAAATGTTGGCTGAATTTATTGAACCTTAACTTTGTTAAAATATTCGGTTGTAGATACGGCAGATAGAAGTTTGGAAAAAAATGAATTAATAAAAAGTTTTTGGGTTGGTTTGTTCTCTTCAATGTACCTACTTACCTACTCTAAATATTCCAGATGTAAAAGTCTTGCTTTGTTTATTATTTTATTAACAATAAACCAAAGTGTTCTTAAAAACTTACCATAAAGGTTGATAACTAGTAAAAGGAAGATCAACAAAGAAAAAACTTTATTGAAGACTCTGAGAAGTTAAACAAGAATCATTCTCTACGAGCAGGTGAGAAATAGTTAATTGAACTATGGCTCTAGTAACTAAGTTAGAGTATTACTTAAGCTGTATAAAGGTACAAAGAATGCTAGTTCCGAAATCGTGTACGGGAACTATCATTTGAACCGAACTTTTAGAATAAATAGGTAAACATTAACACGATCCTGTTCACGGATAAGGAAGTGAACGCAATAAACAAGCACATGCATGTATTCACACGCGAAGGGAGGACCTTCAAGAAAGGATATAGAGGAGATGCTATAGTTTATGAAGACAAATAATGGCTAATGTAGACTAAACAACGCGGCATGAATCAATGTCTGGCCAACATTTGCCTCCAACAATAGTATAGCCTTTAGTCTGCAACGACGCGCCCTGACGACTCTATTTTCAATTAACAAATGTAGTTAGTCCAGCTCCTATCTGTCCTTCCTTAATGGTCCGACGCATTGTCTGCGTTGGCGGAACCGGCGCGATTCGAGCCCACTCGCATGGAACATTCGATTACTCGCACACATCCATTGCACACGAACGGGATAGCTGACTCCGTCCAGTGTTAGGTTCAGTCGCTCCAAATCGACTTGCTGATTGGAATGTGCACCCAGTTTGTGGGTTAGTTTAGTGTTTGCCGGCCCTCCTGGACGCAGATATGAATCTCCATTACACTTGTATTGATACGTTCACGGAATAGAATCAACTGAAAGTAAAATTCAGAACACCGACTATGAAAACTCGATAAAAGCCACTTGATTAGTTTCGCAGGTATTCGAGCACACTCGATCGTTTAGTGGAGTGACAGCGAACACAAAGCCCGCGCCTCATGTAGCACACAATTAGCCGCAGTATCGCCGCCAACCACTTTATCACGCAAATTAAAACGAACTAGTAACCGAGCAGTCACGTTCCACATTATAGCATTAACTTGTTACATGGAGAGCAATCTCGGAGGCCTCTCGAGTCGAGATAAACTCGACGAATAAAAATACCGAGCGAAAAGAATATCGAAATTAATCGAAAGAATGAAACAGGGCTGCGAATAAATTAAAAAACTTGGCCATTCTATTTCATAAGATTGGGCATAAATTAAAAGAACTTTTAAAGTCTTTCAAATTGCGGACTTAAGTCGGTCCGTAAATGTAAATGTGGTGTGCGCTGCTCCTTCCTAATTAAACCTGACTATAGTAACGGAAATAGAAAAGAAGAAAACTCTTGGAATAGTGGTCTCAGAGTCGGGTGAACGTTCAAAATAAATATGAAAGCCGGTTTTAATTTGCCAGTAGCAAGTAGTGCGGCAATCGGGGCGGGATGACCCGATGCGTGCGGGAAAGCGGGATGCAATCTCGCATTTTGAGATAAACAATCCTATACCGAGATAATTAACCACAGCTTTTTGAAGTAGAGAAAGTTTATTGGTACACTTTTTTCATAAAAAATAGTCCTGTGCTATTTAAATTGACTTCTTTAAAATATTTTGTATTTTGCATGAATTTATTGCAGTAAGTCTAAGGCTCGAGCACACCGGATGCGTATGCGTGCACGTAAGCGTAGACGTACACGTACCTCTGAGCTTAAGACTCGAGCACAGTGTTGGCAACCTAGAATGATGCGCTGATCGTACCAGGGGCGTAAAATTATCGTACCTGACGAAAAATTATCGTATACTTTTGAACGACATAAAAAAAAACGTTATTTATTAATAAAAATAGATATTATTACGAACTTATATTGCGCTCAGCCGCTCGTCATGTCCTTCTTCGAATTCTATGATTTTCACATGGGTACATTGCGTACAAATGGCGCGAAAATTTGTGTGTTTCAAAAGTTTTACAAAAATAAAATGGCTCCAAAGTTGATCAGTCGATTATTAAATTTATTCATGAACACATAAAATCGACAAAATATGTAATATTCAACGAGATATATATTTATATATTTCTTATCTATATATGAGTGAACGAAACTATCGAAATCCATTACAATTCGAAAATTATCGTACATTTGTGTACGATAATGAATCGCAATCGTACATCGTACGCTGGTATCAAATTATCGTGCATGTACGATAATTATCGTACGGTTGCCAACACTGCTCGAGCACACCGGATGCGTGTGCGTGCACTGTCACCGCTTGACGTCTATGCTTACGTCTACGCATGCGCATCTGGTTTGCCTGTGCCTATACAGTTCCATACATTACAACTCAGAGATACGTATACGTCTACGCTTACTTGCACGCGCACGCATCCGGTGTGCTCAAGCCTTTAACCCAAGACAAGAAACCAAAATTAATTTTGCGGTCTCGTAAAACCTACTATACAGAATGATTTTTGATCATTAACATTCCCGAAAACTACGGAATCTCCTCATCATCACGATCATTCTTCTCCATGGAAGCATACCTGGGAAGTGTCTGCTTGCCAAAATATTAGGGTCCAAAGTTGAGTAGACTGCGTTTTTCTACATAAATGCACATTGACGCATGTAGCAAGATTTTTTCACGAGAAATAATTAATATCTGCCTATGAAAAAACTAGCATAAACACTGGACACTATAAATTTCGGACGATCAAGTTATTTAAAAAAATCACATCGTATCTCAGTATTTTTTTTGGCATAAAGTTACTTTATTTGATGTATAGAGTACGCACCCTTCGTTATAGGTGGCAAGGAAAAAACACCCTGTATATGTAACTATATTATGTAAGTGAACTACAAGTTAACATAATTATACAGGCTGTGATACTGCCTACATTGTGGAGTAAACGGTTCTCGAATGGAGACCGCGCCTTGGCAAGCGTAGCGTGGGGCGCCCTCCGGCCAGATGGACCGATGACTTAAAGAGGACGGCTGGTAGTGACTGGATGGAAAAAACGGGAGGTCGAGCCATGTGGCATATACTGGGCGAGGCCTACGTCCAGCAGTGGACTGCAATAGGCTGACGGCGACTGCCTACATTTGGAGAACATTATTTCTTAGGACCTACATCAAGTTCATTCTTCTCTACGTTAACTACTATACAACTGTACTCTGTACCTGTATAATCTATACATATAATAATAATGTAACGGATCGCAGTCTGTACATGGAAGATATATGAGAAAAAATATTATAGGAGACATTTATCAACGCAATAGTACCCAAAACAATGAGTTTTGAAATTTTTGTCTGTTTGTGCACGCTAATCTTAGAAACAGAAGATTTCGATGCAGTTTTCACAAACATACTGTGACAGGTCCCACTTAACATATAGGCTACTTTTTATCCCGGGAAAATGTTTTTATCCCGGATAATTTCGACATTTTGTTTTTTCTGTAGTCCACGCGGACGGAGTCGCGGGCGTCCACTAGTAATAAATAAAAATAACTAACAGAATGTTCCTATAGGTATAATCCAGGAAAATGAAGATGCTGCGCTATACAAGCTAATACTTTTCTATCTCAACAAACACTTCTGCGATCCTCAAGCTATAACTGGAGGCAAGTGAAGAGGCCACGAAAGAAGTACCATGAGGAACTGGCCTAACAATGCTCGCTCATTTGAAGCAACAGAGACACTGCTCCAGAAAAATGTACAACCAACTAAATAACATACATATACGTACACATGGTAAAGGAGGTGCCATAGTCACGTTAAGCATGGCGGGGACAAGTGATCCGATCCGTGAAAAGTTGCTGCATTTCACCTCAGGCGATGCCTGCCTGAATGCTTTAGTGGACTCCTACGACGATGTAGAAGATGTAGAAGCAGCTGATGTATTTCTAGTAAACCCTCGCATCACTACACTACTTCTAACGTAGATCACTACCAGGATGTGCAGTTTTTTTTTTGCAGTTTTGTCAATGTTGTTACAAACGACCGATTTCTGGCAGTTAGGTAATACTTTGCTGCTTAGCTTGCTGGTAGGTAATACTACCTTAGCTAGGTAATACTAGCTGCAGGTTTACATTAATTGCATATCTTTTTTATACTTTCTTCATGGTAAAGGCAATCGAGAGAGTAGCCGCTCGAGTGTTGACGCGCAAAATTACCTTCATTGTAGCATCGGAGCTTCGATTGGCTCGCCTTTTAAAATAGATAAACTAAGAATTTTCTAGCTTAGTCTAGTAGGAAATACTCGTAGTGAAGATAGTCTGCACTGTGAGATAGTGGAGCTCTTTACTGCAAGGAGATCAAATGATAATACTATTATTGGGATGAATACTAGAGGTGACAAGATATCTAAAAGTGGAGTATTTGTAAATATATTTGAGATCATCTCAGATTCGAAGTAACCCTGATATAATTGAATAATAAAACTAAAGATACTAACTACATTATATAGGTATAAACCTAAAAACTAATTTGACCTACACGAAATTAAATATATTTACAAAGTTGCCTACTACCGTAAAGGTGCCCAGAATGCTAGCAGCATTGCCACGTTGTATGGCAATGCTAATTTTTTGCGCAAAAAAGAGACCAGCATTCTGGTCATGGGAGCTTTCGCGTAATTTATTGGAAATTTCCCGGTAGAGGCGATGAGCGCCTGGTCCCCATAGTCCCAGTGTCTCGACGCCAAACGGCACAAACATGTAGTCTCCTGGGAGCCCTGCATCTCTGCGGCGCTTGGCGTTTTCGGCTGAACATGCGGCAGCACCGGCCTTAACTGATGTTCCGCCGATGTGGGACGCAGCAAGTGTAATATAATGTGTGCCGCGTGATGCCGGCAGAGTAGAATTAGTATCACCCCAAGTCTGCCCGTGGGTATCGTACGAGGCGATTAAGGGTTTACGGGAGGTGGGCAGTAGCGCCTCCCGTGTTGACAACAGTACAAAATACAAACTACGGTCGCCAACCCGCCTGCCCAGCGTGGAGACTATAGGCAAAAAACTTATGGCGAGGCCTACGTCCAGCAGTGGACTGAAATAGGCTAATGACGAAGTAAGGAACGTGTAAAAGCACATAAAGTACAATAGCGGTTAGTGTACAGTCTCAACTGTACATGATTCTTTATACTTCGCGACCTAGATTAGGCCGCACTACTAACAATTATAAATATGATACTATTGCTAAAATAAGGTGAGATCATAACTAACTAGCGCGCGGTACGCATCAATAGAAAGAACGGTCAATAACTTATCATAACTTGTATAACGTATTATTACAATATACTCGTGATAATTAACTTAACGTCTCCATTCTTCTTTATACGAACTCCACAACTAGAACAAGTGTAAGGGCTAACTGGCCCCTACAGGTTAGACTTGACTACTAGATTTACTATTGGACCTAAAATCACAATACTTTTTAACGGATAGTGACGCGACGTTATGTAAACATATTCAAATCTCATATATTTTGCTTTCGTGACGATAGAGTCTTACGGAGCTTGAAAAGTTCGTCCATACCCTACTAAGCGAAAAGTAAAAAAACTTACGTCTCCCAGTTAGTTTATCAACCAGTTAACTAACCGAGTTCATTTTCTCGTCTCCGCGCTGTCGCTAACATTTCTCTTTGAAAAATAGTAATTTAAATTTGTCAAGTATTTTCCGGGAGGTAATTTATTGAGGGACGCCTTCCTGAGGTCGATTTAATTTAATTTATTAGCGCTGCCTCGGAGCGCCTCCAATCTGGAAGACAGTTTATAAACCAAAAGCAGAATCTAGGTTTTTTGTTAGGGATGGTCTTTTGAAATTTAACTCAATAATATTGGGTCTAATTTCTGTTTAGATTTGGAATTGGTAAAATTTGGGCATATTCGAAAACAGGAGTACGAGAGAACGGGAAAACGGTGGTAAAGGTACAGCGTAGAATTCTAAATGTAATTACGTAATTATAATATACAAGATGTAACAGAAAGTGTATGTTACGTGAAATACTATGAAAATAACCCACTATAGAGAACCTATCCACAAAATTTGAGATATAAAATCACATTTTAATTTTTTCAGATAAGAATATGAAGAAATGTTCATACTAAGTAAGGTAAGTATATTAAACAATATAAATGTGTTTTTAAGTCCCAAACTTTGTGAATAGGCTCTTTATAGTGGCCTATGTTGATAGCATTTCACTTAACATACCCCTTTTTTGTATTTTGTATAGTTTTGAGTATTTTTAACGCACTACTGAACTGCGACCCGTGGCTCTTAGCCCGTTAGAAATGCCTTGTGCGTAAGCTGATATACAACTATGGGAATCGTTAACGGATATTGCATACCTTGCAAGGTGCATTGCTTCCTGATTTATATCTTTGGGTGCAAATTCCTCGCCGTGAGATACCTTAGGCTCTGGACATACATCGCTGGCTTGCAGCCAGATTCCTGGCAGTTCGTAGAGACAAACTACTTAATAATGTCCATACGCAGTATTCGGTGTAATTATATAATGGATAGTTGACATTTCTCGGCTGGTCCGGCGCCAGTTGCTATGCGGGATTAATTAGGTTAGCATTTGTTTTTTTAAACTTTCTCTATAAAATTTTGAAGTACACATTGGTGATCGGTTAAGTTTGATTTCCTAGAATAGTGGTTCCGTCTTATAAGGGCTTTAAAGGAACTTTTCACATGTCGGCACCGTAAATCAGGGGCTAGTTACGAGGTGGTAAGTCGACAAAATGCCATAGGCCCCAGCCCAAGGGGTTCCCGGTCAAAGGGATAATAAGCTTAATAAGCTGTTAGCGCCCGAGCTTCATTTTGCAAACACCACGGGCAAGTGACGTGTATACATTACATTTATGTAATTTACCCCTTATTTAATTTAACATAGTATTTTCTCTCTACCGCATGTATAACTAAGTAACAGTACTCCAGTAATGTGCTGGCGCTTCTCCAGCATGGAATGTGCAAATGGCGCTCGCCCCGGCCGTAATGAACTGCCCCCAGATTAGGTAATATGGACAATGTACACACTTACCACTCTAGTGCTCAACTAGCGAGTGTGTTGGACCAGTTTTACGAATTTTGGTGGAACATCGCAAATGCAAATTGACGGTGGTATTAAGGAATGGTGTGTAAAGATAAACACCCGTTTAACAGGACAATTGACAGCGAAATGTACGGGAAATCTGTCAACATTGTTTTGCTTACACTATGCTAGTTTTTTTTAAATCTTGTACGTACGGATTCAAACTATCTTTGAAATTATGTTTTATGGAAGATTTTTATATTACGAATTCGTTAGATACATAATTATCATTGTCATGATGTTTTTATTTTTGAATTGTACGATAAGAAGATTCAGATACTAGGCACCTTCTAACATCATCCATGTAAATCAAATAACTACAAGTAATTTTGGGCACGCTACCTGATAAGGTAGATCGGCTGACCGACCTGTAAAAATTAGGATGGTTAACCGACCTCCCATAGGTACGCCATAGTTCTAATTAGTTTTAACTTAGTTATAGATATTCTAAATTTTTTATGATCTGGTTGTTGAATAAATAAATTCCGTTACTACAAGTACCTATATTCCAGAATAAATAAAATTATCGATTGAAGTAGAAACAGTATTATATAAGTAAGTATTCAACACAGTGGTGTTTCAATAGTTTATTTAAATAACCTGCAGGTATTTCGAGAAAAAGAAATTCTCGAAGGAATTGTTTTCTCTGAAATCCTACGCGATGCAGTGCCGGCTTGTTTACCGGTCCAAAGTTTGTGAAACTTTATAGTTTATAGTTTTTCAGCGGTTTCTTTTGATTTTCCATCAATTGCGAGTTTTATAAATATATTTTTTAAACAATGTTTTGATTCATTCTAATGTAAGTTAATAAAATATTGTTAAACTATAAATAATAATTATTACTGCTATCCAATTGAACCCGCCTAACTTTTTTATTTTCTTTACATATTATAATAAAGTTAAATTTATTAGATACTTCTCCATAATATAATCCGCTAGGATATGGTTGATCAAATTTATCAAAAACATTGTGCTGAGGGATTCAGCTTTGTTTACCGAGATTTGGCTAGTGTATAGCTATCGGGATGAAAAAATAACGTTGCCAATACTGTGATTTAAAAGAGATGGTAAAATTCATCATCCGAGTTAAGTGACCCGATAGCTCAGTTGGTAGAACGATGCACGAAATGCGAGTGGTCGTGAGTTCAAATCTCACTCGGGTGATTTTTTTTTCTTTTTCTTATACAGTTTTTCTATGCTTTCGTGTTACTACAATAGTAGTTATTTGTTACTGACTTAACTTGACTTTGTTACAATACTTTATGATAGGTATATTTTATCTTTGAAAATTAACTTACTTTTCTTAAAGTGAACAACATCTAGTATGGGAAGTTTCCTCAAACATTCCGTTAAGTAAACCAGTGACGATAGTACCTACCATACCAATTAACAATTTTGTCCTATAACCTAAGGTTAAATCTCCAAAAGCTCGGTAAACGATGAGTAAAGGTTTTGGCGGTGACCCAGTGTTGTATAAAAGTGTTTTATAACATGCATTGACTCTATAAGCTTATAGAGCAAAACCGACACATAAATATTTGATGTAAAGGTTTACTTCGCTAATTTATGTAGCTGTTATAGATAGGAGTTGTAATGACCTCTAAAGTGACCAGTATGCAACTTTAATCGGTCTTTGTTTTTGTAGAAATTGAACATCAATTATAGGGCGAAATTGTGATAATGTGGGTTTGTAGATCGTCGTTACAGGGCTGTAGTAATATGGTAGACGCAAAAACTCTACAACAGAGCTATATTTGAATGTAGCTGAGTTTTAAAATACCCTTAGATAACTCAATTGCCCTAAAAAAGTTTGCAAAGGTTCCTTATAGTTCTAGTGATAAACCTGTCACAAAGACACTCTTTTAGGACCATATGGTTTTCTTTGCAACTATTATAGTTTTTCCATTAAACATTGTATAGTAACGGAGTCCATATCTCTTCTAAAACCTAATTACGGTTTATAATGGTAGGCCAATGTTGCTTTTAAATTATAAATTAGTTTTGTAAAGGCATTTTTATATGTACTTCATAACAATATTGAATAAGTAAAAATCAAGTTGAACAATCAATTATAAAGAATGGTTCCGTTATTATCCTTCTGAGCAAATAAGCAACTATATCACAAAAACTATGTATGTTAATCAATAATAATTAGTATGGCCGTAATGTTCTAGAAGTCTGGATCTAAACCTGTGTGACGGAATAATAATAAACTATAATCTAAAAGTTCAACAATATATTTATTAATAATTCGTACATTATACAATTAGAAAATAACACCAACCTTACTCAAAGATGCCTCGTTCTGAAGTGAGTCAAATTAGTGGCGACCGACTGAAGTGAACGTCAAATCAATTCGCTATAATGTCCACTCATTCATTCAGTAATACTTTGACAGTGACAGTGACAGGTGTTGCCAATGCAACATTGAGTCTATGTTAATATACATTTGTAACAGTCGGCCATCCTTCAGGAACGAGTCTCTTCGTTCTAATTCGAGTATTAATACAATAGTTTAGTAGGTAGGTAGTCACAATTTGCTATTACATTTTTTTATTTATTTATCAATCATGTCTCGTTAAGTATTCACTATTCAATTTAAATTATAGCCATAAGGTGATATAGTTATTGCCTCTCAACTATCTCACTATTATGACCGCGATGTCTGAAGCCAATCCTGGGCGGTGAGTTCCTACACCAATCATGCCCGGTTCCAAACACCCTCACTATAAGATAAGAATGCTTGAGCCAATCCTGGGCGACGAGTTCATACGCCAATCATGCCCGGCACGAACATCTTCCACTTTCATCATTTCATATTCATCATTTCTATTTATATTCACATAAGATACATTTGATCAAGTAATCTATCAAACAAAGGTAATCTATCAATTTATGTAGGGTTACACAATAATATTATCACATATTGATCTAGCACAGTAAAATTATTATTATTTTTTTTTACTTCACTTATTTATATTACCATTACAAACTTATTATTATTATTATTTATTAATGAACAATAGATAACTGAACTTTATTGTACAACATTTATTCCTCATCATCAATATCACTGGAATCACTTGAAGAGCAAGCAGCAGAGTCAAAACTAAGCCATGGGAATATTTTGTCGATTGCTACTACTGTCTCATACCTAGCCCCTTTTTTTGTTAAGGGAGTGTCCTCTACAAGGAAGCGATCGTTCGGTAAGATCTTTTTAATTCTATATGGCCCTTTACATTTGGACTCTAGCTTTTTAGACTGCCCTGGACCCGTTACAATAGCCCTCGCGATCCTAACCAAATCTCCTTCTTTATAATTTGTGCTATGCTTTTTCTTGCTATCGTATCTTATTTTAACTTTTTCCTGACTTTGTTTTATTTTGTCCGAGGCCTCAGTACGAACGCTTTCTAATGTTTTATCGCCTACACTAGTACTTTCGATATTATCCGTAATCTCGTTTAATATACCTTGAGATGGATTCGTAACCGTCCTACCAAATAAAAGTTCAGTGGGTGTTTTCTTTGTTACGTCATGAATCGTCGTATTCAGTCCTAGTTGAACATCGGGAAGCAAATCTTCCCAGGTGTTTTTGTTCTTGTCGTGCACCATTGAACCAAGGGCGGCCAAGATCGTTCTGTTGTAACGCTCGACCTGCCCGTTAGCCCTGGGCGTAGCGACTGCGTTCAGAATGTGTTTAGTACCAACACTCTGTATGAAGGATTTAAATTTGTTGCTCGTGAAACTAGTGCCCCTATCCGTTATTAAGCGAGTCGGAGATCCAAAATAACTAAAGAGAATTTTAAGTGCTCTAATGCTTTCTTTACTTTTGGTGCTTCGAACAGGAAACAAACTTACGTATTTCGTAAACGCGTCTACGGTCACTAATATATAGGTTGAGCCTCGTCTACTTTTCGGGAAGGGACCTAGGTGGTCCGCATGGAGTGTGTGAAAGGGAATATCTACTTTTGGAATGGGGTGGAGTAATCCCTCTCGCGAACCTGCAGGTAACTTATGATGGGCGCACTCAAGGCATGATGATACATATTTTTTTATAAATTTCCGCATCTTCGCAAACCAAAATAAGGATCGTATGCGCTCTAAGGTTTTATCGAAGCCAAAGTGGCCCACACAGTCATGATTAGCCTTTAAAAGTTGCCACCTCACACCTTTCGGTACAACCCATCTCGTTGCACCATCCTTTAAGACACGAAAGACCCGCCCATTCTTTAATACATAATCTTTATAAATATTAACAATTTTAGGAGTCGCGGTATCTTCTAGAATATCCCTTATCCGTTTTATATCGTCGTCAGAGGATTGTACGGTAGTAATCCAGTCTTCAGTACCAACTGACAGGATATCTAACGTATGTATTGGTTCTGGCTCTACAGAGACGGGTCCTCTACTAAGAGCATCGACGTGGGACATCCGTTCTCCTGGACGATACTCGATGGTGCAATCAAATTCCAAGAATTGAATCCACCATCGAGATATACGTGGGATGAGGTCCCTTTTTGTAAACGTCGAGCGCAAAGCATTACAATCGCTGACTATAGTAAATTTGATGCCTATAAGGTATGTACGAAATTTTCTTAGTGAACTCACGACCGCTAACGTCTCAAGTTCGAATGAGTGGAGTTTCATTTCATTGGGTTGAGTTTGGCGGCTAAAATAAGCAACCGGACGCCAAGGGTCGAAATTATTTCGTTGTAATAAGATGCCTGCTACGCCAAACTTGCTAGCATCGGTGTGTAATTGTGTCTCTGCGGCGTGATCGAACAAAGCAAGAACTGGTCTATCTATGAGTTTACCCTTAAGGGTCTCGAAAGCTTGCCTTTCGGCATCACCCCATTCCCAAGGACTGTCCTTCTTTAAAAGGCTCGTCAGGGGCCTTGCTATCATGGCAAATCCCCTGACGAACCTCCTGAAAAAACTCGCAAGTCCAAGGAATCTCCTGATATCGTGTTGATTAGTTGGAGTAGGGAATTTAGCGACCGCCTCGGTTTTTGATAACCCAGGTCTAATACCCGTTTTATCTATCTCGAAACCCAGAAAATCGATTTGTTCTTGAAAGAAATGGCATTTTGTCATCTTCAAGGTGAACCCGGCTTCTCTCAACAAGCCGAGTACTTCTTCAAGACGCAAAAGCCCTTCCTCAAACGATGTCGACGGTATCAGGATGTCATCCATATAGATCACTATATATCTGACTCTGGCCCTAGTCAAAACCTTATGAATGGCCCGCTGAAAAACCGCAGGGGCGTTCGCTAACCCAAAGGGTACCCGATTGTACTCAAAGAGGCCATCGGGCGTTATAAAGGCGGTCTTTTCGCGAGATTTCTCGGCTATTGGGATTTGGTGGTAGCCTGAAGCTAAATCCAGAGTAGTGAACAACGAGTGACCAGAAAGCTGATCTAACAAATCCTCGATGTGCGGTAAGGGGTAATGATCTCGTTTTGTGCGACTATTAAGAGCACGGTAGTCTACACAGAGGCGTTTTTCTCCCGATTTCTTTTTAACCAGTACGATCGGGCTGGCATAGGGAGATTGAGACTCCCGTACTATTCCATGTTCCATCATCTCACCTACCATTTCTTGGACTAGCTTACGCTCGGAGTGTGCCAGGCGATATGGCCTATATACTACTGGCGATGTGTCCTTAAGAACAATTTCCATCTCGGTAACGTTAGTAAATCCTAAGTCATGCATTCCGGTTGAAAAGCAATCTTTATACTTGTTTAACAATTCCACGCATTTCAGTTTTTGGTCAATGGATAATTGATTACCATAATTAGGATTCATAGGTTCCTGAGACAGAAAATCATTCGAAACGCTTAAAACGCTTCTACTGGCACCTAAAAATGTCGCCCTGGTGATGAGGGTGTTGTCATGAAATTGTAATGGTACCGTACAAATATTTTGAATGAACACGTTACACTCGGTATCCCTAACTTGGTATTCACCCGGAAAAAGATAGTATTCCTGACCTGAAGGGCCCCGTATAGAACCCCGAACATAAATTCTACCATTACACGGAGTATTGGGTCTAACTGGAACAGATATCATTTCCCCTACATCTACAGAAATAGTGTATGTTGTATATAATTGTAACTTCAAATCATGCTCGTTTCTCGTCCGTTGAAATTTAAGCTCTGTTGGTGTCTTAACAATTGTTAGTGTAGGTCTTTCTGTAAAACTATGTCCTAGTAAAACGTTGCAGTTTATTAAGTGGTTGTCTACTACAAACACTTCTACATTTTTCTCTAAAATGCCCTGTACGTCTATATCAGTTACTGATGACCCTAATGGTAAATATGGTATATTACCTAAACCCCTAAGGTATGGACCGGAGATGTTTTTCCATATCAAACCTATTTTCACAGCGGCTTCCTTACGAACTAGGGTAGCTTCGCTCCCTAAATCTACTTGGCATGAGATGGGGGTACCATTTATAGTTATCATGAGTTTATATTTGTCATTTGTATCCTCAGAAACCGAAACCTCTAGGACGTTCTTATCTTTAGATGCCCCTTCCCTTTTTGGGCATTGTGCAGAATCATGACCAAGGAAGCTACATGTAGTACATTTTACTAATGGTTTCGGGCACTTGAAACTAGGGTGACCTATACTTTGACAGTTAAAACATTTAATAGGCCCCCGATGATTATTATTTTTGGGTGGCCCACCGGTGAGATCAGAGGATTTCGATGAGTAGTTGCCGCTACTAGCGTTTATATAGCTTGGTCGTTTATCACGGTTAGAATCTTTCGAAAAATGTAATTGATTTGTATTACTAGACTTAATAGTTTTTAAGAATTCGAGCACATCCTCAGGTTTATCAAATTTGGCTGCCTGAGCCCCTACGCGTACACCTCTGTCGTCTATGGCATATAGCAAACAGTCTACTGCTTGCTTTCCAAATATCTTACATCTATTTAAGAGGTTGATCTTAGCAAAATAGTACATTTCAAATGATTCTCCAGGGCGTACCCGTCTATTAAGCATATCTGTTAGAAGTTCGGCATAGTTTTCTGTGGCTGGAAATTATTCTCTCAGCATTTCCTTCCACTCAGACCAAGTATGCTTAATCGAGGGTAGACCCTGAAACCAAGTCTTCGCAAGCCCGCTTAGCTTGGGTAAAGCATAATGAACTGTTTGTTTGTCATTCCAATTATAAATTTCAGAAAATTCATCAATTTTATCAAGCCAAATGTTAATTGTTTGTTCCTTAATCATGGGGTCAAATTCGGGTACGATGTTACTCAAACTTGATCCAGAAAAAGATTCACTAGTCCCCGCTTTAGATTTGAACATTTTTACAAACTCCTCAAATAAATCTAAAGATCTACTTTCTTTATTATGAACATGAGAACCGCGTTCATTTATCGGTGTAGTAAGGCAACGCTCGCGAATCTGTGGACGGCGCTTACTAGGAGTTTTATCTCTGCCGCTAGAGCACGGTTTCGACGCCATAGATCGCCTGTCGCGATCGCCATCATCTATTCGTGAACGTTTCCTAGATACCTTCTTTTCTAAAGTCCTGAGCTGTTCTCTCTTTCGTGTCAGTTCTCGCTCCTGCTCGCGTAATGAATCAGTGCTGCTGGCACTCCGGCTTCTATGGCGACTGCGGCTGCGACTGGGCCTCGACCACGAAGCTCGAGGATCACGATGGCTGCGGCTGCGTCGCGTACGCGTAGATCGATCATCATGACGACTACGATCGCGACTGCGTCGTGATCCCTTTTCACTTTTCTCGCGGTCACTCATTTTCTGAAACTCAGTCTTAATAATATGAGATTTTATTGTAAAATATCACAAAAATGTTTTATATATCTACCCCACATTAAAAAAAAATGAGTTCGGTGATGAAACTATTGGGATTTATTGATTTAATCTATGTTCATCTAGTTTAAATTAGTTTATTTATATAAAATGTGCTACTTGTATTATATTAGACTTACAGTGATTACTATCTACGTATGTATTTTTATAATACAGTGAATTAAGCAAAAGAAAAATTATGTTTTCAATCAATAAAGTTTCTATAGTACCTATTTTAATGTGGAACGGTCAAGCTTACTGCGCGGTGAGGAAAAAAAACTTATCTCACTTCTGAGATGTGACGGAATAATAATAAACTATAATCTAAAAGTTCAACAATATATTTATTAATAATTCGTACATTATACAATTAGAAAATAACACCAACCTTACTCAAAGATGCCTCGTTCTGAAGTGAGTCAAATTAGTGGCGACCGACTGAAGTGAACGTCAAATCAATTCGCTATAATGTCCACTCATTCATTCAGTAATACTTTGACAGTGACAGTGACAGGTGTTGCCAATGCAACATTGAGTCTATGTTAATATACATTTGTAACACCTGTCTTACCCGATAACATTATATTTATTAAAAATATAATAAGATAATTATTTATATAATAAGATAACTAATATGTATATTTTTAATATTTATTTATCTATAATAATTTTATATTTCAAACTAATATGTAGGTATTAACATTTTTTATTTTATATTTTGATTGAGGGTATAAAAATGATTTGCAATACATTGGTTTTAGTTGTTAGTTAGTTGTTTCGGTAGATAGAACTAACATGGAAAACTAATCCTGATGATGCCACGGGTGTTGGCGAAACATATGTCGATTAAAAAATTTTAATTGGTTTTCGGATTAGCAGCTATGTATTTATGGTTGCATGCTAGGTGCTTGGATCTGGCTTCTCGTTGCGACTGTAGTGTTTTGTGTTCGTGATCATGAGTAGGCAGATCCAAGGGTCAGCGGAGGGTATAGGGCCCGGTGGCGGCCGATCCCTCAATTAAGATAATTTCGTTTATGACTCAAGGAACATTCGAAGGGAACCCTAATTTTATATAATGGTGGCTGGGATCTGTCATGACATGACAAGTGCTATAGTAGTGTTCTGAATACTGAAAGTATTTTTATGACTTAAAATTTGTAATTATTTTAATTATTTTAGTGAATGCTTAATTATTTGAGGGGGGCATTGAAATATTGTCTTTAAACCATGGATAGTTTATCGGTAAAATCTCAATCCCATGTCATTTTCCCCGTAAGAGACGAATATTTTCCTAATAAACATCAATCGAAATCACCCATAATATTTTCGTAGTAATTTTGTATTATTGTTGTTTCAAATACTTGTAAGTTTTGCTTGGTGTTTCTTTCTCTTAAATAACACTGCGATACAGCAGTGAACGAATGTGAAATGAACGAATGAATCATAAATTTTAGTGTCATAATGGAATCATGAACTCTTTTACAGTATAAAAGGGTACTTTAGTAGCATTGCGGTGGCTTGTAAATCACCAAAAGGAAGTTGAATTACTGTTACATCAACTGTATAGGCCAAAATTGTCATACTAGATACTTCTATAGATGCAATTTAGAGAAAATTGGTGAAATAAATGCGCCACTTTCTATGGACGTACTACCTTCTTTGGCTAATTATAGAACCCCGATTGGTAAGCCCGAAACGTTCTATGGTCTTCTATACAACCAACTATTGTTAGTTGGGCATGTCTATGAAATTTTAGAAATACGAGAGTATTCAAGAGCTACAACCTTCAACGAAAGATTAGAATAACCTACATGTCAAAAATCGTTGACTCAAGCTTTAATCACACTTAATGATATAACTTTTGTCAAAGAAAACGTACTACAATTTCTTTCCCGTGTACCCTTGAGGGAAAGTTAACACTGACAATACAAGGGGATACCACCTCTATCTATTAAAATATGTATATACCTATAGTAAAGATAGGTAGGTATATAGGTTGCTAACCGGGAGTGGTCCACCACCTACGCCACTTGCAACTCCTGGAAGCCAGGATCAACAGAAAGCATAGAAAAATACCGGAGACCTGACAAGCGACTACTAAAGTAAAGTATAAAAGTAACTGTAATAATAAAATAACTGTAGGTAACTGAACGCGCGTTCTCTATTGCTATATACTCTAAGAGTCAGCACATAACTATACTATAGGTACTCAGACAATCTATGCCCGGATTAACGCTCCCCTAAAGCGCGAAGTCTAGAATATTCGCAGATAGCGTCACTAGCGACAGCTTCTGTTCTATCCTGAAAGCTTACATAAGACGTCTAACCAATATACCTATCGCGTAAATAGGTCGCCATTTAGAGTAGTAAATAGGGTATAATAAAAGAGGTAAGGTTATTCATGAATAAGAATAACCTATAAGTATTTGTTTTGCAGGCGATGGGCTGACCACCTGTCACTACTAACCGAACTTGTACATCCCAACTATACCCTCAAAATTGTTCAGAAGTGGTACCATGTGGTTCTATCGGCCCTCGGTGCTCTGCCTACCCCGTAAGGGATAAAGGCGTGATTATATGTATGTATGTATAAGTATCAGGAAAATTAAACATGTTAACAAGAATTCTGAAAGGAGGACAAGTTCTCCACACAGACCTATTTTTATTATATTTCGCTTAACATACCTCTTATGTATATACAGGATGTCCCGGAAGTCGACGTCAAGCTGGAAACGGGAGATAGGCTAAGTCATAATAGTTATCAGAAAAAAAAAAAATTGTTATGTACATTTTTTTTCAGTACAGCCAGTTAAGGTTGGGCGAAGTATTTTTTTTTAATAGTTGGTTGGGCAAAACGTGACATTTTCTTCCAAACTGGAGCAGTTGGCTTAGAATTTTAAGCAACAAGTTTACAGAAGCACTTTTTAGGATTACAGAATAAAAAAGAAATTGACAGAAAGTGAAGATTTGTAGTAACAGGAGTTAAAAAACTATCACAGGGTGTAGATTTTCTCGATTTTTTTAAAAGTCGTATAATTTTATAAAGTACATAACATAGATTTTTTTTTATTTTCTGATAACTATTATGACTTGGCCTATCTCCCGTTTCCGGCTTAACGTCGACTTCCGGGACATCCTGTATTAACTCGTTTCCTTATTTGAAGACCATTGGCGTATTAGTAGTAACTGTCACGCCTGGGTTCTAATCTCGGTAGGGGCAAACATTGATAAGGTTGAATATTAATGTTTGATTCCATGTCACGGATGTTTCTATAATTATCTACTCGTATGTTCGTATGTATCATTGCTTAGTACTCAGGACACAAGACCCTGACCTTAATATAGGAGGTAAATGTGTTATCTGGTTTGCAAACATTTAGCATTGAGCATTCTTTATGATACAGCAACGGTCTCATAGAAAATCATTAGTGTCAAGTAATATTTGATGTTACGTAATTATATTAGGTGTCCCACTCATATTTCGTAATCATGGAAATTGCCCCTAGATAGCAATCTAATAGGCCTGGACTCAAGGGAATTCCCAATAAATAATGTGAGGTAACAAATAACGTATACTGGTTTAGATCCAAAGATAAACTAGGGAAATCATTGATGAATTAAATAACATTACAGAGAAATAAACTTATTTTTACAAAAAAAAACCGGGAAAGTCTACTAACCTACGTAATAATTTAAATAAACGTGATTATGCACTGGACGCAAAAGACGTTTATCTCTAACCTATTTCCAATACCTTGTAATGCCGTCAAGTCCGTATAACAATAAATAAATAGAACTAAATGCGAAAAATTTATCTATATCTAAACCGCTGATGGTGTCGCTACAATCTATGTAACAATAATTTAAAATAAGTACGAAGACGTTACTCCAGTTTCCATTATCGGATATTATCAGTTTGTACGACTATATTGCCTGTTGTTTTACTTTGGCTCATTAACAGCCATATTCTATAACTGATTTTGAGAGATTTTTTGCATATCTCAGATTTAATCTTCAATTGTTTTCAGACAAAATTTCAAAATAGGAATAAATGAATCCCAGATCCTTGTTGTTTTTTCGTATTGAAATTGTCCGTTAGAATGCACTATCACTAAAGCTCCTTAAAGCGATAGAAAAGCGAAGCAATTACTAAAATAATCAACATTGTACATATATAGAATATTGACATCGTATATCGAACAAATACGGTATTAACTTATTCCGTTTATCGCTCGGCAAACACGCGACGAGCTCACTTTACCTACTTTGGGAAATGTCAGTAAGTAAAGTAGACTCGTACATTTCAAGTCTGGGTATGTGGAAAAAATACCATACTAATTGTAGCAACTCCAGAAGATTCACCTACTGGGCAATATCATAGCGAATGTAGCGCCGCCCTGCCATGCCTGGTTAAGTTTGACATACTGTGAAAACAACAGTCTATCGACAAGGTGGAGGTAATGGATTTGAAAAGATTTTATTATTTTAATTTAAGACGCCCGTGACTTCATATCCGTGAACTGTAGGTGAAATATTTTTTAGGTATGTATTAATCTGAAATATCCGCTAAATTACCACCTAGGTTAATTAAAATGTGTAGTTTTTAGTTCAAAATATAACAAATTTAAAAATCAATTTTTACATACTTAATATTGCGGATGAATGATTAAAACCTAGTTTTAGATAAAAACGCCATCTTTTTTTACTTAGTTACCCCGAAACTAAACTAAGTAATGATATCCATTAGGTATTCTGTTTCTTCATCCCGAAACTAGAACTAAATTGAATTCAAGGATCGCTGTGATAGCATAAACGCTTAGTAAAGTGAAAGCTAACATAGAACGATAGTAACAACAACCTATCTCCTTGAAGCAATAAACGAACGCAGTACAATGGTTTAACCACACTGTGGCTTCAAATACGACGATGTCACGGAATCGTAGCGCCGTGTATCATATCCGAACCGTTATATCGCTCGGTCTCTCGTACGATACCCATGGGCAGACATGGGGTGGTACGAATTCTACTCTGCACCACGCGGCTATGTTTACGGTACGTCGCTGCAATTCTATGCTAGCTGTATTTCAAACATCAGTGTGGTCGAACCTTAACTTGAGCACAATAATTGTGTTCTTTCATTCCCTTTCCAAGAGTAAACCCAAGAGTAAATTAAATAATTATTTCATATAACTATTATAGACTTGCACTCGTAATATTATTAGCTCGTACACTTGCTTTTACGTACTATTATCATTTCACAGAACCTACGCCATTTTGTGAAGCGGCAGCGGAGGAAAACTGAAGCTTATTCTTAGCTGTGCAGAATACATTTTCATTAGTTCAAATAGCTGAGTATCGCCACTCGAGATTTAAGCTCCTCAACTAATATGGAGGTTGTATGAACTTTATGTAGTGAAAGAGAGAGACTTCCGAGTTTATTCCAATATTCCTAGCTTTTTATTAATATTGGAAAATTTAAATTGGATTAAAAATGAGAAATACGAGAAGGCAGTTTTCATTGATTTCTGCATCGACCCAATCATATAATGTTGTTTTAAATCAGACATTATTTAATGGCATAAGTTGATATTTTCTTTTGCTAGTCTTAAAGTAAAAAAAAGATTTCTACAGAACCTAATTAAATTGACATTGAAAATAATATTGCACAGTAAACGAAAAACTCATGCTGATGGGAGGTTTAATAGAATACCTCAGCTGCGTCTCGTTCGTGCATATCGTAAGGACTAAGGAACGAAGGCAACTAGTCAGCAACTTGTCACTGATCATTAACAGGTGTCTCCGCTAGCTGGTGGCTGTGGAATGTCTTTTCTGATCCTGTAGTTCTGTCTACCCCATTTCAGGAACAAAGCCGTGTCCATATGTATGTATGTAAACGGAAAATTTGTACGGTAACTTGTGTAACCGATTCCCACAAGATTAATGAAAATGTACTCGTATAGGTAAGATGTAGGTATCTATGCCTCGAATAGCAGGTACGTTTTGTCAACAATGTGTTTCCACAATCACGATAGGTTCCTCCAATACGACCCCATTGTCCCTCAATAAAGGAGAATGTTATTACACGCGCGTATTATTCCAGGTTTTCCTTTACTTTATTTGCAAATGCCCAAATTGTATCGGACCAATGAACCATTTTGGGAGGGAAACACCTTTGTCCCAAAAACTAGGGTCCAATAAGGCCATGTTTACGAAATCGGATTAACGAGTCCGTTTTTGAGGACGGATATCAGTCGGAAATTAAACCGGGTCCGATTGCACCCGGGGGACCCCGGGGGTCCAATGAACCGATAAATTGACCCTAACCCCGCCCCGCTTTACCTCAAGACGTGGGTTTTCGAGAAATGTCTACAACTACGACAACTGGTTCTGTGTCTCGCAAACATCTTTTATTCTACCTTACGGATGTTTCAGATAAATATTTATTTAGCCCCGCAATATGTACGTATACTGATGTTGTTTGGTAAATACATACAGAAGCATGACACGTTATATTATGATGGTATATATATACTTCGTCTTAAACTTTAGCTTGCTTATGTAAAATGACAAAAAGAGGATTTTGTTTGCCTTTAGGTATTCGGGTGTATCGTAGGACGCGATTAAGGGTTTCCGGGAGGTGGACAGTAGCACCTCTCATGTTAACTTAGTCCGAAAATCATACTGCGGTAACCAACCGGCCTGCTCAGCATGGTGATTGGTGAGTATGGGCAAATACCCTCTTATAGAAGTAGCCTTGTGGCGTGCTCTGGGGAAGTAGACCTTAAGACCGTAGACGTAGTCCAGCAATAGACAATAAGCTGATGTATGTTTATGTGTTTAGGAATGCGTATGTTCACAAATGCTATAATAAATAAAAAGCAATATAACTATACTAATGTATAATAATAAATGCTTATTTTCAAATTCAAAATCATTTATTCGACATGAAAGCATTAACAACTTGACTGTCGACGGTCTTTTTATATGTTACTTTCTATGTTCGCACCCCAAAATGAAACCGCTACCAAACAAAAAAAGGAGATGATTTTAAATAACCTAAAAAAATAAATCGCAAAGCTTTTGCTTTGTCAACGGTCACCAAGGTGCGATTTGTTACGGTCTGTCAGGCATAAGTTGGCGATTCGGGGCTTAATAGCCACCAACGTGGAGCTAATAAGAGTTAAGGTCGCCTAAAGACGAAATCCAAGAGAACTGCTAGACAGTTCTCCTTTATGGCAAAACCAACATTAGGTCTGACACACCGCATGATTCTACTATTACTGTTACACTATTTCAGTGAAGTGTCATTGCTTGGAAGAAGAAATAGCATGAAAGCTCCCAGCGACACAGTCAAAACTAAAGTAACATATTAACAAAAGAATCTTACATTGGATTAGATATCAGATAATGATAAAGAGCATAAAGAGTTATTTTTTAATTGTCGAGTGTGATAAAAGAGTGAGAAACGATTAGGATTAGGTACTCGTACCGTACTATCATACCCCGGAAAAAAACATTGATATTGGCCTTTTTTATTTGCAAACTTTCTATTTTTTTCTTCCGTGTTATACTTATGATACTACGCTTTCCTAGTTGATTTAGTTTATAGCCTGATACCATACAATAAAGGCTCGAGCACACCGGATGCGTGTGCGTGCACGTAAGCGTAGACGTGCACGTACCTCTGAGTTGTAATGTATGGAACAGTATAGGCACGGGCAGACCGGATGCGTATGCGTAGACGTAAGCATAGACGTCAAGCGATGACAGTTCTATACATTAAACTCAGAGGTACGTGTACTCGTACATCTACGCTTACGTGCACGCATACGCATCCGGTGTGCTCGAGCCTAAAAATAGTAGTTCTCACACGAAGTAATTTGTGAGAAACTTGTTACAAAGGCAGACGCAACTTATAAGTTCCCATCGAGGAGACTAATTGACAAATCATTAGCAATCTATTAAATAAGACAAGACATTATTAGGTACTTCTACTGCGTACGTAATAATATTAATCATGGGTACTATAGCATTGTATAACACATAGTTGCTGCCCGCTGTCTGTCCCTAAGAAGGTATGTTAAGGTCTTATAAACTAGGCAAAGAATTTCGATGCGGTTTTTTTAAATAGATAGAGTGATTCAAAAGGTATACATACAGTATTATATTAGTGTATAGTATCAGTATCGGACCCGTGCGAAGCCGAGGCGAGTCGCTAGTTGCTTTATACAGGTTGTTTTTTTGTGGCCACCTTTAACGAAAGGTACGTATTCTATACATGAAATAAAGTAAGTTTATGCCAAAAAAAATGCTGGGAAAAAATTTTTTTTTTTTGAAAAAAATTTTTAAATTCCTTGATCGGGCGAAATTTATAGTGTCTAGTGTTTATGTTAGTTTTTTTATAGACAGATATTAATTATTTTTCGTGAAAAAATCCTGCTACGCGCGTCTATGTGCATTTAGGCAGAAAAACGCAGTCTATTTACTGAACTTTGGACCCTAATATTTTGGAAACCAGACACTTCCCAGGTATGCTTCCATGGAAAAAAATGATCGTGATGATGAGGAGATTCCGTAGTTTTTGGGAACGTTGACGACCAAAAATCATCCTGTATATAAGAAGTTAGCGTTGTTCACAAAAAAAGCCGCCTTTAATTATTACTAAGATATCATATTACTTAACTTCAAAGGTTCGTAATGAGGGAAAATACGTGGTCCGAAAAATGTACCTACATTGAGCTGAAAGCACTAGCCAAATAAAGGGCAATGACCTCTCTGTAATCAGCACTTACAGTAATTAGGCTGACTGATGTGATAATTATGAGCCATAGTTGATACAAGTAGGTGTCTGAATGTATGTATTTATGGTTAAAAAGCTTTATGTATATAATTTTCCTTTTCCTTGGAGGGTGAAAGCGTCACCTGCGGGTTGCGTATCCTTAAAAAAAGTTATCATTATCATCAGCCTATTGTAGTCCACTGCTGGACGTAGGCCTTCCCCAGGGCACGCCACAAGACTGCCATGGGGGGTATTTGGGCATAATCACCACGCTGGGCAGGCGGTTTTGTGAAACATCAACGCACATTTGAATAAACATACGTACAGATACGGCTGTGATTCCGAAATGGGATAGCCAGAGATGCAGAATCATAGCGGATATTCCACAGTCACGCTTAGCAAACAGATGTAAATGTCTATTGAGGGATCGCCCGCCATCGGGCCCTATACCCTCCGCTGACCCTCGGATCTGCCTACTCATGATCACGAACACAAGACACAACAGTCGCAACGAGAAGCCAGATCCAAGCACCTAGCATGCAACCATAAATACATAGCTGCTAATCCGAAAACCAATTAAAATTTTAATCGACATATGTAAATGATCAGTGATACATTATAGTGCACTTTTTTCCTAGCATTTCGCATAAACTACCTCTTCTGTTACCCTGTATGGCTCTGCCCCAGGCTCGACCTCTACCTACGTATCAGCTTATAAACCTACCTCTTCTGTTACCCTGTATGGCTCTGCCCCAGGCTCGACCTCTACCTACGTATCAGCTTATAAACCTACCTCTTCTGTTACCCTGTATGGCTCTGCCCCAGGCTCGACCTCCACCTACGTATCAGCTTTTACTTTAATTACAGCTCTCGTGATAAAGGCCCGGCATCAATCATTGCAACACATTTTGTTTTATTTTTCTAATTCGGCTCGCACCAGACCCATTTCAGAAAATGTATGTGTTTTATTCTAAGCCTGGATTTTATTTTGTGAAAATAGAAATTAGGGGAATAATTGAAAGACAGGATTAATGTTTCTTTCCAGCCATTTTTATTGGTCTAAGAGAGAATAATGTTTGTATGAAGTACATAAATACTCGTAATTAACCTAACGTTGTAACTACACTCACTAATCTAATATTATAAATAAAACTTTTCCATTACTGACTGAACGCGCAATATAATATTATTTTATTTATTTATTTATATACTTATGTTACGTATGTGTAGAGGAGCAATAAAAATAAATTACATTTATTTGAAAGCTAACACGAACAAATTCAATAACGGTTGCTAGGCTTTAATGTTATAAATGTGACTCTGCTTGTCTGTCTGTATGGCTTTCACACCGCACGTTTTTTTTTCACTTTACTTAATTTATCACGTTTATGTAGGTCAATAGTTGATGAAACAAGTTTATTACTTACTCTTAGTTTTACACCTGGAATATTACATCATAGTATCACCTGACAGAAAGTGAAAATGGGTTTTATTTTTCGGAATTATATTATTCGTAGTACAACTTTATTCCGCGTATATTTAGACACAGTTGATGTGGCAATTAGTCTAATGAACAGGGGTGAATAGATGATGAATCTCCAGCGATCTCCCTGCATTGTGCGAGTGTGTGGAACGGGTGTGCGGAATGGGTGTAAGATGGATAGGAGATGGGTGTTTCTGTTTATGGTACTCAAAGCCGCTCATTCTGTTTCTATTGTGGTGGATAATGGCGACCGTTTAAATTGTTTCTGAGTTATGATGCTAATTTAAGAGTTCTATTTTTACATTAGTTGGAGTATTTGATTTGGATAATAATAAAAATGCGAAAGTTTTTTGTCTCTCCGTTTAGATCACTTATAATAATGTTTGTTCCAATTTTTTAAAAAATATATACCAATTTTTAGTAACATCAAAAAAGTTTTGTATTGAGAATATCTAACAATACAAGCAAATAAATTATACCATACTATCTATTACTAATTTAGCTTATAGCTTCTTTATCAAAATCTTATCAAGATCTGTCCAGTCGTTTGTGAGAAGTTGCCACACAAAAAGAGGTGCTTTAACAACGCGAAGTACAGCTAAGCAAGATAAACCTTTCAAAGTGAGTCGCTTTAATTCATTTGTATCATGGCTCTTACATTAGATTAGCTTAGCTTTGACCTCGGTAAGTGATTAACAGAGGTCGCGGTCGGGGCCCTTGACTAAACTTAATGGATTGGAAATCTAATTAAGTGCTATTCAAACGATAACATAGGTAAGGGTAAAGGTCACTATTACGATACAAGCGGCTTATCATACAGGTATCGGATAGAATAACCTATACAGGGTTTAACAGAATGGGTTTGTTAAGCGGAATGCTATATATCTTAATATATATAAATCTCGTGTCATCTTCTTAATATATATAAATCTCGTGTCACAATGTTTGTCCTCAATGGACTCCTAAACCACTTAACCGATTATAATAAAATTCGCACACCATGTGCAGTTCGATCCAACTTGAGAGATAGGATAGTTTAAATCTCAAATTATAGTCGCAATTTTAATTTATTGCTAATTATTTGTCTGTTATACCTTTCGACTTGGTTGAGTAAGTAATCAATAGATGGCGCTGCTTTGGTAAACCGACAAACGTGTCATATAAGCTACAATTCAATTTCCACGCGGACGAAGTCGCGGGCGTCCACTAGTATACTATAAAAAACCTATCTAACTAGCTATAAAAGAGACATATAATCAAATATATTATTTCTACATAGCTCTGATATAAAGATCATACAATTTTGAAATAATAATTTAGTCGTTTTTGCATAATTGAGTTTCTCTGTAGTGGACTCTTTAAATAACCCGTGTGTTACACCCTGCCTACTATTCAACCTATTGCAGTCCACTGCTGGACGTAGGCCTGCTCCACGGGTCTACATCGCTAGTAATTTTAGAATTTGAATCGTAAATTTATTTTATTTTGGTTTGATTTCATTTAATTAGGTTTGATTAAATTAATTTTTATTTTTGATTAGAAATATTTATGTTAGTTAACATAGTTTGTAAGATTCTTTTAATTACTAACCATCTATGGACTTATCTACTTCTATGCTGCTCTGGGAGTGAAAAAAAGACCTATAATACTACAGCTGCTTCTCTTCCCGGGCATACTGTACAAGTAAGTAGAGGAACAAGAGGGTCTTGGTGTTTTGTAGGCGATGGGCTGACCATCTGTCACTACTAACCGAACTTGTACATCTCAACTATACCCTCAAAATTGGTCAGAAATGGCACCATGTGGTTCTATCGGCCCTTAATGCTCTGCCTACCCCGTAAGGGATAATGGCGTGATTATATTATATATGTATGGACTTATTTGTCTGAGATAAGTGATTTAAATTTTATTTATTTTTAATTTTTTAGGCTACTACCACAGTAAGGTTTTTGCCCATAAACGACTAATACTCCTAATCACCACGCTGGGCAGGTCTTTGTAGCTTATTTTATTGCATTATATCTAAATTTTACTAAAGTATGTAAGCAAAATTCGAAAAAAAAAACTACGAAATAAATAAACATTTAGTCCCAAATAAGCTCTTATTTTGTTACATAAATTATTTTACATTTTGGATCATACTGCACTACATAAGTTTCCTTAACTTACACCAGAAAGAAGAGCACACAAAAATATACCTAGGCAGTTAGAAAGGTTAGAAAGGAATGTAGTGGATGGTAGGGCTACCGTCCACCTACGAGTTATGTGACTGCATAAGGATTAATATTTATGGATCATAAAAGATATTTTTAAGGTTCGGTAAAAGCAATATATTAGGCAAGAATTTTCCAACAGAATTGACAATAAACTTCATCTATTTTTATGCCTCGTTGAGCGAGTCGCGCGGTGCTGCGTTTGCACGCAGCTTAATACTGGCGCATACCTACTCGCTACACTACTCCCCCGGCGAGACCGTAACTACGGTCGATAGTAGTCAGGGAACCTCACTGATCTTCCACTTCTTGTGGTTGTAGCAGGTTGCTCTCTATGCGACGTTTCTTGGGTGCAGAATGCTGGCTTTAACCGATCTATTGAGACTCTCTGCGTTTTTCCTTGCACGTCGATGTCGAAGGTTTTCCCATCTCGCTGTAGTACCTTATAGGGATCTAGGTATGGAGCTTCTAGAGGTCTTCGTACTGGACCTTGGCGTAAGAATACGTGTGTAGCTGTATTCAGTTCTCTGGGTACATAGAAAGTGCGGTTGGAGTGAGTATGCCAAGTTGTAGGCTGCGGTGTTAACTTGCTCATGTGTGAACGTAGTCTGCCAACTATATTGGTCAAGTCTACTTCTTCGTTTGTTTTGCTGGTGAAAAACTGTCCAGGTAGGCGAAGTGGCTCACCATAAACAAGCTCAGCTGTCGATGCTTCCAAGTCATCTTTACATGCCGTGCGTATGCCCAATAGCACCCAAGGTAACGCTTCCGTCCAGGTTGAAGTCGCGTGGCAAGTAATGGCGGCTTTTAACTGGCGGTGTAGCCTTTCGACAAGGTCATTGGCTGCTGGATGGTATGACGTGGTGGTATGATGCGTAGCGCCAATGAAAGCAGCAAGTTCCTTAAAGGTGTGCGATATGAACTGTCGTCCACGGTCTGTGGTGATGTGTTCCGGGCATCCAAACCGTGCGATCCAGCCGGATGTGATGGCGGATGCGCACGTTTCTGCTGTCATGTCTGGGATTGGGTACGCCTCAGGCCAACGCGTGACGCGGTCGACGATCGTGAGGCAGTACCTGTTGCCTGAAGATAAAGGTAAGGGACCAATGAGATCGAGATGAATGTGCTTGAATCTTCCTGATGGCGTGGAAAATGCTGAAAATGGTGCTTCTGTATGTCTATGAATTTTGCTGTGCTGACATTGCTGACATTCTTTAACCCATTGCCTACAGTCTTTTCTGATGCCAGGCCAAACGAACCGTTGAGCAACCAACTGGACTATTGCTTTTCGACCTGGATGACTTAGGTTATGCAATGTGTCAAATACCTGCTTGCGAAACGATTTAGTAACGAATGGACGTGTGGCTATCGACGTGTCACAGTATACTTCGCAGTCGACATCTGGTAACTTGATCTTTTCCAGCTTGAGTGAAGAACCGTTCCTGAGCAGATCTTGTAACTCACTGTCGTTTTCCTGTTCGTTAGCTAATGATAGGTAATCTAACGGTGAATGGATCTCATTAATACGTGAAAGTGTGTCTGCGACTACATTATCCTTGCCAGCAACGTATCGGATGTCAGTAGTAAATTGGCTTATGAAGTCAAGGTATCTGAACTGACGTGGAGAACAATTTGCACGTTGTGAAGCGAATGCGAATGATAATGGCTTATGATCAGTCAAGATGAAGAAATTCTTAGCTTCCACCATAAATCTAAAGTAGCGTATAGCTTCGTAGATTGCTAATAGCTCTCGGTCATACGGGCTGTACTTTCTCTGGGAAGAGCTAAGTTTTCTTGAGAAAAACGCGAGTGGTTGCCACTGTTCATTAACGCGTTGCTGTAGAACTGCTCCTATTGCCGTCTCTGAGGCGTCAGTTTGTACAGACAACGGTGCGCGAGGATCTGGATGCGCGAGAAGTGCCGCATCCGAAAGGCTCTGCTTGCATTTATCAAAAGCTGCAAGTAGCTCAGGTGTCATATTAACAGGCTGTGAACTTCTTGTCTTGGTGCCAGCTAGAAGATTGTTGAGAGGTGCCTGAATATCAGCTGCTGAAGGAATGAAACGATGGTAAAAGTTGATCATCCCTAAGAATCGCCTCAGTTCTTTAACAGTCTTAGGAACTGGGAATTCTTGTATAGCCTGCGTCTTGATACTAAGAGGCTGTATACCAGCGGCTGTAACTGTGTATCCAAGAAAGGTTACTTCAGGTTTACCAAATACACACTTGCTAGTGTTAATCAGGACACCGTACTCTGATAGTCTTTTAAATAGTAAATTTAGATGATGCTGGTGTTGTTCGCGATCTTTGCTGAAAATTAAGATGTCGTCCAAATATCCGAAACAGAAGTCAAGTCCACGTAATACCTCATGCATGAACCTTTGAAACGTCTGGGCAGCATTACGAAGACCAAATGTCATATATGGGAATTCGTAAAGGCCGAAAGGTGTAGTAATCGCCGTCTTGGCAATATCTTCCTCGTAGACCGGTATCTGGTTATAAGCTTTGACGAGGTCGCAGGTGGAGAATATGGTGTTTCCAGAAAGCTGATGGGAAATGTCCTGGATGTTCGGAACTGGGTAGCGGTCGGGAATTGTACGAGCATTCAGTGCTCGGTAGTCCCCACAGGGACGCCAGCCGTCATTTTTCTTGCGCACTAGATGAAGCGCTGATGACCAAGGGCTTTCCGACTTTCGCGCTGTTCCGCTTTGAAGCATATCTTCAAACTCCTTCTTGGCTATCTTCAGTCGTTCGGGGTCGAGGCGACGAGGGCGACTGAAGACGGGTGGACCAGGCGTAGTGCGTATATGATGCACTGTGTTGTGCTTAGGTGCACGTGGTGTACCGGCGGGACAAGTAATTTCCGGAAACTCCTTCAAGATATTATGGTAGTCCGTAACGTCGGTAAAGGTGCGGACTGATGAAATATCTTTGCTAGAATGCTGCTTGGGTACAGGGACTGTCAATGTTGTGACGCCATCAACTAATAACTGGTTGCGGCAGTCGACTAGTAGGTTGTAGTATCCTAGAAAATCGACGCCGATGATAGGTTTGGAAACGTCGGCTACGATGAAACGCCATGTGAAGGCTCGACGAAGTCCCAAATCCAAGGTTAGTGATAGATAACCATAAGTTGATATGATGGAACCATTAACTGCGAACAATTCGTATTCGGTTTTGAATCGTTTCCCTCGAACTGCGGATCGTGGAAATACACACAAGTCTGATCCGGTATCAATCAGATATTGTATTTTACTTTTGCGATCCGTTACAAACAGGCGGCTTGGTTTGGCTAGGCAGTCATTCTCCGCCACTACTGGCTGCCTAGGTAGTTTTCCGACTTTTTAGTTGTGTAGCTGCAGGGCTTGGTGCATTTTCTGGCCCTTTCTCCTAAGTGGTAGTGGTACCAGCAATAGTCTGCGGATCGAGAATGGCTTCTGGATCTGGATTCGTAGTTATGAAACTTTTGCCTAGCTCGTGATCTTGGTCTGGTATTGCGGTGCGTCAAGTTTTCCAGCTTCCTACTAAGATCTTCCACTTTATCAGTTAACATATTGATAGCTGCTTCGGATTGACTAGTACTTGCTACTTGACCAGTTACTCGACCAGCTACTCGGCCGTTCACTTGCTCGTTTGTTGGGACGATCTCGTCTACTTTGTCCGCGAGCTCCGCTAACTGTTCTAGGCTGGTGTGTGGTTGTGTAGCCAGAATGGTCTGCAAGCTAGTAGACAGTCTACTGGACCAGATGGTTCTTATGAATTCGTCGGGAATTGCTGTTCCTGCCAAATTTTGTAGGTGGCGTAGAAATTGCGATGGCTTTCTATCGCCTAGCTCTTCATCTATAAGAAGCTGCTTGATCTTGCGCTCTTGAGATGCGGATAGTCGTTTTATCAGCTCGGCTTTAAGTTTTTCATATTTACCGGTGACGGGAGGCGTGATAATAAGATCCCGGACCTCTGCGGTATGTTGCGGCTCGAGTTGAGAGATGACATAATAAAATTTTGTCGAATCCGTTGTAATGTTGGAGAGTATGAATTGTCCCTCGAGTTGTGCGAACCATAGTACTGGGTCGTGTGGGTTAAATACGGGTGTCCTTACCCCAACACGGCATGACTCCAGCTTCTCTGCCGCTGCGTCCATGTATTCCTCCTTGTCGGTCATATTTCGGGTTTTCCAATTTTTTTCGTTCGGGGTCACCAGTGTAGTGGATGGTAGGGCTACCGTCCACCTACGAGTTATGTGACTGCACAAGGATTAATATTTATGGATCATAAAAGATATTTTTAAGGTTCGGTAAAAGCAATATATTAGGCAAGAATTTTCCAACAGAATTGACAATAAACTTCATCTATTTTTATGCCTCGTTGAGCGAGTCGCGCGGTGCTGCGTTTGCACGCAGCTTAATACTGGCGCATACCTACTCGCTACAGGAACATAATAAAACAATAATGATTGACAAATAAGTTGTGTAAGGAGTGATTTGTCTGTAAGTATTTCTAAAATGTAAATAAATACTTTCATGTCGAATGTCCAAATTTTTATTTCATTGTACAGTTCTTCAAAGAAAATCGCATCTCTGCATTGTTTTTCCTTAATGCCATAAAACATCCGAATTTCACTGTTTTTCCGCCGTCTGTTTGTCCCTGATGGATTTGTCGATGACCGAGCGCTTTTTCTCGCAACTTGTGTACCTACTTTGGAAATATTTCTTATGTATACACTAGAGACGTGTTTACATGACAACTTGCTTGTACAGAGGCTTTGAGTCAAGGTCGAGGCCTTTGTCAATACTGAGGAACTATTTCCTAGTTGGATATTATATAAGTTTGTCGAGAATTTATATAAGGTGGGTATGGCTTTGGCTTGAGTTCGGTTGATTAAATCGCACCTTAGCCACATAAAAATAGGCGTTTAATAGTACAGGTATATATTATTAGAACTATAAAGCTGAGTCCAGACCTGTAGATGTGAAAGTATCAATATTATTTAGGGAATGGAACTCTACAGGATCATTCCGCCATTTAATCATCAAAGCATCAAAACATCACATAAGACAAATACCCTTAAAAATATCGTTTCGCAGCGTCATATTCTTTATTAAAAATAATAATGGGGAATCAAAGACGATAAGTCGTCGATAGCGGGTCGCTGGCGCGCCGCCAGAGCCCGCAGCTGTCGCGTACGTGCTGCGCGCGGGTCGCTCGATACCTACTTTATTTTAGATACTAGTATACAGTTTAAACTTACTTCGAAAAGCCCTCTTAGCTTAGTTTTTAAGTTTAACATTCTCTTGATCGTATTTACGAATCTCAAGGAAGATTAGCCATATACGCAAGTGAGAATGTTCATAATATCTCCGACCGTATTTTGGTCATGGCGGTCAATCCTCTACGGAGATTATTCAGGTGCGCAGGAGAGGTTTTAGTGCACAAGTGTGTGTGCAAACACAGATACACTCTCTATTTCGTCACTCGCATAGTTCGGATGTGATGGAAAGCTGCTCAAAAGCGTGTGCGCTAACATAGGAGCATTCACCCTAACCCTAACAACGGGTATTCAACGTTAAAGTTCCAATATTGAATAAATTTAATTAAATAATAAATTTAATTAAATTTAATGGTGGCAACACAGGCCTGCGACTGCGATTAAACCTACACTGCCTTTGATGCTTTCTTTCTCCAAAAGTTGATCTAGATAGAGTCAGTATCAACTATATACTTAGGCAGAATGGAATGGAAAAATTTGCCCTGAGATGAATCAAATAGTAAGCCCAATGCATAAATCGAAGACCACAGAATAACCTCCTTAGAAAGCAGTGTACTAACCTCCTCGTCCCGTGTCGATAGTGTACGTGCCTTCGTGGGCTGATCGATAGCGCAGTCGATACATATAGCTTAGGCCTATGGTAATGTTAAAAATAGACTCATTCTTTGATGGAGTATTTAAGCTGTAAGTTCGTTCGTGAGATACAGCTCGGTTATAGACGCGTAGACGGACAGACGGAGAGATGCTAGGCGTTGGAAAAACAATAGGTTTTCGTCTTCAATTACGGGACCCTTAAATGGTAAGACATATATTTTTATTTTATATCGAAAATGTGTATTTTTAACATAGTTTGTAAGATTCCTTTCTGTACTAACCATCTATGGACTTATTTGTCTGAAAATAAATGATTTTTAGTTTTTTTTTTTATTACAGTACAATTTACAAATGACAGAATTTTTTTTGGTTAAATATTTGAAAAACCATAAATACTTCATTCACATAACAGAATTTCAATTTTAATAATCAAATATTTTGTATTTAATAATTAAAATAAATAAATTTCGTTATTCCTCTACCGGTCGAGCCGGAAGCCGAGGAAATGAACGCGAAACGGACAAAGCCGCGGGCCTGTCTATTGTATGCTTATACAAAGGGATAACTCATTTAGGTATTTACAAAATATACCACGCATAATGTGTAGTATAATTATACTTATACGATGTAAGTGAAATCTAAATAATGGATGAACTTAGTCACATTTGAACATTACCTGATGATTTTTAACTCAAAGACTTAACTTAATTTTGAATTTCATGAAATACACTTAATAAAAGATAGTTATAGAAGCCTGTATGTATATTATATTCTAATTAATGTAAGTGCCTATAATGTGAATAATGAATTGAATTCATTAATTCCCCATTATGGTTCATATACATATTTAATTTTAATTGAATCTATTAGAATACTGTTTAGATTTAGATTAATTTTCATTCTGTTGGTCTTTAAAGATTAAATATCTACACTTACTTAGTTACGGCACCTTCAAAAGTGGCTCTAATCACTCGCACTGTAAAGAAAATAACCAAACGAACTATCTTTATTAGCTCTTGTAACTAGTGGAACGAGTCATCGCCAGTGTGAACAGTCAGCAAGCGAATAATCTGTACTTACGTCTCTTTTTTACATGGAATATATATTAATTGTAAGTTTCTTGAGCCAAAAAATCTCCGATAGTTAGTCGTCATAATTACTTTAATACATACATACATACATAATAATCACGCCTCTTTCCCGGAAGGGTAGGCAGAGATCACGGATCTCCATTTACTACGATCCTGACACACCTCTTTCGCTTCATCTACTTTCATGATATTCTTCATGCGCGCTCGTCGGTTTAGGGTACTCTTGACCTGACCTTTCTTAAGAATTTCACCAATTTGATCGGTGAAAGTCCGGCGAGGTCTTCCCCTTCCAACCCTTCCATCCACTCTTCCATTGTACACTTTCTTTGTCAGTCTACTTTCACTCATCCTCTCCACATGCCCAAACCACCTCACATACCCTTCTCAATCTTCGTCACCACGTCCTCATTTATATCACACTTCCTTCTGATCACCTCATTTCTTATTCTATCTTTCAAAGTGACTCCACATATACTTACTTACCTAATTACTTTAATAAGCGTAAAAAACATAATTACGATCGTAGTAATTCGTAGCGTTCGTCGCTACTACGAGCTGCTACGAGTATTTATAGCTTCAAATAACTCTCATAAAATCACGTAAATAATTTATCTAAGGATATTATATTTATGTGTTATTTATTTTGAGACCCTCGTAGGCAATACGGGCGCGTGTTTCGTGTCCTCTCATCCGCAGACGCGAGTCATTTCCGCCTTCGAAATTAACTTTAGGTTTCGGGTCGACAAGCAATAAATTGATTGAAAGGTTTTAGACTATGTTTGACAACCGGTCTTATGGTAATACTGCTGGACTGGATAGGGGTACTAGGTTTAATTGTATTAAATATTGTGTTCCGGTAAACTTTTTTTTCTATGTACTAATAGTACAGCAAAACGTTGTTCTGAACAAATTTTTATTAATATTATCCTTCACTATGGGTGCGCCCACCACTGGGCCCTACACCCTCCACTGACCCTCGGATCTGATAACTCATAACTGCGACAACAGGCACTTGCACTAACTACAATCGCCACGAGAAACCAGACCCGAGCACCTAGCATGCAAGACAATACATTGCACTATTCAGAAATCAAAAACTAGATAAATAATCTACATATGTTTCGCCAACAACCGTGGCATCCGAGGGTCAGTGGATGGTGTAGGGCCCGGTGGTGGGCGCACCCATAGTGAATCTTTGAACTTCCGAATTGTAACGCCTAATACAATTTCATTAATATTATCCTAGCAAATAAGTGAGGGTTAATGTGTTGTAAAGTGAGTGAATATTTATTTATCTATTGCAATCTATCCTCGATATACATTACACGCGTCAATGCGTACGCCTTTTATTTATTTATATATACATATTATATCACACAAGGCGCATCGCAGTTGTGATTCTGTAAATAATTTACGCGTTCCGCTCCCTGCTTACTTTTATTTGCTTTTAAGAAAGCAATTTCGGAATATTTTCTGGTTGCCAAAGGGTTGCTATCGACGCACTTTTATCTTATAAACTTGCTGATATTGTTTTTGTTTGGAAAAAGACAATGGCTTTATTAAAGGTAAAGTTTTTGCGAAGTATTTTGGAGTTTGAATGGTGTGTATGTTTATTTTCTTAATTTAACAAAAAATTTAAAACCTATTTTGAAATATGTGTATTGTATTAAGTGCTTACTTATAATTAAATATAAAATTAGTTATTGCACTTTAGAAGTGTTATTTAAAATAAAAATAGTCTGAAATTGAGATTGCTCATTTTGACATATTCCATATATCATTTTAAAAAGTTAAAATACTCATAAAACTATTCTCCGTCATATGTATATTTATCAGCGTTTCAATATTCATCTGAACCTAGCTCTAATAATATTATTTACAAAATATTTATGAAAGAGAAACGAAAACCTCACCGAAATAAAACCCATTGAATAAACACTAATGTCGTCGTAAAAACACCTTTTCAAAACGGAATTCTCGTTTATTTCATAACAAAATACTACCATTAGGGGATTTCTAATTAAATTAACGGTAATTAAGCAAAAAAGCGGCCATTACGGGAGAACTGGAAGAGGAAATATCGAACATACTCACTCGTATCGTTTAGAAAAGGGAACTTATTGAGACAGAGCGCGCAGTGAAAATAATAGTGTTACAAAGCAAGATGTTTTCTTTCAATCAAATACATAAATTTCACATTAATGCATGTACCCACGGCACGGTGTTTTCACAAATATAGGGTAGCTGGAACTGCAGGATTACAAACGATATGCTACCGCCACGTTTGTGCATAGCGGCGTCAGACGAACGACTCTTATGAGATGCACAGAAGGAAATGCAGTGATGTACTCTAGTGAAGTCGGCATTAGCACATGTTACTTTTAAACATAAAATTATTTGTTGGTGGGTAAAACTATGAGAATGACTCGAACACATTTTCCATTATATTTCTTACTGGTCACTAGGGTCGCTATATTGCGGTGAGCTTCCTTAACAGTAATAAGTTTTTTTATTTCATTTTTCCATTTAATTTGCCATATTACGTGGGATTTTAAAACGATAGGATTTTCTCATAAGACTATTATTTATAAGGCACTACTACTTATTTATAAGGCGGGTCAGATAAATTCGCGATACCATTATTGTCTCTCTTATAATATCCATCAATCTGTATACAAGCCCCGGAGGGAATAAAACCTTGAAATGTACTCTTTACGCCTACTCATTCGAGCCTATCGCTTACGGACGTGTTTTATTGCGCGCGATGTATTGTGAGACGCGAACGTGATGCATACGTGACGCGCAAGCGAAATTAACGCGTTGGAGTACTCGTACGCTATTTATTGTCATAGTAAAATTGTTGAAAATACTCGTGGATGTGCACACTGCACTATTTGCGTTGTAACATGGTGGTAGGTATTGAGATTCACGAGGTTATGGGCATGACGAGATCCCGCATTTTGCATTCTCTGAAATGTATGCAGCAGATTGAAATTGGTAATTGTATACTGTGCTAATCTACGTACTTATATAAAAGTCTCTTATCTTGAGTAAGGTAGTTTAACAAAAATTACAACAAAAGGTGTTGGCAAACCTGCACTTTTCAAAAATCAGAAACATTTAAATTCCGCGTCACAAATGACTATACGCTTTATTTTCTGAACGATAAATAGCTTTATAATTGTAATAGTACTTACCTATAGCAAAATATCGTAACATACTTACCTATGGGTACATTTTTAATCAACGCAATATATGTTTCCATTAAAAAAGGCTGGTCCCCCACTGCGCAGGCCGGCTCCGGCGCTGTTTACCTAACGAGGTACGTAATAAGACGTTTTTCCCCACTAGACGATACGACGACGACACGACCACGGCTTTTTTGGTAGCAAAATTATATTTAATAGTATCGCTCGTTTTTCTACTAGATGATACGGCCACGATACGACCACGGCTTTTCGTCATCTTATATGGTCTGTCATTGTCGCGTCGTCTACTGGAAAGTGAAAAATAGTATGTCATTAATACATTTTGCTTCCAAAAAAGCCGTGGTCGTGCCGTGGTCGTGCCGTGGCCGTATCGTGGTCGTGCCGTGCCGTGGAAAGACACCCAACGAGGTACGCAATAGGGATACTATTATTTTTGAAAGGGAAGGCTCGGGCCGGGATAAATATTTGCTCCGTGTATTATCATCTAAATTGCCCTAATGTACAATATGTGTTGAAGGGCCATGAACAATCGTGTACATAAGCCGTCTGTTTACTTATGTGGCTATTATATTAGAATAAAATCTACGGGATTGGCGTATGGAGAGTGGTCTTCATTTTAATTGGGCTTGAGTAAAAAGAATTATGTTTTTTAAACTTTATATATTTTTGAGAGATACAATGGGGTTTTGTGTTATCTTTTCAGATATAAAGAGGTAAACCTAACTGATATACCAATATTAAAGATTCTCCAGTGCTTTAGTTTGCGCTGCATGGACTTAAAAATATAGGTACAATAATTTTTTTTTTATGGAAATAATAGTTACATACAGGGATGCCCGATAGACTTCAAAGATTAAGTATCGAAATTGCATTCATAAATTTTAAAGTAAGTTCGTGTGATCGGCTCTCAACTGTTGGCGACGATTCATTTCATTTGATTCATTCATTAATTTCATTTTTGAAATCAGTGTGCAATTTTATCTATGCTAAAAAGCTAACTACACTGTTTCAGAGCTAAGTTCTTTAACTAACGTGTATCTTCTACTTATACATTTAATAAAATTGTAACGGATCGATTTCTGTACATGGAAAATATATTGAAAAAATATAGTGGGCGGCCTTTATACACGCAAGATAACCCAAAACAATGTTTTTCCATTTTGTCTGTTTGTTTGTGCTCACTAATCTCAGAAACGGCTGCATCGATTTCGATGTGGTTTTCAGGAATATATTATGATATGTCCCACTTAACATATTATAGACTACTTTTTATCCCGGGAGAATGTTTTCATCCCGGATAATTTCGTCATTTTGTTTTTCTGCAGTCCACGCGGTCGGAGTCGCGGGCGTCCACTAGTAAGTATAATAAATATTTTCATGAGCTTATAAAAAAACATTAAACCACAGAATAATACAGCAATTAGTGTATATTTCACACAAGAACAATGCTCGGTATGCTCATTACAAACCCACATTCTTCACATTTAATGAACATTAAAATAGCCCCAAATACGAGAACGGTTTCCATAAAAATTATCTTTCATTAGAGGCAGTGTTTTTTACGACCTTTCAGTGCGATTTGGCTGATATTAATAGGGTATAATTATCTGTGGCTGGCACAGCGCCAGGCACTGCCATTGCAAGAAAAACCGGCCGCTTTCCACTTGTGCGGCCGATACTCATCTGTTCCGTTTCGGCTTCATTCCAACTCGAGACTTTTCAAGAATCGACCCCCAGATCAAGTTATTTTATAGATAGTAGTAGTCATATGAATGAATATTTTATTTCTACAAAGATTGTCATGATTAAGAAACCTTGGTATACAGACTGTTTTTTCGTTGTCACCCTTAACGAAGGGTACGTACTCTATACATCAAATAAAGTAAGTTTTTGCCAAAAAAAATGCTGGGAATAGATATGAAATAAAAAAAAAAAAATCTTGATCGGGCAAAATTTATAGTGTTCAGTGTTCATGCTAGTTTTTTCATAGATAGATATTAATTATTTCTCCTGAAAAAATCTTGCTACGCGCGTCTATGTGCATTTATGCAGAAAAATGCAGTCTATTTACTCAACTTTGGACCCTAATATCTCGGGAACCAGACACTTCCCAGGTATGCTTCCATGGAGAAAAATAATCGTGATGATGAGGAGATTCAGTAGTTTTCGGGAACGTTGACGACCAAAAATAATCCTGTATAGTTGATAACCTATTAAACAATCATCCGTTAATATGTATTAAGATTAAAAAACATGATTTAAGATTAACATCCAAACTAAACAAACTGCCATGATCAAATATGCCTACATACATGTATATATATTGATATAAGGAATATACCTATATACAGGGTGTGTGTGACAGCCAGGCAAATACTAAAATACTGAGCAAGTACCATTGTTTTGAGTTATACGACAGTATTATTATTCGCAAGAAATGCATTCTTAATTTGACTAGCTGCAATGTTTGCATTGTATCGGGCGATCCTGTAACCAATTAAATAGGCTTATTAGCCTGTGATACATTGCTGAATTTTGGATCACCTGTGACTCTCTAGTGGGCTTGATTAGTTAATTGACTTTTTTGAGTGCAACTTTTTTATTGAAAATCGTCCAAAGGTATAATTTTTGTTTTAAGTTATTATCTAAGGCTTACTTAAACGAACAACAACTTATTCTCAAAATATGAAAAAAAAAGTCGGAAAATTTTGGAAGTTTCCTGACAAAATTTTCAGTGGTTTTCGCCTCAGAATCATGGTCTGCAGTCGCCATATCAATATTTGCCCGGCTGTCACAAGCACCCTGTATACGGATGTGTTTCCCAAAATGGGGATCAGGAGCATTAAGGAGATTCCACAAGTCACGTTTAGCATTGCGAGGACAAATATAAATGGTCATTGATTAGTTTCTAGCTTATCGCCTGAGAGAATGTTCAAGTTTCTTAGTCGATCTATTCTAATGTATTCTAATTAAGCCCCGCATCATCCATCACTCCATACATTGTCCAAAATATCAATGAAGCAATAGAAGAACATTAATCATCCGCGTGACTATTTCATCTCCTAATCCTACACCTGGCTATACCTACCTATATTTTGTAAAATGGCTATGCGAGCCGATTACAACAATGCAAACGAGCCGAAAGAACCCTGGCCACCATCCAACACTGCACGTAAGTGCCTGATCACGCGATATGAGGATATGCTGGAATCGAAAATCGATGCGATAAAACTTTTATTTGATCCGATTTGAATAGACTCGAAATCGGTTGAAACCGAGAATTTTACGCTCAAGTACCTTTTGAGAAGTTAACCCGGCCATTCGATATGAGGCTGAGCTGATCTGGTGCCGGTTGAATCAATTTAAAAAGCGTCTTCTAAAAATACGCATTTCTGTAAATCCTAATTTCATACTTACGTATATTACAAATCTACTAATAATATGAGAGATTTTGTTTTATTATGGTTGGCGCTCTATTTATGTAAAATCTAAGGATCGGTTTTTAATTAAACTTAGCAGTTATATAAGGTCTTTTCAAAATTAGTGATTATTTGTGTAGGTAAAAAGAAATAACTTTCACTATGGGACCAACTCCGAATTACTGATAATAATCTTCTTCTTCTTCAGCCTATTGCAGTCCATTGCTGAATGTAGGCCTCCCCCAGGGCACGCCACAAGGCCCATAGTCACCACATTGGGCAGGCGTGTTGGTGCCGCAGTATGATTATGTTATATTGTTAAATGACTATGTTGTCAGTACAGGAGGCGCTGCTGCCCACCTCCCGGAAACCCTTATTCGTCCTTAATGATACCCACGGGCAGGCAGGGGTGGTACAAACTCTACTCTGCCGGCACCACGCGGCTAGATAATAATAATGAAATAATACTTAATTACTGCACTGAAAGCTGATATTTTTTCACTATTTCGGAGTTGGTCCCATAAGTGAAAGTTGTTTCTTTTTACCTACCTTGCATTAATTTTGACTTTATTTTTTTTTTTTATTAGTTTGTTTGCATGTAGGTATAAATTACAAACGCCATTTTTAGCAATATGAGTTTCGAAAAGAAACCATATTTCGCCGACCCCATAAATTAAAATGTGATAAGGGCTGGGAGATGATGATATATAGGTATGTATGTTGTATTTATATGTGTTAGAAAAAACTAAATTGGTTCAAATTCAAATTATTTATTGCGTGCTACGAGTACATTGGGTACAAAGTATCTATGCTATGTAATAGTAGGTATACATACTCGTAGGTCTTAACATATACAATGTAGCGCCCTGCAAGGGCATAGCAATATTTATTACTATCTATTATATTATAACTATTATGGTTATACTTACGATATAAAAAAGAAACTGGCAGACACATTTATTAGCAAAAACTTGTGATTATTATGAAGGCCAGACGTGTAAGAAGTACGTGCTTACGTAAAAGTACGTCTTTTAATACAAATAATAGACCTACCATGAAACTAAAGATATATAGAATAAGTTTTTGTTAAGGATAACCAAAGAATAATTAAAACTTTAGTCTTAGTGCATTAAGTGCAAGAGTTTTTAAGCAATGCTCACTGTTCTGTTCATCGCTTCTGTAGTGGACCATATACTTACTACCTTCATTATAACTACCTTATACTACTGAAAATTTATGACAACATTGATGTTTGGAAGTTTGTTATTCTTTTACGCAAAGACGACCAAATTGATGTGCGTGAAATGTTTACACTTGTGTAGTTTAAGTACTTAAATAAGCTAATTTACGCGGATGTAAATAAGCTAATTCGCAGGGATGCGTAAAACCTAAAAACAAATATATGTACCTATTAATTGGTACTGAATAAACGCTGCAAAAGGATAGTCCACCCACGCGTACTAAGTTGCACCAAAAGCAACCACTACAGAGCAGAATAGCAGTCGAATAGCAGATTCATAGCAGCGCGAATCAGTGTAGCGGCACAGTAGCAGCGGTGTCGGTAATTACCCGTCGATGACGGACGCGGCCGAGCGCTCCACTTGGCGGCATTCCAGTCGCAGGGCTGTCGTAACCTATGTGTCTTAGTTTATCAAATGTATGGCTTGATAGCCGACAATATGGTCCATTCCGACAGTGACACTTAAACCTAAACGTAAAAGTCCTACCTGTCCTTTTCTCTCTCAACCATTTATATTAAGAACGGAGAGAGATAGACCTGACTAAGATTAGGTTTAGGTTTAAGTGTGACTGGTGGAATCCACCCTAATACCAAATTACGGACACCAAAGGGGGAACTAACTTATTTATGCTTTACCAATGTAGGAAAGTTCGAAGTTTTTGTATTTTATACGAACTATGTCTACAAACAGTCGTTTGATTGAGTGGATATGTAATAATTATTTATGTTTATGGCAGTACCTTTTAAATTTGATTAAAATATTATAGGTATATAATCAGACGCGCTCACTTAAAAATAGATTTTAGCGCTTCCAATCAAATTATAAGCACCCAAGGCTATATAAATGTACTCAAAACATTTCCTCTCGTATGGTATGAAATTTATTTATGTACCATTCACACTCCGCGCTACAAACAATAAACTATTCAATAACGCGACAGCCCTAACTCAGTCGCACCAAAATCAATACATATACGCCGCAAAGTGGAAGTTGTGCTGCACTAAGATTTGAGAGACGCGACTTTAGCAGTACCTACTGAAAAGTTATATTTTTAAAATAGTTATATTAATGTCCTGCTACCAGAATAAATCACCAGTATCTCTTTTCATGCATGTCGTAAGAGTTCTTCAAGGTCGCCTATGATAATGCCTAAGTTCCCTAGTCGACTCTAGCAACTTATCTCTCTCTGATAATGTCCCAGTTTTTTAACTGACTGAAAAAAGGAGGGGGTTTTATATGGACAAAGTGACATTCCCCACCCTATAACTTTGTAATTGAGATCCAGGAACATCGCATTTAATAACTGTCGCGACTTCCCATTATATTTACAATGGTCATATACCCGTAAATGCACAGCTGTCGTGTACCGGCGCAGTATAAAAATGTACATTATGCTAACGTGTTAGGTACAAGGAATTGAAAAGTTTAATGGAATTGTATTTTCTAACTAGAATCGAGTTATGTCGTAAATTACAAAGCGTGCGTAACTTACCAACATTAAATGGTACGAGTATATTGGAGAGAGGTAATATAAAGAGACACAATTATAGGCATACAGGTATTTTATTTAGTGGTTTTCAGTAACGTGAGAGCTGAATTGAATTTCATAACGTCATTGCTATATAAATGAATATTCATAAACTTTGAATAGACTGACAAAGAAAGTGTACAACAGAAGAGTAGATGGAAGGGTTGGAAGGGGAAGACCTCGCCGGACTTTCACCGATCAAATTGGTGAAATTCTAAAGAAAGGTCAGGTCAAGAGTGCCCTAAACCGACGAGCGTGCATGAAGAATATCATGAAAGTAGATGAAGCGAAAGAGGTGTGTCAGGATCGTAGCAAATGGAGATCCGTGATCTCTGCCTACCCCTCCGGGAAAGAGGCGTGATTATTATGTATGTATTGTATATGTATGTATGTATGTACATATATGTATATATGTATAAACTTTGATACACATTAACCTAGACTCTTATTGGTCGTATAGTATAAGTACACAGATAAATCCATGATTCGGAAACAAACATCGGAATAATATTAGCTATATGTATGTAGATAAGTATACAGGGTGTAAAAAAACAACGTTGTTATTTTAATACCTCGTATTCTTTGTAACGTAACGATCATTTTTTCTATGGAACCAACCCTGGGAAACGAAAAAATTTTTTTTGAAAAAAAATCTCTTTATTACACGCATGTATTCGATTGACAAATGTAGGTACCTACAAAACTAACATTTTTAAATATTAATATGGTGTCTTTAAAAAAAACGTTTGTTAACTGTTTCCAGATGGATTTATTTAAAAAAAATGCTTATATTCATGTAACTTTGGATCTCAATATCTTGGAAACCCGTGGTTTCCCAGGGGTGCTTCCATAGAAAAAAATGATCGTGATGTTACAAAGAATACGAAGTATTAAAAGAACAAAGTTGTCTTTTTACACGAAGTATGTTTGCGTCTAACACCTTAAAATAAATTGTGTACATTATAATCTGAATTTTCTAGATAACTCCGTATTTTACGAAAAGCCTTTAGCTTCCACTTTAGTATTGCTTAGTTTAGATTGTTATCAGACGTTGCGAATTCCAACACATCCTGCCTCCGGACTGCACTATCTAGTTACCTTTGTAAAATACCCGGCGTTTGTTACAAGTAAAAAGAGCTGTATTTTAATAAAAATACTTGTATAATTTATTTGCAGCGCAGCATGGAATGTACATTACAGACTCTTATGTAGGAAGTACACAGAAGAGAGGACATACGAGTACACATGAGAACAGCGAGTACACTACTCAGCGCAGTGTTATATCTCCCACTTAAAATCTATATATATAATAAAAATGTAACGGATCGCTGTCTGTACATGGAAGATATATGAGAAAAAATATTATAGGAGACCTTTATCAGCGCAATAGGACCCAAAACGATGATTTTTGGAATTTTTATCTGTTTGTCGGTTTGTCTGTGCGTTTGTGCACGCTAATCTCAGAAACGGCCATTTAACGTATAGGCGACTTTTATCCCGGGAAAATATTTTTATCCCGGATAATTTCGACATTTTGTTTTTTCTGTAGTCCACGCGGAAGAAGTCGCGGGCGTCCACTAGTAATAAATAACATTAAATAAATTCACGCCCATAAATATTACTTTCATCAATTATTCGTTGGTATCAAAGAAAACAAAGTACCTACTGGGTAGGCTTTTCTTACTTTTGTTACCACAAAAAAATCGATTGTTAATTCTTATGCAGAATATAACAATACACACGAATGTGTTTTTGAAATGGGGTAACTAGAACTGCAGGTTCATAAATGAGACCCCACGTTTCACATAGCGATAGCTAGTCGCCTGAGAGAATGTCCAAGTTCCCTAGTCGACTCTTACGACATGCACGAACGGAGATGCAGCAGATGTGTTCCAGCATTATAAAGAAAACCCTAATAAAACCCTCCCACAGATTAGCTAGGAAAGTATACGAGTAATAGTTCAACACCACTATCTCCTGGATCTTATTGGAAGCGCGGTCATTAAAAATGCATTAACTTACTAATTCACGTTGCCTTATAAAAACTATCAAGGCGTCTCCATTGAAATTATTTCCGCAGATCTTTTTTCCCGATTACATTAGGGTAGCCGGGCAATGGATAATGGGTTCATTTCTCCGTTGTGACGGAAATATTCTTAGGTGTATTGACATCTTGAACATTTACCCTGCTACTAATAAACTGCGCGTAAAGATACAACCTCGTTATTCGTACATCATTTTAGTCAATAAAATATAATATGGAATATCTGACAAATTAAACTATGTATAGTTTTGCCTAGTTTATTATTTATTATAGTTTATAGAGCTTTTTATTTGTAAGGCGCTTAGTTAGCAATGATAGCTCAATGGTTACGACCGGCCCCTTCCAGTCGGATAGCTTAGGTTAAACCCCAGTTACAGGCCTGTATCGATGAATTTATTTTAATGTAGGTATTAAAATTATTACTTATCTTGTAAAAGCACGTAAAGCCAAAGGTTCTGAAACTAACGAGACAGTCGTGTCGGATTTCCGTCCGATCAGATTACGGGAGTTAGGCAATAGAGAGTGCACCTGTTTTTTCGAACACACTATCTCCTGATAGATGGCTAATCTTCGTAGAGATTGGCCGCCGTGACCCATGAATAGCATTCGACGATACTCGTTCGTGTAAATGCACATTAATAGCCATTGGAACCGAATTCGGTTTTAAAAAGCATTATTTTCTTGTCACATTTACGAGTAATAACCATTTGAAATCTATTAGTAGGTATCTATTAAAAAAATATATATACGTATAGGTCAGAGTTAAATACACGTAAAATACATATAATAACCGTTATTCTTTTCAGAAGTCTATGTGCAATAATTACTGCCTGATACTGTAGATGCGGTATGCATATAAAAATATTATCTATATTCCTGGATAATTTTTAGTACTTAATAATTTATCCTGTTCAATTTTGCGATATAGAGCGTCAAAGGACAAAAATAATACTATAAACCTCCTTCAATACGGATCCTCATCAAAATTAGGGCGAATTTGCGCTAAAATAGAGGCAACATTAATTCTGAATGCGGTTTCACTAATTTCTCCGAGTAAAGGCAGACTATAGGATCAAAGGATTTAATATCAAATAGTGCGAGCTCCAATAAATAAGGAGATCCAATATAACTCCGCATCCGCGGGGAATCCCCCACTTTCCATTTAATTAAAATTACTTTTTATTTCATTTCATTTCGGTGAGAGGAAAGGCGAGAGTGCTTATATATTAATCAAAATAAAATTTAATATTCCCAGCTCCAGTTTTCCGGTTCGACAAACATTAGTTTTCGATTTGAAAAGAACTTGGCTGTGATTGGTCATAGAGTTTGAATATATTTTTTAATTACCTACTCTACTATATAAAAGTAATAGTTGAATTATAAGTAGTGTGTTGACCATTATACGAGGAGTAACAAGAAGGGTCGTTTAAGCTAATAAAAAATAAAATAAAAATATTTAATTTCAGATAAATAAGTCTTAAATAAGATTAGTTATCAAAGACCTACAAACTATGTTAGCTAACATAAATATTTTCAATACAAATTAAAATAAAATCATAATAAAATAAAATAATAAATAAAAATAGCCTACTAAAGAGTACCTGTTTAGAGTTAGAGACATGAAACCATATGAAATATTTATATTATTTATTTAAAATCTCTTTCCTCGTTTAATTTCAATATAAATTCCTGAAAGCCAACCCCGGTTTAAGATTGGCAATACTTTAGTCTCGTGTAGTTTGCGAACGAACTAGGTCAAAAAAGCGCTCCTACATGTGAACTACGCGAACTAGTTCCTTCAATCCCCATTTCGTAGTTCGTGGCGAATGAACGAGATTGACATCGACTGAACTAAGATCGTCACGCACGGGACAGCTAAACATATAAAGGCGAAAAATATAAGTAAAGGGTTATTTTATTACACCAATATTTTTATGAATATTCATTAATTAAGAAGTTTTTAGAGGGGAAAATCATTCCATAAATATTGTCGCATGTTACAGGAACCGTATTAAAACGAGCGAATGATGTGATCGGATCGGTCTAATTCGAGCTAGGAACTGACGAACTAAAAGAACGAATTAGTTGTCTCATGTAGAAGGAACCGTATTAAAACGAGCGAACGATGTGATCGGATCGGTTTAGTTCAAGCTAGGAACTGATGAACTAACGAACTAGAAGAACGACCTAGTTCGTTTAGGAGGGGCGAACTAAACTGTGCGCTCCCTGTTGCGAACTAGTATACCCAAGACTACAATACTTCTACTTCATAAAAAACTTTCTATACAGATATTTTTGCGGCAAAACTTTATTAGTTCAGAATCGAAGAATGAATGAGTGTGTGAATGGGGCCGAGCTGCCAATTACGCGTCTTCAGGTGAACGCCTCTCCGCCGGCTTAGGTCTAATGAGCTGTAGTAATCTAATTGGGCGTTCGATTTCTGATTGTTCCTCTAGGAAACTTGCGAAAGAAACTTTTGCACAGATTGGGGTATGAATAAATAGATATATAAGATCTATTCGAAGCAGTATAGCTGTTACAATATTCTGATTGCTATTTAAGCTTGCTTAGAATAACAAAGCGAATCAATGGTGATTCAATAAGTTATAATTTTATTAGGTTTCACTTGCGGCTTGCGTAAATTTGACAGGCCTTTATTCTGAGCCCCTTAAGAAATTCGTTTAATCGGCTTCAGTTCAGGCAGCCGGCAGTTAAACAAGTGCCAAATGCATGGCAGTATGATTCTTAAAAGAATTCATATTGCACCAACTCCATAAACAATAGCATAAAGGCAGATGACCATTATATGCATAAAAGTTTATTAGATTAATAATTTTAATATATGAAGAACTTATTAGTTTAAAATAACTGGTCACCTATATACCTCAACAAATTCACCTGTAGCATAGGTACAGTAAATCGACAGACCAATCACATCACGGCCACGATCTTACGGATCTATAACTCTGAATGCATTCAAAGCGCTTACAAATAACCTGCCGACTGTACTAAAACCATAGCCTATTTTACTAACAGCATGTCAACGCGGCAAGATCTATCTCACTCTATAAATACTACATGAAAGGAGTAATACTGGGCAATAATATATATTTTTTTTTTAATTAACAAAGGAATAAAATTTGAAGCACCCACAGAATAGGATAAATATCGTATTTTTGTCGAAAGAATAAAGATGGCACCACCTTTACCTTGCTACGTCACTACCGACGTGAACGCCATGCGGATGGACGACGTTCCAGACCTGTGTTGCAGACTTCACTTTTGGCGGCGCGTTGGCTCGGAACGGACGTATACTAGGCGACGGTCATTGTAGGGCAAATTAGGTCTTAGAATTAGGTCATAAGTGTTAGTTTAAGTTTTCTCTGTATGTACTAAATATAAAACGTTGATTTTTTGTTCTTACCTATTTATTTTTACACCTTGGATCCATAAGATCAGAAGTGGGATAGTGAATTTACGCCAGTGGCATCCAGACAATTCGTTATAAATTTGATTTTACTTTAAAATACAAGAGTGGTACTTTTTCTAAATAAAATTAGCAGTGGTTAGAATTAAAAGTGTAAATAGTTAGTTCTCTGTAGTTACTCGTAGATAGTTACTGGTTTATTTAAAATGGCGGATAGCATTTCTAGTAATAGGGGTCAAAATGAAAGTCACGAGACTGACGCAGTATTGAGTACGATTTTAAGTAAATTGAGGGCAATGGAAGATAGATTAGGACGATCATCTACAACGCCACCGCCGCCGCTTTCTCCGGGATTATTAGAACGTCGTACTGTTTCTTTTCCTGTTACAGATCGATCCACAACACCTCCTCTGCCACCGCCATTGTTGAGTCCTGATCACAGCTACGCATCTGTTGTCAACGGCAGCAAGGCTCTGCCAGAACAACCTAGGGCGTCTGAGACAACTTCACGCGGCGATACGCCCTCCGGCGAGGTAACGGAGAGGATCATGGATGCGCTTTCGTCACTGATTCAAGTAAGACCGACCCATTATTACATTTCGTCTTTCGATCCTCAATTACATGATTTTGATGTTTGGTGTACAGAGGTTGACCGCGCACGTATCGTAAACCATTGGGCAGATAATGAGTGTTTATCGCGTGTTGCTAATTGTTTAAAAGGAGATGCTCGATCGTGGCTTAGCGATTGGGTGACTAATAATCGCACCTGGAGTAATTTTAAAATCGATTTTCGTTCCCTCTGTCCACGAAATATAGACGTGGCAACTGTGCTTTATGATGTTATGCGTACTGACTCGAAAGGTTTCGCTACATATGCTGAATATGCGCGTCGTACATTGTTGCGCTTAAACATCGTAACCGGGTTATCAGATGACCTCCGGACGGCAATTGTTCTTCGAGGCATTACGGATTCACAGATTAAAGCATCTGCCACTAATGCTAAACTGAAACCACAGGAAATAGTCGATTTTCTGTCGGTATTTGTTAAGCCTAAAAATGAAACGCGTGTTGTATTCCATGATCCTGCCCGTTCCAATCTACCCGCAAATTTTAATGCGCGTAAGCGGGAATTTAGTAGAACGAATAATGGGTCAATGAAGTGTTTTAATTGCGGCGATATTAGTCATAAACGTAATTTCTGCCCTAAAAATTCGCGTGTGGAAAATGTTACTCGCAACGCACCTACGAGTGCCAATAGATTCAGTGAGGGTACGTCAACTTCTTCACATACACCAACTGCGAATAATAAAATGGTGTTCACTTGCTCGTATTGCCATAAGACAGGTCATAGTGCGGAGACATGTTTTGCGAAGCAACGCGTTGAAACTAATAAGTACTAATAACAAACGTGCAAATAACGTTAATTTGTGTCGCAAACGGGACACTGTAGCTAATGTTGATGTTATAACGGCCGTGATTGAAGGCGTCTCACTAGATGTTCTTGTTGATAGTGGATCATGTGTTTCCCTAATATCTGAATATGTTCTTAAATACTTTAATTGTAACAGAGTACCCACTTATCGAGTATTGCGGGGCATAGGAAGTCAAGAAATCGAATGTACTTCTTACGTAACTTTAGTAGTTGAGTTTCCTGAAATATCTGTTGAAGTAGGTTTATATGTTGTGCCGAAGACATGCATGAACGCATCGGTTTTAATAGGGACCGATGTCTTGAATCGCGACGGTGTAACCTACATTAGGTCAGGTACGGCCGAGTCCACGAAAGATTATAGCTCTAAGTAATGCACCCCGTCCAAAAAATGTTAAGCAAATACGCCAGTTTTTAGGCCTTGCAGGCTACTATCGCCGTTATATTTCTGGGTATTCTCAAAAGACGGCGTGCATTGCTAGGCTTACACGATGAGGTATACCCTTTGTTTGGGGGCCCGAGCAGGAAGAGGCGCGCACATATATTATTAAATGCCTTACCGATGAACCAGTCCTTGCCATTTTTGACCCGTGCCTCCCTACAGAACTACACACCGACGCAAGCGCGAGCGGGTACGGCTCAATCTTATTGCAAGAACATAATAAGCAAAAGAGGGTAGTTGCATATTTTAGTAAATCTACACAAGGCGCTGAAACGAAATACCATAGCTACGAGCTAAAACGTGCTGTTACTAATACAGTTTCTTTGTTTGGTTCTCCTTCGCTTATTGTTAGTGACCGAGGTAGAATGTTCGAAAGTAATAGTTTTCAGAGTTTAGTATCTGATTTAGGTAGTAAAATGCATTTTATAACACCTGAAATGCATCATGAGAATGGCCAGGCCGAGCGCTACTGTCGTACGGTTCATAACTTAATAAGGGTAGAAGCGAATAATAGGGGTGCTGAGTGGTCAGACACTCTATGGCGAGTTCAACTTATCCTTAATATGACCAAGAACGCCGCCACAAACGTATCACCACTCCAATTGCTCGTGGGTATTGACGCAACTACGCCGGTATTGCGGTCTCTAGTACGTGACGTTGCTCTCAGTTATACCAGCGGAAACCGCGAGGCACTGATAGTGCTAAAAAGACAGCGCGCTAGTGACAGACTGGCCGCTAGACAAAAACGACAAGACGATGTAATTAATGAAGGTCGTAAGCAACCACGTGCTTATAAAGTTGGTGAATTTGCGTTTGTGATAAAACAAGCACAAAGCACTGGGAAGTTAGATTCCGGTATGAGGGGTCCCTACAAGATAACGTCAGTCTTGCCACACAACCGCTATGAACTTGAATTATTGTCTGGCTCGTACGGGAAATGTACGAGAGCCGCCGCAGAATATATGGTACCGTGGCGCGGAGAGTGGACACCTGAGACGTGTGCAATGTTTTTTGAGAGTGAGTACCGCTCGTTATCTTTTACAACGACGACTCCAGAGTCGCGGCAGACTACGATTTTGCGTAGTACGGCCTTCAGCCGGCAGACTACGATTTTGCGTAGTACGGCCTCTGGCCGGCAGACTACGATTTTGCGTAGTACGGCCTCTGGCCGGCAGACTACGATTTTGCGTAGTACGGCCTTCAGCCGGCAGACTACGATTTTGCGTAGTACGGCCTCTGTCCGGCAGACTACGATTTTGCGTAGTACGGCCTTCAGCCGGCAGACTACGATTTTGCGTAGTACGGCCTCTGGCCGGCAGACTACGATTTTGCGTAGTACGGCCTTCAGCCGGCAGACTACGATTTTGCGTAGTACGGCCTTCAGCCGGCAGACTACGAGTTTTCGTAGTACGGTCTCTGACCGGCAGACTGCACTGTTGCTGGTGTCAGTGCGATGTGGAATCGCGGCAGACCATAACGCTCGTATTCCTTCTGCTCGTTTTACTTGTCCCATATATGATCATGGGAGCTCATGGTATTTACTTTTGCCGGCCATAGTTAGTTGTCAATGAAAGGACGTGTGATAGTAAGTTTGATTGAATGTATATTTGGTACCTGCATTACTCTTCTATGAATGTGATTGTGAAAGGTGTTCTTGCATTATACTGTTTAAGTGCGCATAGACTTTATAATGCAAGAATTTTGTTTGGTTCGGTTGTTTACCTAGTATTGACTAGTCATAACAGTTTGTGTTTGCTATTTGCAGCCGACGAGCATCCTGATGACGACAGTGGATCTTCTGTTTATAGAGCTGACGAGGACGTCACGCAGTCAGGAACGGCCGTTTTGTCGAAAGAATAAAGATGGCACCACCTTTACCTTGCTACGTCACTACCGACGTGAACGCCATGCGGATGGACGACGTTCCAGACCTGTGTTGCAGACTTCACTTTTGGCGGCGCGTTGGCTCGGAACGGACGTATACTAGGCGACGGTCATTGTAGGGCAAATTAGGTCTTAGAATTAGGTCATAAGTGTTAGTTTAAGTTTTCTCTGTATGTACTAAATATAAAACGTTGATTTTTTGTTCTTACCTATTTATTTTTACACCTTGGATCCATAAGAGTATACTTTAGAACTAAGGATACTCAATACTCAATCATTTATTGCATTCATATGTAGTTAAGGATCTTAATTAATAATTTACAGATAACATATGACCCTGTTGGGCATAGCAACATGTATTTAGTGTGGTAGGCAGACTGAAGCATTTCATAGTCAATTTCGGGTTCATTTAAGGTTCAATTTTAATTGTACCATTCCATCTATTATTCAAGACAAGACAGTGGCGCCACCATGGTTTCCCATTGAGTTAGCAGCGGTAATTCGATAACACGCGGGAGTCCGGGGATGCTCTACAATTAGCGACTAGTGAACCGCGCAAAACTATCAACCAATGGTTATCTGTATATAGCGTGGTGTATGTACAACGACTTGGGACTTTAGTCTAGGGGTCGATTGTGTGAATTTTGTGCAGTAGACAGGCTTAATGTTGTATTTTACTATAGCTGCTTTATATAGTTCAATAGAGCTTCACCCTGATTAGAGATTGATATTGACAGGCTTGACCATACACGCGCCATTATTGTAGATTATATGTTCCTAATAGTTATTCTGAAAAAAAATCTTACCTTCCTATACAATTAATCTTGGTTATATGTAATTTATATGTAATTTAGAAGAGATGGTAAAATTCGTCATCCGAGTAATTGACCCGGTGTCTCAGTGGTGAGAGCGCTGGCACGCGGAATGCAGAGGTCGTGGGTTCGATTCCCACCCGGGTGAGGAATTTTTTCCATTTCTTTATTAATAATTTTATAATCTTGGTTACTTGAAGGATCATTTTGTGATCATGTTGTTAATTACTAAGGTTGATAATTTTCGCACACTAATATTTATGTGCACACATATTCTTGTCATTACAAAAAGTCTAAAGTTAGACACGGCAGACATTATATTTGACAGCAAAATGTATGGTATATCTGAAAATTTTACAATGTTCAAATATCTTTCCAATAATACGTAATGAATCTAGTAATATAGGTACACGAGATTAGGTAATATATAAGTTGACATACCGTTGTTCTTACGCTGTAGTGTGATTCACGAGATTAATAGAAATTGACTTACCGTTATCCTCTTGAGCTGTCGTTTGCCCTTGTACCACGTGACAATGGCGGGCGGGCGACTGCCGGCCGACTCGCAGGAGACCTCGTAGCGACGTTCTGCGGTCAGCACGTCGCCGTCACCCATCTCGACGGGCTTCTTTATTTCTACTGTTAACGGCCTCACTGGGACAAAATAGAAAATTCATATACTAAGTGCAATGGGCTAGGGCCTAGTTACTAGGCTAAACGTGACTGTCGGATTTTCTTCGTGATTCTACTATTCTGGCTTGAATATTGGAAACACAGTCTTATGTATGTGTTTGTTATAACTAAAATAAAGAGGATGTTATTTAATAGTCCATGGATACTTAAACGGCTCCTTTCGATTCAGAATCATTTATTTTATTTTAATCCGCTCAGTCGTTTTACCGTGTTACCATGCATGTTAATTTTTCATTTATATTCGTTTAATTCAAAATAACTTTCTAAAAATAGTTCCGGCAGAGCAACACATACGAGTATAACCGTGTTTATTATTCATACCTCCCAGAATGCGCCCGAAAGCGTTCTCGTACATATGCATGTCGTCCTAACGCGCCTGATCTAAATAACCTCTTTTCAGCGAGATAAAACTTTACTCGCGAACGAATTTAATTGGTTTTAAGTGTAACTACATAATTTATACTCAGTCACGCCTGTTACACCCAATGAAAAGTGTGTAAATTGTAACTAGCAGTAAGGTGTGAGCCTACTGCCGCGTTTCGGAACCCAACCAATGTCTGTAGAATCTCATAACCTATAAATAAGACCTTAAATGAGCTTTGAGGTGATGAATCTAGTAATATAGGTCTCACTGATTGATCTAGTCACTTAGACTGTTTATTTCAAAGAATTTAGATGTCACGGTACAGCAGTGGCATGAGCTTTGAGGGAATATTCCGAGTCGATACTGCATTATTCCAATTGAAACTGCTCTTAAACCTTATACAGAGTGATTTTTGGTCGTCAACGTTCCCGAAAACTACGAAATCTCCTCATCATCACGATCATTTTTCTCCATGGAAGCATACCTGGGAAGTGTCTGGCTTCCAAAATATTAGGGTCCAAAGTTGAGTAAATAGACTGCGTTTTTCTGCATAAATGCACATAGACGCGCGTAGCAGGATTTTTTCACGAAAAATAATTAATATCTGTCTTTAAAAAAACTAACATAAACACTAGACACTATAAATTTAGCACGATCAAGGAATTTAATTTTTTTTTTTCAAAAAAAATATTTTTTTTCCCAGCATTTTTTTTGGCATAAACTTACTTTATTTCATGTATAGAATACGTACCCTTCGTTAAAGGTGGCCACAAAAAAACATCCTGTATACACGGTTCATCAATATTGGTTCATACATAACATACAAGGCTGGGCTCCCACAATGGGCTAGCACACTGCAGGGTCATAAAGGACCTACAGCCATGTTCAAAATATTACACACATTCATCTACATATCAACTACAATTTGAACACAAAAAAAAACACTTACAAAACATATCGAGCACCAGCGACACCTCCTTAGGCGGCACGAGATGCGAGTTGGCAGCCTGACACGTGAACACCGCGGCGTAGTCGGCGCGCCGGATCGCCGGCCACAGCAGCCGGTTCTCGATGACGTCGCCGGTGTTATGCTCGTACTCCTCGTCCACCAGCACGCCGTTGACTAGCCAGCGGACGGACGGCTCCGGCCGGCCTAAGGGTGGAAAGGGACAGGTCAAGTATTTCCAGTCCGCAAGAAACGGGCTAATCAAGAGCATGTATGAAGAACTTGATCAACATGACTATAAAAATAATATAAATATCTCTAAAACTTTAAGTAATAAAATTGATTATAATATTATCATTACCTACTAGAGTCAGCGCAATATGATTTACTTCTCAAGAAATATACGGTGTTATTACAAAACAATTAGACGGATGTCGAACGCGCGATTTAAACGTTTTTAGCCATCATATGCTATTTAGACTTTGTTTAAAAACTGACACACGACAATGCTTAGCCTGTTTAACTTAAGTTTTGTCATTACAAAACAGCTGGAATACAATTGAACGCTTGTTTAAAAAATATCTATTACAAAAACGTATTTAGGCGTCAGCTAGAGTGAGACGCTGTATAGACATGGTTTAAATATAGTCAAATAAAAAGGGTAGTATTAAGATGGTTTTAAGCCTGATTAACGTCATAATGTTAAAGATTTTAACATAACATTAACATAAAATACACTTTATTTTCAGTAACTGATCTAGAGATTGAGCCAGCAGTTTATTTTTTAATAATTCCATTCAATACCAGTCTCAAAACACGTCCATAATAAACGCTGTAAAATATAATTTAACACTTCCACCCCATTTGAGCAGCGCAAACAGATTTGCTGCAAATAAATACAGACGTTGTCCTTTTGTCCGGTCGGCCCTTTGTCCGGCTGTGTCGGTCCGTTTGTCCGGCGCTGTATGCGCTTTTGTTCTCACTGTCTCCGCCGTCCTTACGTACACTTCCGAATTGAATTACTATTACATACGTACCTTCACCCGTTTAAGTATACGTTTCTTCGCAAAAAAATCCTCCTTTTATGTTTATGTCCTGTGCTAATGCGGGGCTTCACTAGAATACATTGCATCTCCTTCCGTGCATGTCGTAAGAGTCGATTAAAGAACTCGGGCATTATCTCAGGCGATAAGCTAGAAACTTGTCTCTGATCATTTACATCTGTCCCTGCTATGCTAAACGTGACTGTGGGACCTCCTATATGATCCTGCAGTCCTAGCAGGGAATACAGCAGTGTGTATACGTAAGTATGTATTTGTTCAGAAACTGTCATGTGCCTTATTTGTCATTTTCTACATAATTTTCCAGACTCATCGCGCTATTCAAAGTTTTGCCGTGAATGATCTTTATTCTATTAACTAGTGGACGCCCGCGACTCTGTCCGCGTGGACTACAGAAAAAAAACATATAGCCTATATGTTAAGTGGGACCTGTCAAAATATATTACTGAAAACTGCATCGAAATCGGTTCAGCCTCTGAGATAAGCGTTCACAAACGCACAGACAAACCGACAAACAGACAAAAGTTCCTAAAATCATTCTTTTGGGTACTATTGCGTTGATAAAGGTCTCCTATTATATTTTTTCTCATATATCTTCCAGATATATGAGAAAAAAGGTACAAACAGCGATATATAGATATAGATTTGTATCCTTATTTACACGAACAAGGATCAACGATTATCGTGAAGGTAGATGAATCGAAACAGATATCAGGACCACAGCAAAAGAAGTTCCGTGCTCTCTGCCTACCCCGCCGGGAAATAGGCGTCAAAAATTACATAAAAATGTATGTTTGCAGGGACATGCGTTATACTGATTATACATATACCTAATAATAATAATAATAATTTATTTCACAAGAAATGTGGTACATAGCAAAGATCTACTAAGGCGTCGACTTATATTGATGAATCTGAAACGGAATATGGAACAAGACCTATTTATTCACTATGGGTGCGCCCACCACCGGGCCCTACACCCTCCACTGACCCTCGGATCTGATAACTCATAACTGAGAGGCACTTGTACTAACTACAATCGCCACGAGAAACGCCAAGAGACTTATTTATGACAAAATTTGGTAAAATCCGCAAACTTGAACAGAAAATGACGAATTTCAAGTAGAAAGATGACTTGGTCGTGATGCTGGGTGTACAGCAATGAAATTCGTTTACTTCCATCAATGGCGTTAATTTGGATTTTCCCGGCGCATGCAGGTTCCCGCCGGGTGCCGATTCTTATTGCATTAGAGAAGACGATATCGAATTGAAATGCAGTGTATGTTCAGGCAAATGGACGGTGTGTTTACGTGATTTTATTTACGAAAGCTGTTCGGTTTTAATAACAACTAACTTAAGGGTTTAAATAACTAATATATTATTATAATACCAGTAAAGGTTCTAAACTCTAAATTACAGGCAATAGCTTATAATATTCACCAACTTTAACTTAATTAAATGCTTCCATTTTATTTCATACCAATGGCCCGCCCTCGCTTCGTTTCGGGACATATCCTCTAAAATTTGAAATTCTTTATAATATTAGTATAGATATTAATATAGATAATATAGAAGACAACATAACCTTCTTGAATAACTATTCTTTACTATAACTATGGCATATATGCAGCAAATACTCAATACCTACTAGAATTAAGTAAATCGAAATTTATATGACAGCTTTTTATATTTATGTAAAAATAACAAGATGACAGTTTGCTAATTTCTTTAATAAGATTAATATAATTATACACTTTTACATCAGTGGGGCTTAGCATTTTCCCTCTGCGTTAATTACGCCCTCTATTATAAGTATTTGAGGTATTTTGAAAATATAGATTCATTCTATTAGAAAATACATAAATAATGTGATAAAATCTATTCTCTCTAGACTTAGATTATTAATTAATATTAATAAACATCCAAATATTATAAAATAGAAACACCTTCATATTATTTCCAAAAACTTCTACGAGTACGTGGCGTGGTTGATTCCTATATCAATATACAGGCGTAACGAAAGTGAGATACAATGGAAATAGCCCACTTTAATCTGTCTAGGAAATGTTAGATTCCGAAATAAATGTCGAGACTGTACCTACATACCAACTATTTCTAAATTAACATGAATAATATATAATACAGATCTGTCTAAAACAAATATATACAGAATACAGATAACATAGATCTTCGGTACTTATAGTAATTATAATAGTAATAAAAGTTAATTTTAAGGTAAGGTTTAGTTTGAGTTGCCGTTAATAAACAATATTTAGTCTTAGGAATTATCATGCTTATAACATCAATCGTGATTACAAATTTAGTTACATAAATTTAACTTTACACAATTTGCCCGATATCTTGATCTCATTTGTTTGACTACTGATTATCAGATTCTTGATCTTGTCTTTATTTTCAGAATGTATTTAGACTCCCACGGCTGCTACTCAAATTTTCAATGCATAACTTTTAAAAAAAAATAAAACCGACTTCAAATGCGTGAACACAAAAAAAACTAAAAATTAGTCTATTACCTAATACTATAATTTTCCTAAACTATGTCAAAGTAATTAAAGTTAAACCAGCTAAATATCTTACAATAGTTATACTTATATACCTATTGTTTTTTGGAGTCGGTGCCAGTAATGAATGAATATTAAACCTAATGAAATAAGAAAAATATTGTAAGATATTTAGCTGGTTTAACTTTAATTACCTTGACATAGTTTAGGAAAATTATAGTATTAGGTAATAGATATTAGGAATTATTTTTTAATTTTTAGTTTTTTTTTGTGTTCACGCATTTGAAGTCGGTTTTATTTTTTTAAAAAGTTAATTATTTTATTAATAAATTTAAATGGGACCACCCTTGAGGTATTACCTGTACGCCGAAAAAAGATTTGTTCAAATCGGTTCATAATTGGCGGAGTTATCGCGTAACAAACATAGAAAAACATACGGGTCGAATGGAGAACCTCCTTTTTTTGAAGTCGGTTGAAAATATTAAAAAACGATCCGTGATAAAAAAACTTTAAGATCCATAAAACTTTATAAACAATTTTACCTCTCCAGGAAACATAAAAATAATACAACGGAAAAATTAAAAGCGAAACTCTGTCAAGGCAAAAGAAAAACGAAGAACAGCGCCACTTTCAAAACAATAAGTGCAAAAAGGCAATGAGTCGCTAACAAATAAAAATTGTAAGGGAAGGCAAACTCTAAAACGGGTGGTGCTGCAAACAGCTCCTCACTTTAAGACGTTCAAAATTTAAAATCTCACTGTTTAAATATCCCGCCTCCGTCTTCAGAGCAACAGGCTTGGACTCGGTGAGCCTGGAAAAACTTAAAAGTCGGAAAACAAAGCCCAGCGTAAGCCCCCATCATTAGAAAGGCATCTGGGCCGCTAGAATTGAATATTTTTTTCGGCACAAACTCGGAGGGAATACGCTTCAATCAATTTCTCGATTATGTAAATGCCTGGCCCCTGTCATTCTGATCGCGTTCGGGGGACTGTAATCTGATAAAATGCATTTTGATTGGAATCGTGCGACTTAACTTCGTGATGTTTTAAGATTTGAGTTTAAAGCGTCAGCGCTGATCATGATAATGGATATCTTTTATGGCGGTTCGCTATGAAATCTTAAAACACAGTCCTTCCTTCAATTAATTTAGCGTCCACGTAGCGTTTACAATCATAATGCCGTGAAGGAACTTTTCATTTCATATATCGATACCGTAAAGTACATTTAATATCGCGATATTTTTCACTGGACTAACTGGTAATTTAATAACCAATTTACTTTATTAAATATTTCGACGTAAGTTGTAACATTTAAAGGAAGATGTTTTTATACATACCAAATTAACCTGTCGGCGTATTATGGAAACATCGAACCTAAGTACGTCATTATTTAGGTACTAGCGGGCCTCAGATACATTCATGTAATTGCTAAGATAGTAGAAATTAAAACGCCAGTCAAAGTACTCGTATGTATCTTTTTGGCGTCTATAATTTATTTATTTTATATTTATTTATTTATGCCACTTAATTTATTGGCCTTCGAAAATTCAATAAAAATGCAGTCAACTAATTTATTAAACCTTATTCATTATCCGGTGAACTTGTTAACGGTTCACTGCCAACGATTACTGCGTCAGCCGTAACGTTCATTAAAACTACCAATAATTTCATTATTTACTTTTGGATTTTTGAAATAATGCACAATATACTATGAGAATAATGAAAAAAAGTGTTTGGCAGGAATTTAGATTCCAGGTGGCAGAAGCAAGTTTTCATAACTAAATTTCTTTTTCAGATATGTATGTATAGGTATATTATCACTGCATCATCACTAACAGGGAAAAAATCAAACAATTTTGCTAATTAGGTAGTATAATTTGAAATGGTACAAGTACTTAACATTTTCTTCATATATTTTAGAGAATTCAAATTAAGTAATAACTAACATTTCATTATTCAATTTAAAATAATAATAATGATAAATATGTAACCAACAAAATGTACATGTTATTTGGGTCTATCTATCTATCTATACAGCCTCTTACCCACTGCTGAGTAAAGGCCTCCTCTTCCCTATGCCACTGTCCTCTGTCCTGGGCCAACCTCATCCACTGCTGTCCAGCAACCCTTCGGATATCATCTGACCATCGGGCGGGTGGTCTGCCCCTCGGTCTTAAAGCGTCCCTTGGCCACCATTCCGTCACCGCCTTGGTCCATCGACCATCATCCCTCCTGGCCAAATTTGGGTACCTACGACCTACCTTCAAAAATATAAGTATTGAATATGTATTTCGTTAATGTAAAATCATACTTACCCAATATTAAAGTAACAAATCAAATCCGTTATCATGTCACCCTCAACACGACATTGTAAAAGCCTCGGTACGAGTATGAGGAATGTATTTTTCCACGGAAAATATTTCTTTGTCGAATAAACATATTTGCGATACTTATTAAAGCATCGGTATTCGGCCTTAAAAGCGTTTCTGTGTTGCGCCCAACGTTAGCGAGGTACGGTCATTAAGAAAGGACTAAAAGGAGCTGCGATTGCTTATTGCCTCTTTGCAAGAACAACGTGATACTTACTCATATTATAAATGCGATAGTTCTGCCTGTCTGGCCTGCACGCCAAAACTACTTAAACGATTGAAATGAATTATGCTAGTTTTTATCCCGGGAAAATATTTTCATGCCGGATAATTTCAAATTTCAAATAAGCATCCGATAAGGAAAGATTTTCCGAAATCGCACGGAAATTGGAAAAATTAACCCTTACGCGGATGAAGTCATGAGTCAGTGTTGGTTCACTGCCTAATATTTGTGTCCCAATATACAGGGTGATTTTTGGTCGTCAACGTTCCCGAAAACTACGGAATCTCTTAATCATCACGATCATTTTTCTCCATGGAAGCATACCTGGGAAGTGTCTGGTTTCGAAAATATTAGGGTCCAAAGTTGAGTAAATAGACTGCGTTTTTCTGCATAAATGCACATTGACGCTTGTAGCAAGACTTTTTCACGAGAAATAATTAATATCTGTCTATGAATAACCTAGCATAAACACTGGACAAGTGGACACTATAAATTTCGCCCGATCGAGTAATTAATGAAAAAAAAAAAAAATGACATCATTTCCCAGCATTTTTTTGGCATAAACTTACTTTATTTGATTGTAAATAGTGTAACAAAAGGAGTATGTTAAGCGAGAAGCTATGTAAATAGCCCACTAAAAGGAACCTATCTATAAAATTTCAGACTCGAAATCACATGTTTAATTTTGCAGCTTGTATGGAGAATTTCTAATCAACTTAAGAATGTTCATTCAATTTTGAAAAATAAACATGTGATTTCGAGTCTCAAATTTTGGAAATAGGTTCTCTATAATGGTCTATTTACATAGCTTTTCGCTTGACATACCCTTTCTGTTACACCCTATAGAGTACGTACCCTTCGTTAAGGGTGGCAACGAAAAAACATCCTGTATAGTTTTGTTTATGTGTGAATACAATTTAAACCTTTCAAAAACTTTTTTGACGTGGTAACACCACTAAAAGTAAAGATAAACTTGATCATGATATATATTTATATATCAGAGTCTTGCTTGTCAGGTATGTACCACCACGTACAATGACGTTCTAGGAACAGACGTTGGTAACTTGGTAACCTCCAATTTATTCTTCCTCCATAGATACGGCTTCCTTCTAACATTCGCATCGGTTGCCATTATAAGAGAGTTCCTATTTTCCTATCGATGAATTCAATTTGCTATTGTGATTTCTTTTCGCAGTTTTCTTTTGAAATCCATTTCTAATGGAAGCAGAAACTATAAAGGTTTTTATCACTTTAAGGCCGATTTTTAATTGGTCAGCGAGCCTATCTATTCTTGAAAAGTCTCGACTTGGAACGAAGCCAAAACGGAAACGTTGTAGACGCTCAGAACAAAGCAATAATTACTTTATGGTGACGTAATTAGACACATTTCAGCACGAGACAGATTACCAGTGGTCGGAGTAGGTATATTGAATTAAGGTCATTGACATCAAACGTATATGTTAATATGGATACGCCTCCGAGTTTCCGGATTATTATGATAAAAATAAAATAAAAATACCGAAACTTCGAAATTATTACATGAAACTAGTTAAAAATGTATCAATATATCGTGATTATATGTATGTATTAAAAACGCGAAAGTTTGTGAGGATGTATGTACCTATACAAGAATGTTTGTTGCTCTTTCATGCAAAAACTAGTAAATGTATTTTGATGAAACTTTACAAAATATAGGTTACATATCTGAATAACACATAGGCTATAATTTATTATGGGAAAATATTTTTATCCCGGATAATTTCGACATTTTGTTTTTTTTCTGTTCAGTTCGTTAGTAGCAATATATGAATAACAGGGGCAAAGCAGCGTTCGCTGGTTATGAATATAATATAATAGGACACGAAATACTCCAGAATTTATTCCCCTTACAGTAACATTTAAGAATAAAATTATTAATAAAGAAAATGGAAAAAATTCTTCACCCGAGTGGGAATCGAACCCACGACCACTGCAAACCGTGCCAGCCGCTATAACCACTAAGCCACCGGGTCAATTAAATTTAAGAATGTCAACAAAACACCCAGCAGCGGACGTAACATGCAATTATTTTAGATTTATTTAAGTAAATGCCCGTTCTTCTACAAAACGACCAATTTCATTTATGTTTACTGGGTGCAAAACATTAATATGCAAAGACCTAATGTGGAAATGTTTCATAGACTAATTTCACCTTGAGTAAAAAGATGATGGTTATAGATGAATATATAGTACATCGGTAAAAAAACACTCTCATATACAGGGTGGAAGTGACAGCCAGGCAAATATTGATATGACGACTTCAGACCATGATTCTGAGGCGAAAACCACTGAAAATTTCCGCAAAAAAATTCAAATATTTTTCGACATTTTTTCATTTTTTTCAGGAAAAAATGTGCAGTTCATTTAAGTAGGCTTAGATAATGACTTAAAAACAAAATTTTATCCTATGAATGATTTTCAAAAAAAAAGTTGGTCCCAAAAAAGTTCAAAATCAGTGTCAACCCCAATGGAGTCACAAGTGGTCTAAAAAACAGTAAAGTATCATACCCAGTAATGTAACCAATAAGCCCATTTTAACTAGTCACAAGATCGCCCGATACAATTGGCGCAAGAGGCAAACATTGCGGATATGTAATCAAATTAAAAATGCATTTCCTAGTGATGACTCTGTCGTATAACTCAAAACAATAGTAATTGTTCAGTATATCAGTATTTGCCAGGCTGTCATATACACCCTGTATAAAAATCGTAAATTTCAAAGATCAGCTAAGAAATTAGTTGAGGTGTTGATGTAGTAGAACAGAAGGACAGCTTCCTATGCTCAGTATTGCGGTCATGAGTGATTTGTCAGTCATTCACTCCGTAATATTTAAAATCTATTTTGTTGACTCGTTATCTAAGATTAGATAAGAACGCAAATATTTTGAAGCATAACCGGCCACGCAGACGCTGCTCCACCGCAGCGTTACTGCGGCGCCGTCGTAACGTTCCGTCGTCGCAGCAGACTCTATGATTATTAGGATATAAAACGACGCACCGGCAACACTGCATCGACGCAACGCTGACGCAACGTGCCTTGTGGTCTGACTCTCACATAGCATTTCGCTTTACATACCCCTTCTGTAACTCACCCTGTATATTAATTGCATAACTTAGCTATAATGCAAGCCACAGCCTACACTTCAATGATGGTCCCTTACCTCCCAGAACTCGGCAGGTGAGCAGCACGTCGTCCGTCTCCTCGTGGGGCCCCAGCGTCGTCGTGTTGATGACGCGGCCCCACCGGTCCACCACCACCGGCTTCTCAGGAGGTACTGAAACAAACATAACGTTTAGGACCCAGTTTATGCTTTAAAGCAGGATAGGCGAACCTATATAACGTGCTAATTTAAAAAAAAATTATGTGACGTCAGCCAGGTTGTTTTGCCATTCCTCCTCTATACCATTCTGACGAGCGATTGGCTAGTGTGCTAAAGAGTTTTAAATTTATTCTTCAGAAGAGACAGCTGCCTAAATTCTTTCAGCATAAAACTTTCAAACCATTTACGAAAATTTTCAATATAGACATGAACGCTGATTAACTTTATCGAATAAAAATGTACGCAAATGAAACAAGCGTTAATTAAGTATGGCGCAATTAAACCAATGGAATAAACTGGGCAAAGCCGAAACGGGAAGCAATTAATCAGGCTCGTACCACACAGGTGATTGCTAACAGCTCCGTTCGATTAGCATTCAGACTATTCAGGTACACCCCTGCGTTACGGACCCACCCCTGCGTCGCTGATGCCGCCGGGTTAACCTGCATATACACTAAAGCGGTGATTGAGAGAAGTCGCACTTGAGAGGAAAAGGAAGACATCATAAGTGCGACTATCTGTAGGTAAATTTCGGGGATGACAGGTACGAAACAGGCAAAATATGTAGGGCAAACGCAACACAACATGGCGGTGTTGTTCAGTCCTTGGGCTGTTGCGGGAAAAGTTCGATATTACATCATAGATATCAGAAACAAACGGGTATACATAGCCTGTCAGACAAAGTTGCTAGGTCTTCGATGGAATACCCCTGAATGAATAGTCGACTCTTACGACATGCACGAAAGGAGATTAAGCTGATGTACTTCAGCGAAACCCCACATCAGCAAGATTAAACTGTTAAACAATGAATAAACGCAAAGTAGGTCTTCCAAAACTTTAAACATGGCCAGCGTATTTATTATACGATCAGGCTTCAACCTTCGACATCACCACCAAATGACTCCAGTCAGCTTCGCAGTCAGTAAGCACCTTTACCAAGATACACTCCACCACATATTGCTAATTCATTCCCAATCCAACCAAAACGGCTGCGTTGATCTCACCGGCCGCAGTGGCCTAGTTTTGCACATACACTATCAATGCTCGATTGGGCTCGTCCAATCTAACTCAAACAGGGACATGGGCTAGCAAAAACTACACCCAGCACATGAATGAACTATGTTGTCGGACTACTCGTATGTTGTCAGTACGGGAGGCGCTGCTTACCGCCTTCCGGAAACCCTTAATCGCCTCGTACTATACCCACGGGCAGGCAGGGGTGGTACAAACCCGCCGGGGGTGGTACTAAAGAATTTTGGGATTACAGCCATGCAATATGTATGTATTTTAAAAATAATTAAAATAGCGGTAAGTACGCCTTTATACACTGTCATTACCGGTGAACTATTTTTCTGAAACTGTTGGTATGAAACATTTGTGTTAACAAGAAATAAAAATAAGGAATACCATCAAAATTTGACATTTGACGGCCGATTGGTCTAGTAGGTAGTGACCCTGCCTACGACGCCATAGGTCCTGGGTTCGAATCCCGGTAGGTGCAAACATTGATATGATGAATATTGATGTTTGTTTCCGAGTCATGGATGTTTCTATACTTATCTATGTATTTATATACCGTTACTTAGTACCCGCGACACAAGACCTTAGGGATCTTAGTGTGGGACTAGGTTAATGTGTTGTGTAGTGTGTGAATATTATTATTATATAGGTATTATTATTAAAATATTAACAAATTAACAGATAACATAAACAAGATCAGCAAAGACTTAAAAGCCGCAGGTTAATCCTTATTATTCCCGTTTAGGGGTCGGCGCAATATTTATTTTTCGCCAGGTCAATATCCCTGCCTAATAAGTACAAAGGCAAGCTTTCGTAACAGATTGTTTTAAGCCAAGTTTTCTTATCCGATTAACATCAGGTACATTCAACGAGAAACGACAACTTAAAAGCTATAGAATTAGCATCAAAATTCCAAAGGCCGGAGATGTTTCTAATAGAAAGACAACAACGTGATAATCAGATACCGCGGCCCGATCGGTTCACAAAGTGATTTAAAGTTTAAAACTCGATTGTGTCGAGATGATCGCCCGGTATCGAGATAGTCTGCGTGGAGGCAATACGAAGTAAACTTAGAGGATGTCACAAGGTGTATAGATGCGGAGTTTCACTAGAATACATCAGCTGCATTCCCATCCGTGAATATTGTAAGAGTTGACAAAGGAACTCAGTGGAATTCTCTCAGGCGTAAGCTAGCAATATGTAAACGTGACTATAGGATTTCCATCGTGATAATGAAAATTGTGGAACACAGCCGTGTGTCTTTATAATATAGGCAACAGTGTCGACGTTGTTTGGTTGACGGACGGCATACACTATGATTTAAAGTTTTTTTTGTTAGTAATTAGTAGTTAGTAATTGTAAGTAATTCATACTACGTTTTATAAATTAAAATACAATGTTAATAATCGCATTCACATCTCCTCTCAAAGTTTCCTCCGTGGAAGGTAATCTCTCGCAAGTGGCCGACAAACAAGAGGGAAGTCGCCGTGAAATCGAGCGATCGTATCGGGATACTGTTTAGATACGTTGGAATCCAATTTCGGGTGCCATCGCCAAGTACGCCGCGTACCAATGTGGCCGTCGGTTATGTAATTACTTTGCGGAATTGCACTCCAATTTTAGTGTTAGTTTTTAGTTTCCGAATGGCCTCGCTTGGAACGTAAGCCAACCGCCGTATATGTGAAACCATTTGTTTGTGAAAATGCGAACAAAAAGTTCCGGTTTTAGAATCTAAATGGGATTGGAGTTGCCAAGTTTTAGTAAAAGTTATGAACTTTGTATTCATAGTTTCTAGCGTTTTCGAAATTAAATATTCACGAATACATTTAGGCTGGATATTTCTTTAATACTGTTAAGGTTTAATAACGAAAAATATAATGGGCATAACCTTCTTCAGTACATTAATTTCTTTGAAGCTTTCGTATAGATAGGCCTTTAGAAATTGTATTCATCTTTTTAAGCATACAAATACATTGAGCTGCTCCAAGTATTATAAACATATTCAGGGATTTTAACAACGATTTTCCTAACTAAGTATACCTGCCAGTATACCTACCTATAAAAACCTTTATCGAAAACGACCAACCACCTAAATAAGAACCTAGAAAAATATGTTTTTATAGGTATAAGTAAATTTGTGTCATCGATTTAGGTTAACCAACAAACCTTAGACAAGGGTCCTAGACAAGGGTCCTAAAAAAATTATAATGGGCGACATTTATACACGCAAGAGAACAACACCAACTTCACCTTATTTTGTGCAAATAAAGTGTTTTGAATTTAAATTTGAATTTGAACACAAAAAAATGTTTACCCATTTTTATCCGACTGCGCGACGCAAAGGAGTGGTATTGTGCTTAACAGCCATGTATGTATGTAAGCGGTAATAGCCCAGTGGTTAAGACGTGCACCTTCCAAGCGGAAGGCGTAAGTTCGATCCGAGTCACGGGCCTGTACCAATGAATTTATTTAATGTACAGATTTTAATGTTGCAAAATTGTCAATTAGCTCGTGCCTCGGAAAGCACGTAAAACCGTTGGTCCTGCGCCTGATCTCTCTCCGGTCGTGTCGGCTTTCAGTCCCATCGGACTATGGGAGTAAAAGTTGCGTAACAACCATTCTCACATATAAGTTTTTAGACAGCAGCAAGACGAAAACTTCTTGCTGCCGAGCATGTTGAGCATGTTTCTTGAAGCATACCTATTAGTAGCTAGGTATTCATAACAAAAAAGTATAAAATAAAAAACATAATTTAAAAAATCCAAAAACCCGACTACTTAAAAAAGAACTAAATAATGTACATAATAAAAAAACTGAAAAGAAAAAAGAAGCACATAGATGTCCGGTGGTCTAGAATTCTATAATAACTATTGAAGAACATAAAATATTATAATTCCATACTTTACAACTCAGCGGTATGTGCACGTCTACGCTTACGCAAATGACTAGTTAGATGTAAAAACCTCGCACTTAAGCGGTATCAATTTGCAAAATTCTATCCAATTCCCTTTACTCGGTCTCGAATCAAAGTTTCATATAAATATTGTAATGTTAACTAGATATTATGTAGTACATGTATACAACCTTCTATTTTTGAGACAAAATCGAGATTCTTATTTTATAACAATATTGATTAAAGCATATTTATATTACTATGCCCAACATACATTTCAATAAAATATTCCGCATATAAATAGCTTCACAAGTTTCACAAAGCTTTTCCCCTAGTGTAATATTCTAATGTGCGGGCGACCGAAGCCGCGGGCTCATAGCTAGACATCACTAAGTGATTAGTTCTACACAAGCTTCTAAGCTTATGTAATAAGCTGTACCTACAGTTTACTATTGTATACAACTTTTGTATTGTTTTTAATCCCGTAACTTATTATGGTCATAATATAACTTAAAAAAGAGATACGAGTACTTTTAAATAAGGATATCATTCCTTTTTTTTTTTGTAAAGATATCATTGGGTTTTATTGGATAAAGACAACTTTGAAGGGGAATCACCAGAAGAGTGCAGCTTGACTGGGCTACATACTTACTAGAATTACATCAGCTGCATTTCCTTCCGTGCATTAATTGCGTAAGAGTTGACTAAGGAACTTGGGCAATCGAGCAGGAGCTAAGCAAGCAACTTCGCACTGATCTTAAATATCTGTACCCGCTTTGCTAAAGGCGGCTGTGGCTCCCTTACAATCTTGAGGTTGCAGCTACCCCTTTTCGGAAACACAGCCATGTATATGTCGCAGGCAATTTGTATGATTCGTCTTTATACAAAACGACTAGGCATTTTGAATAGTATGGTTTTTGGAGCGAGACAATTTGGCTTCTAGCAATTGGTCTGCTTAATTAATTAGGTTAGGTTAGACCTGTTAAAATAACAACGCACGAGTCGAGTGAGCGTAGCGAGCATGTCCCTGCAGCGACCGGCGAAGTGCTAAAAGGAATTTTTTCTCTCATACTATTCAAAATGCCTGGCGAGCGTTTATAAACGGACGACGCCGTTTGTATAAAGACGAATCATACAAATTGCCTGCGACATATATATGTAATTTTTTACCTTTTAATTTTTTACTCACTTTTTACCCGGCGTCAGCCTAATGGCCGTACCTAAGTCCTACATGGTAAATTAACCCCTAATTATGGAGCATCTTTATTTATCTGGATTTCCACTTTCAGTGGCATTATTAATACCATTATAATACTTGGCCTTGGCAATATAGAAATTACCCGTGTCTCGTATTACACGGAGTTTTGCACGAGTAACTCCCGGACTATAAATAACCTGTCACCTTTACGAGTAGGTGCGAAAACGAACGCAATTAGCATTTACTTGACATTTCTTTTTAATGCCGTTATTGTTTACTACGAATAAGTTTTGATGTAGCAATCCGCTTTTTAAAGTCAATGGCAGACGATCGTATTTAAGAAACTTAAGGTGATAAATATTAGATACTTAGTGATTTGACGACCGATTGGTGTAGTAGGTAGTGGCCCTGCTTGCGACGCCATAGGTCATGGGTTCAAACAAACAAGTAACAAAAAAAATCCCGGTAGGTACAAACATGATGAATATCGATGTATATTTCCGAGTCATGGATGTTTCTATATTTATCTATGTATTTGTATACCGTTGCTTAGTACCTACGACACAAGGGATCTTAGTGTGGGACTAGGTCAATGTGTTGTGAAGAGTGTGAATATTTATTTTTTATTTTATTTATTATTTATTTATATATAACTAGCGGCCGCCCTCAATTTTGTCCATGAGAGAGCAATACACCCGTGCAAAGCCGGGGCGGGTCCATCGCTATACATATAGACCTTCCTCTTGAATTACTCCATTTATAAAAAAAATATATATAAATTTTTCTTCTATGCTGCTCTGGGAGTGAAAAAAAAGTATAATACTACAGTTGCTTCTCTTCCCGGGCATACTGTACAAGTCAGTAGAGGGACAAGAGGGTATTGGTGTTTTGTAGGCGATGGGCTGACCTGTCACTACTAACCGAACTTGTACATCTCAACTATACCCTCAAACTTGGTCAGAAGTGGCACCATGTGGTTCTATTGGGCCTTGGTACTCTGCCTACCCCGTAAGGGACAAGGGCGTGATTATATGTATGTATGTATTTTCAAAAATCGCAAAAAATGTTTTACAATATGCAGTTATTGACTTGACTCAATTGAAATAGAGCACTAAGCCCACCGGTGGGTTGTATGTACTTAACAGATTTTGCACATTTTGAAATTGAGTTTAAATATTTATTAACCAGACTATGGTAAATATGCAAAATGTTGCTGTATGCAACTTGTGTAGTTTATGGTTAATTTTAACTAATAGTTCTAACAAATTTGTAGAAAATACAAATTCAGTTAGATTGACTGTTCCATTGTAAATAATTATGGTATCAAAGCTTTTGTAATTAAAAAATACCTATGAAGTTTTGTAAGGAAAATTTTATTCAAAAACCGATTTTTATTAAATTTTGCAGCTATTGTGAGTGACCACATACTCGTTCAATGTTGTATTGTGTATGACGTCTAGCCAATCTATATATTAATGAATTTTTGTTACCATTCCTCTCACTAAAACTCGCGATCGGTTCGACCGAATTTTTTAGAGGTGTAAAAGTAACAAATAAAAGCGTACCCGTATGTATTCGTTACTTTGACCATGAGTACTCGTTACTATCGTATCGTTACCGAACTCGTTACTTCTGATACCGCATATGGTATAGTAACTATAGTACGAGTATGTAGTATGGTAACGAGTCGAATCGACGTGAACTGTCGACGTAATATACCAAATTTGCAATGGATTTACTATTTAGAAAATTTTAACCACAAACTTAAATTATATTACTAAGAATAGTACAAAACAGTAAAAAAAATGATGATTTAATAAAAAATATATAAGAACGTTAAATAAACCTAATCGCCGTTCTTTGAAATTATCGATTTAAATGAACCGCATCACGCGCATGGGGTAGAACATACGACCAAAAACAAACGTATCAATACACCACTTGCGATCCGAAAAAGTGTATTATACGAAAAATACATATGATACGAAACATGCGAGTAACGAGACGAATTCCTGGGTAACGTTTAGTTACTCGGTACTTGATATAGTACCCGTTACTCAATAACGAGTACATACGGTTTGTTACAGCTTTAGAATTTTTATATAAAAAATTATGTATCGTTAAGACTTACACATAGAATCTATTTATTTTTTGGGTTCCAGCAAGTAAAACTATTGATTTGCCACTTGTTAGAAATAAAAGCATTAAAATAACGCAATATTAAACAGTTTAGAATTAAACACAGCAGCAGAATTATATTTAAACTCTCTAAAGCTAACGGTAACCACATCAAAGTTTAGCTTTCTCGGAATCCAATTTGAAGCATTTAATTTAAAATAGACTTTCTTTTGTGAGATGTTGAGTTAAGGGATTCTAGTTCAAGAAGAGCTAATTGTTAAGTAAAGTATTGATTGGTATATAGGTCATCATCATCATCATCAGCCTATTGCAGTCCACTGCTGGACGTAGGCCTCCCCCAGGGCACGTCACAAGACTGCCATGGGGGGTATTTGCCCATAGTCACCACGCTGGACAGGCGGGTTGGTGACCGCAGTTTGTATTTTGGGAGGCGCTGCTGCCCACCTCCCGGAAACCCTTAATCGCCTCGTACAATACCCACGGGCAGCCATGGGGTGGTACGAATTCTACTCTGCCGGCACCACGCGGCTAGGTATAGGTAAATGTCGTGAAAGTTTTGTGGCGATAAAAGCCCAAAGGTTAGAAAACGTGCGAAATTCAGACAGAAGGCGAAGGTTTTATTCCAGTCACCGTCCTGTAACTGAGTTTATTCCATGTACAGATTGTCATCATCATCATCAGCCTATTGTAGTCCACTGCTGGACGTAGGTCTCCCCCAGGGCACACCACAAGACTGCCATGGGGGGTATTTGCCATAGTCACCACGCTGAGCAGGCGGGTTGGTGATCGCAGTTTGTATTTTGGACTATGTTGTCAGTACGGGAGGCGCTGCTGCCCACCTCCCGAAAACCCTTAATCGCCTCGTACGATACCCACGGGCAGACATGGGGTGGTACGAATTCTACTCAGCCGGCACCACGCGGTCAATGAACTAAAATTATCACTTAGACATACCCGAGGAGGGTTAGCGTCATGCAGGAAGCCGGCCGTATCACAATCCTTGGCAAATTGAGTTTCAAAAGAAACCATATCTCGACCTCGTAAATTTAATGGTTAAGGGGCAAAATGTTGTGAAAATTTTGTGATTTGGTATTACGTTAAACCTTGGCCATGCAAAATGGGAGTGACCTTGTTGTTTTCTTATTTTTGAACTAGTGGACGCCCGCGACTCCTTCCGCGTGGACTACAGAATAAACTAAATGTTGAAATTATCCGCGATAAAAACATTTTCCCGGGATAAAAAGTAGCCTATATGTTAAGTGGGACCTGTCACAATATATTCCTGAAAACTGCATCGAAATCGGTTCAGTCGTTTCTGAGATTAGCGTGCACAAACGCACAGACAAACAGACAAACCGACAAACAGACAAAAATTTCAAAAATCATCGTTTTGGGTTCTATTGCGTTGATAAAGGTCTCCTATAATATTTTTTCTCATATGTCTTCCATGTACAGACAGCGATCCGTTACATTTTTGTTATATGTATAGAAGATACATACGGTTGAGACATTCAAAAATAAGTTAAAGGATCACTTTCATGCACTGGCTAACTGATCGGTCTCAATTATCTGCTGAATTGTTGTCCTATTGTATTATGTATTTTTTTCCTATTATGTCTATATGTTATTATTTTATTTTATGTCTAACATTACTTTCATTATTTGATTGTTTGTGTGTATCTATTTATGTATGAATATTTTATTTTTGTTTATTATAGTTACTTAGTTTATTTCTGTACACATCATTACCTCTATAACTTTTGGGTCTCACTTTGCTTTCTGGTATGCTGGAAGAAATCTCTTGCAGAGATAAGCACGCCTTTGTATGCATTCCTTTTGTAAATTTCTTTCTATTGATTGTTATGTTTTGTGTACAATAAAGAATAAAAAATAAAAAAAAGATAAATTAATCTACCTATGCCATGTTTACGTTTTAAGAAGATCGAATTCTTAATTTTATAACAAGAATAACATGTGAAATATAACATATAGGTACTACGGAGAAAAAAAAAACTACCTTTCGACATTGAGCGTGACTTGCATGTTTTTGTTGACAAAATTACTATTAACGTACCTTTACGTAGATAAAATAATGGCTATAATTATGTCACCTGTACATAATACGTTCAATTAAATGTAATGAATATGGAGTGCCTCAAGGACCTAGTTTGATGGAGCTCCAAACTTTTCCGATCGATCAGTCACACAGCAGCTCATCTAATATTAGTGTTTAGTACAAAACTTTTCCATAGATAAATTAGCCCGTTCATTAACACACAGTCATAGAATCTACAATTATGTTCGTACACCACTGTAATATTTTTTTAAAATATTTAATAGGCTTACGCTTGACCACAACGCGCCTGATAGTAAGCACTGCTGCAGTCGATGGAGCGCGCTTGCCTAAAAGAAACCGGTTCACTCTCGACTTGAACACCGCAAGATCATGGGGAACAGAGATTCAGGCAGGGAGTTCCACAGCTTATATATAAAAATCATTACGTTGTTTTGACTACAAGGTTTGACAAAACCTGTCACTACAAGGACTAAGATGTAGGTATGCATACAGGGTGTGAGTGACAGCCAGGCAAATACTTAAATTCTGAACAAGTACCATTGTGTTAAGTTATACGACAGTGTTATTACTCGCAAGAAATGTATTTTTGATTTGATTATCAGTAATCTTTGCTCTCCGCCGATCCTGTGACTAATTAAATGGGCTTATTGGTTATTGTGTGACACATTGCTGTTTTTTTGGATTACTTGTGACTCTCCATTAGGGTTGATCAGTTATTTAAACTTTTCTGGGGGTAACTTTTTTGAAAATCATCTTTTTGTTAAAATTTTATTTTTATGTCATTATCTAAGGCCTAATTTAACGAACCAAAACTATTTTTTTCCTGAAAATATGAAAAAAATACGGAAATTTTTTGAATTTTCCTGCGAAAATGTTCAATGTTTTCCGCCTCAGAATCATGGTCTGAAGTCATGGTATCTATTTTTGCCTGGCTGTCACAAACATCCTGTAATATATTATCTATCTATCTATTTATCTATCTATACAGTCTCTTACATCCACTGCTGTGTAAAGGCCTCCTCTTCTCTATGTCACTGTCCTCTGTCCTGGGCTAACCTCATCCACTGCTGTCCAGCAACCCTTCGGATATCATCTGACCATCGGGCGGGTGGTCTGCCTCTAGGTCTTAAAGCGTCCCTTGGCCACCATTCCGTCACCGCCTTGGTCCATCGACCATCATCCTTCCTGGCCAAATGTCCCGCCCACCTCCACTTCAGCCTCGCGATACGTTTACCCACGTCCACGACCTTGGTTCGACTTCGTATCTCCACGTTGGGTATGCGATCGAGAAGCGAGACTCCGAGCATGGCTCCATTGCCCTTTGTGCCACTCGTATTTTATGCAAGTACCCCTTTGTGAGCGGCCATGTTTCGGAACCATATGTGATTATAGGCAGGACGCATTGGTTAAACACCCTGGTCTTCAGGCATTGAGGAATTTTAGACTTAAAGATGTCCTCCAACTTTCCAAAGGCGGCCAAACGGATGCGTCTAGCCATTTCTTTCAGTTACGCCTCTTATATTATTATATTATACACAGCTATATTTCCGAAACGGGGTAGGTGGAACTGCAACTGCAAATCCCACAGCTACGTTTAAAAGCGGGATAACCAGAACTACGGCATCATTAAATACTGCAACCACGGTAAGAACAGCGGGGACAGATGTAAATGATCAGAGACAAGTTGCTAGCTTATCGCCTGAGAGAATGCCCGAGTCCCTTAGTCGACATGCACGGAAGGACATGGCGCTGATGTATTGTAAGCTCCGCATCGGCATAGGTAGTAAAGTTATAAAAAGGCTTTTGTTATAAAATGACAATGAAATATATCGAACTTATACAAACACTTTACGTCACGTTAATAGGGTAAGTGGTGCCGCAAGACTCTTTAAAAACGATTAAACCATAAGCCCACATAATCCCAGTTTCAATGAAACACCATGATCTCAATGTAAACGTTATAGGAAAACATGTCACCTTTCTGCATGGTATTAGAGTTTGAAATTGATTTGCGTAATTTTGAAAAAAACTTATAAAACTAAAGTAAAGTATTAAAACTTGTAATATTATCTACATAAGAGCTAACTAAGTCTATGGAAGTACTTATAGTTTGCATTTTGTAGTTTCGATTGGATTTAGATTTCTGTTACCGTTCGTCATGCTAAAAAACTCGATGACGGCTTAACCGATTCTAACTAAATATGCTGTGTGTGCTTAAAGGTATGATTCCGAGCTAAGCAGCACGCTGAATTGCTGCTGCAGCAGTGTTGTGCATACTTGTCAAACAAAATTTTCACGCAGGTGCTGCCACTGGCGCAGCAGTGCTGCCACTGCAGTGCTGCCGCGACATTGCTGAGTAGCTCGGAATATACTCTCATATAACTCTGTAGACAATGTATGCGCGCCAGTATTGCTGCGTCAGCAATGCTGCTTAGCTCGGAATCATACCTTTAAAGATTCCAGTAAGTAAGAGATGGTAAAATTCGTCCTCCAAGTAATTGATCCGGTGGCTCAGTGGCAAGAGCGCTGGCAGGGAATGCAGAGGTCGTGGTTTCGATTCCCACCCGGGTGAGGAATTTTTTCAATTTCTTTATTAATAATTTTTTTAAGTCTTTATTCGAGTAGATAAGATTTCAGCAATTAAAGTATTAACCACTAGTATTTAACAAAAACAACTCACCAACGACAGTAAGATTGTATCTGAAGCTGGTAGTCTGGGTGTTCCTGAAGTCGATGCGACATCGGTAGACGCCCTCATCACGTCGCTTCACGTCACGCACGTTGAGGGCTGCTGGGGGAGGTGAGGTGGAGAAATACGCCCGAGGGCCAAACACCTCCGGCGCGGACCAGTGACGAGCCTCTGAGAGGTGCTTGCCGCGGACGTCGAAGCTGTAAAGAAAGAGTTAAGTTAGTTCTGGAAGTATTTTTGAGGTTAGAGGAGTCCACTGCAAGATGTTGGACTCCCTCAGGGCTTGACATGAGGTTACTGACATAACGGGTTGTTGCCCATAGTCACCACGCTGGGCAGTTAGGTTGGTAATTTTATTAATTTAGCTACAAATACAATCAAAATTATTTAAATCAATTATTAGTAAAATAAGGAATTTGATGGTATTTGTAAAATTCCAATTTTTTAGTTACACTCCTAGTAGATCTAGTAAAATAACCTAAAAATTCTAGGATGTACTTACTAAATAGGGACCTGACTAGATGTCATTTTGCTTATCAAGGGAGAGGTACAAAAATCCATGGGATTGAATTCGAACGGATAAAATTGAATTATTTCCATAGTGGAAGTGAGACTCCACTACATACCTATGTATTGATACGAGTATACTCGTAGAACCACATCTTACTTTCACAAGAACCCAACTTGAAAGCTTTATAGTACCTAACGTTCAAATTATTTCTAAAATCACAACAAACAATACCTTAATTTTCAAAGCAGCAGCTGGGTCAGTAATATTTATTATCTATTCAAACAAGCGCTCAGATGTAATCAATTTGATACGATGAAATTATAGTCAAATTCGAGGCAGCTCGTATCTTATCAAATTATAATCCGAATATTCTCTTACAAGCTGTAAAGTATCGATGTAATTCAATTGTATAGAATATTCGGCTAGAATATAGTAATATTGGTTACAGATACCTAGTATACTGGATGTTTTTTCGTTGCTTCCCTTAACGAAGGGTACATACTCTATACGAGTACATCAAATAAAGTATGTTTATGCCAAAATATATGCTGGGAAAGGATGTAATTTTTTTTTATTTTTTTTTATTTACTTGATTGGGTGAAATTTATAGTGTCCCGTGTTTATGCTAGTTTTTTCATAGACAAATATTAATTATTTCTCGTGAAAAAATCTTGCTACATGGGGCAATGTGCATTTACGCAGAAAAACGCAGTCTATTTACTCAACTTTGGACACTAATATTCTGGAAACCAGACACTTCCCAGGTATGCTTTTATGGAGGAAAATGATAGTGATGATGTGGAGATTCCGTAGTTTTCGTAAACGTTGACGACCAAAAATCATCATGTATATAACTGTATATATCGAACCTGTATCACCGCAATGCTATTGATAAATTGGACAATGAGACAAGAAGCTTTTGTGCGCCTCTCAATCGTTGGCATTTCTGTGGAGGCCGGTGTCAGAGATGTGACAGTTACGGTACGGAGTAAAGCTTCAATCATAATCAATAGCACTATGATAGCTCTCCACAGTGATGGAAGTGGGGTGATGACAATGACTCGAGCTACTACCTAGCTTTACATGTTTGTAATACGCAAAATTCTTTTGAATGCTTCTCTGAGATATTTTAGCAGACGTTATGGTACATAACTAAATATTATATTTAAGAAGAAACTAAACGTACTATTGCTGTAAAAGAAGAATAATCAATGAAAATCGTTAAGGTTTTACATTAAAATGTCTAGTTTCTACAGGGTGTAACAAAAAGGGTATGTTAAGCGAAAAGCTATGTCAATAGCCCACTATAGAGAGCCTATCCACAAAATTTGAGATCCGAAATCACATGTTTATTTTTCCCGATTGTATGGAGGATTTTTAAATATCTCAGGAATTTTCATACAATCTTGAAAATTAAAAATGTGATTTCGAGTCTCAAATTTTTGGAATAGGTTATTTATACAGCTTTTCGCTTAACATACCCTTTCTGTTACACCCTGTATAAGGAACTCAAACATTTTCACTTAATAATAAAAAATATTAATGCATATTTGTTTCCAACTTCACATCATAACAGTTCAACGGATAGGTTTTGAAGAGGTTTATACTTGCATACAATAGATTTTTATTCCGGGAACGCAACTCTTCAGGGGTAACTATGTCTATCAAGCGTAGTGGATGTTGCAATACAAGCGTTTATACGCATTCTAGTAACCTCTCATGCATGAAACGTCACAAATACAGCACACATCTGTAGATACTCGACCCGTATTCAACTAAAACCAATCCACATTCACAAACGGTTGGAAACTAAAACACATGATCGATGGAACTGCAACAAGAGCTGGCATAGAAAGTGGCGACATACGCGCGTGTAGATAAGCGTGTTTCAGTGGCCTGGTTAGAAAGTTTTGAAAGAGTTCTATAGCTCGGTGACGTGCAAGCGGTGATCGGTGACGCCGATACCCTAACAGACATTTTAGACGTATATTCGTATGAAAACGTTCTATTTTTTATGGATACAGCTTTATACGGCCTATTGGTTATGTTGTCGGATAAAAGAGAGTTTTAACTTGATCAGTTTTTTGTGCTCTGTGTAGGTGTATTTTATGGTTAGTTCGTATTTTATAAGGTTTCGCTGTTGTGAAGTCCGTAAAAAATACGTAGATTGACTTAAAATAGATTATGTTCTGTATAGATATTCTGTACGTGTATGTTTAAAAGAGTCAGTCAGAAGAGCAATTCTGAGTGTAAAAAATTTATATAAGGGTCTATTTTTCCAATGGTCAGATATAGGATAAAGGACAAACATGATGCTATCTTACTCTGAAATTTGATCAAAATAGAGACAGGATCAACCCTAAGCCTATAAGTTATTGTAAAAACCTAAATGAGAGTACGTTCTCATCATTTATGTATTTAAATTCATTAAAACCCATGGTGGTAACCCATGAACCCGACACAAAGTACTATCGAAATACAAAAATTAATCGAAATCGTTAAAGTCGATAATACTTTCAACGATAGTGATAATACATTCATAGCTCGGTAAAACAGCACGTGGCACAAATCCAATAAAATATCCATTTGTTCCTCCAATCAAACGAAGGCATGTTTTATAAAAAGTGTAATAGCGTTCGAGCGTTTTGTTTATCGAAGCGCGCGATCAAATCGAAGTGATAAACCTGTATGGCTAAAAAAGCATTGTGCAATTCATTTCCTGCATTCCATGTATGTACTACTATTCCCATTCTTTAAAAAAAGCCATTTTCGTATATTGATAAACAATATTATACTTGTAGTGCAACAATCCTATCTTTGCAAAAGATAAATGACAAAGCTGACTACATGACTAACTTATTGCTTATTGCAATACTCGCCAATTGTCATTTCTGACACATCAACTGTGCCTATTGCCTTTCTTAATAAAAATTTGAACATATTCCAATCTACCAAGTTTTGCCTTTAGCAAGGCAAATAAGGTAACAAAAATCCAAAACATTAATTATAAAAAAAATGTTTCAGATTTAAAAACCGAGTAAGCTGTGTAATTTTGTTCACGATGATCGTGCGCAAGTACAATCGAAACAATTCGTGTGACGATGTGTAGGGAGGGGGGTTGTAGGGGTATAGTTCGCTATAGTGTAGTGTACAACTGTAGGTACAAATGTACAAGTGTACATCTATTCCGCCACACTGGCGACGTGCGAGTTATGAACAAGAGATTTGTTCCCGCACTCGGTGCGACAAAAGCTTATGACATGGCAAACACAGGAAAATAGTTTATTCTGAAGCATCAGTCTCTCACAACAAGGGCCGATGTATCTTTTATTATGCCATTGTAATGAGAAAATAAATAAATTTAATCTAGGCGAATACACTGCCCTACGCTATTGTGCGGAAGCAGTGGTTTTTCTTTACGCATGAAGACCCATTGTCAGTTTGTATCTAGTACTCGAAGTTTTTCTATACAACTTTTAAGATTAACAAACAACACATTCTTACTAACTAAAGGTGAACTATGTAATCTTAAAATGACGTTAGATGAATATGACGTAAACTAGTACTAGTTTTAACTATGTCGATAGTATATTCAGTTCGTGCGCTCCACTCGAATAGAAACTGCAACTTGTTTGGTAGATAGGTCAGTATCCAAGCTGATTTACTAGAGTTTAGTCCTGTTATATTTTAACTAGATTTGTTTACCTCACCCCAGACCGCACCTTAGTAAACCATACTGGTCAATACCATTGTTGTACCTATAGTATAAGGGACAGAGAAGGGTCACTACATAGATTGAAGCATTCATAGTAAGACCTTTAACGTATATTTCATTAAGTAGAGGTGAATACACACACACGTTATGAACCCACGTACGACCCATAGTAAGCTCGAATAACTTCAATACCTTTTGGTGCAAACATTTTTTGTATGCATTGACATTGAAAATGTGGTAATATACGTAGTAACTAGCACAATCATCCATAGGAACTATACGGTGAAACGCACTTTAGTAAATACGTACACATGCAAAACGCGCCGCCATTACAGTACTTCAATCTGTCTGTTCAGTGACAGCATTCCATCCGTTGTTCTCATGTGTCTATGTAATATCTAAATACCTAAAAGCGGGTCCAGATATTATGTATCACTTGCCTAAATATTGACGCGTATCATGATCGTATTATTTGGACGTGTCATGCCACGCTATCAAAATACAGGTTTTGCATACAAATTGAGAGTAGAGAAATAGATACATATAAAGTATTTGATTTGCGTTACAGCATATGACCAAAGACTGAATATATTTATAAATAAAACGACTTAAAGAGGTGTCCCCTCAACCATATCAAACAATTTTATATTTTATATAATATTTAAACGACATTCTTTGACACCGTGTATTTTGTAATAATTATCAATTTATCTTATTGTGACTATTGTGAAATGTTTTATCTAATTCTCAGATTATTATTATGTAGGTATTTGATTTATTGACATTTTTGCATGCGGTTTTTGATTTCATTTGGTTTGAATTTTTCAATTTAATATTTTCTTCAAAAGCATGGGAATCTCTTTCTTCCGATAAGGCATATCTTTCTACCTTTTTCCGATTATTTATGGGTTCGGCGCAATATGTCTTATTTCAAAACTCATATAATACTCGTACTATAAACTTCTTAATTAAAAACAAACACACACAACAAAAATGCACCGTGTGTACAGCCCCTTATTCCAATACTAAGTTATTTAGATTTTGTATTGCATCCAAAGTTCGATTTCAAAGCTCTCAGCAGTGACGCCCGCTTGCTCATTCTGAGCGAACAAAGCAGATCGAACGAACTCGAACGAACGCGAACGAACTTTTGTATCTAGGATCAGCTGAATCCGGTCTGCGCTACATACACAATGCCACTCAACCTATATTGAATCTAAAATTGGAAACTTTTCGAGATATCCTTTTGTTTTGCACGTTTATTATCATTAGGTTGCTTGCTTTTGGATTTCGTCGTCGGATTCCTGTACTACAACAATAGTCGGTACGATTTTTTTGCTTTTTCTGATTTCGTATTGTTGCATTAAAATTTTTGCAATTATTAAGTCTCATTTTGTAAGAAGTGACTACCGTCGTTTTTTACGCATATACGTATACTCAATCAGGTGAATACTCGTTCACTTGAGTATGGCGATATTTTTGACAAAATAATTTTTTTCTTGAAGCAATTTTTCCATTCGCGAAATTTCCCAATTTGTTATTTTCTCTATATCGAATTCCCCGGTTTCCTTTTTCTCAGTAGTCATAATTCCATTCCTAAAATTGAACAATCTTGATAAATCAAAAAGGTTTATTACAAGACCACTTTCTTAGACTTTATATATACTAAACTAGTGGACGCCCGCGACTCCGTCCGCGTGGACTACAGAAAAAAAAATGTCGAAATTATCCGGGATAAAAACATTTTCCCGGGATAAAAAGTAGCCTATATGTTAAGTGGGACCTGTCACAATATATTCCTGAAAACTGCACCGAAATCGGTTCAGCCGTTCCTGAGATTAGCGTGCACAAACGCACAGACAGTCCCTTCCCGTGGGAATTTCGGGAAATCAATTCTTAGTGCTTCCCCGCAGTCTCCGATTTTAGCTTCACATGTACAGCGGTTTTTGTAAAAAAATTGAATTCCCGTTAGTCCCCTTCCCGTGGGAATTTCGGGAAATTCGTTCTTAGCGCTCCCTCACAGTCCCTAATGAACGTACAGGTCTAATTTCGAATTCATATGTATCGCGCTTGTCGTAAAAAAATGAATTCCCGTTTGTCCCCTTCCCGTGGGAGTTTCGAGAAATCCGTTCCTAGTGCTTCCTCGGGGTCCCAAATAAACAAATATGCCCAACTTAAGATTCATATGTGTAACCGTTTTCATAAAAAATAATTAATTCCCGTTGGCCCCCTTCCCGTGGGAATTTCGGGAAATTCGTCCTTAGTGCTTACTTGCAGTCCCTAATGAACATCTATGCCCAATTTCAGCTTAATATGTATAGCGGTTTTCGTAAAAATTATGAATTCCCGTTTGTCCCCTTCCCGTGGGAATTTCGGGAAATCCGTTTTTAGTCCTCCCTCGCTGTCCCCAATGAACATATATGCCCGATTTCAGCTTCATATGTATAGCGGTTTTCGTAAAAAATATAAAATTCCCGTTTGTCGCTTTCCCGTGGGAATATCGGGAAATTCTTATAGCCTATGTTCATCCAGGTCCTATAAGGATTCTAACGGTGAAAGAATTTTTTAAATCGGTTCAGTAGTTTTTGAGCCTATTCATTACAACCAAACAAACAAAGTTTTCCTCTTTATAATATTAGTGTAGAAAAAGTAGGTATGTATTGGAACTATTTAATTCATATTTCTGGCCTATTTTATTTTTTGTATTTTAATATTTTTTATTTAATAATATGTAACTAGGCATGTTTTGTCCAACTCTTGTTTTCATTTTTTGTCCCCTAAATATACAGGCACTCTCGTGAGGAATCCAAATAAACTAAACCAGGAATACGCTGGTCATATTCAGACACTAAATGTCTTATAAAGTTCTTAGCTGAACTTCCAATTAAAGAGATAATAATTATAAAATTATTAATAAAGAAATGGAAAAAATTCCTTACCCGGGTGGGAATCGAACCCACGACCTCTGCATTCCGCGTGCCAGCGCTCTCACCACTGAGCCATAATGAGATAATAATTATAAATCTTGCCAGTTCGAAGCTGTATCGCAAGGAAGCTATTGTTCAAAGCCAGCTATATATTGTCAAGAAGAAATATCGGTAAAATATACGTATGGAATAATCTCATCTGGTAAAAAGCGATATCAGTAAATTAAACTTCGGCAAAATCCGCGATATAAAACAAAAACTTTTGTAAATTTCGCGAATGTCAAAAATATCGCCATACTCGTTCACTTTGGTCCCAGTAATAATCTATGTAGCCACACATTCACTCTTCCTCTCTTCTTTTGACTACGCCATTTTCTTCTGTCCTATAATTTGGCATTATTAAAATATTAGTCGAACCAAATTCATCTTCAGTCTATTGCAGTCCACTGCTGGACGTAGGCCTCCCCCAGGGCACGCCACAAGGCTACTGCCACAGGGGGTTTTGCCCATAGTCACCACGCTGGGCAGGTGAGTTGGTGATCGTACCAACTAATGCCTCAGTTAAAAAAAAATAGGGCTGCTGTATAGATGGAGATAAAAATGGACGTATCTATCCTGTGCTGATGCGGTGATGCGGGCTTTAACTAGAATACATCAGCTGAATCTCCTTCCGATGTCGTAAGAGTCGACTGAGGAACTCGGGACTTCTCTCAGGCGATAAGCTAGCAACTTGTCACTGGCTTACATCTGCCCTGCCTCCCTAGCATGACCACGCATCGTGGATATCTTATCGTAAGTTAGCGTATCGTCTCTATACAAAATTCAATATGGCGGCTATATTTATAGTATTTTGACTGGCTAAATGTCGATGAATCGGTTTATCATATCGTGTATCGCAGGTCATGCTACTTGTGCTGCTATTCTAAACGTGGCAGCGGGAACTCTTTCACGTTGTTGCAGTTCTGGTTCCATTTCGGAAAACCAGCCGTATATACAGGGTGTTTGTGACAGCCAGGCAAATATTTATATGGTAACTTCAGACCATGATTCTGTGATAAAAACTTTTCGCAGGAAAATTCTAAAATTTTCCGACATTTTTTTCATTTTTTCAGAAAAAAAAAATATTGTGGTTCGTTTAAGTAGGCCTTAAATAATGACTTAAAAATAAAAATTTCACGTTTGGTTAATTAAAAAAAAAAGTTGCTTTCAAAGAAGTTCAACTAACTGATCAACCCCAAAGGAGAGTCACAAGACAAGTGATCCAAAAAACAGCAATGTATCACAAAATAACCAATAACCCTATTTAACTAGTCACAGGATCGCCCGATACAATTGCTGTGGAAAGCAAACATTGCGTATAATCAAATCGAAAATTAATTTCCTACGAGTAATAACACTGTCGTATCACTCAAAACAATGGTACATGTTCAGTATCTCAGTATTTGCCTGGCTGTCACAAACATCCTGTATGTATTTATCTACAGAATTATTTTATTCACTAGTGGTTATTGATCAAATTCTTAATAATAGTCTATTTAATTTTGATTATAGCTATTTAGATTTTGTCATAGTAAAACGTGTGAATCAAAATGTGTTGTGTGATCGTATACATTAGGGTAATAGCTGTTGTTTGGTAATGACTAGGGATTTTAATTGTGTTAAGTACTACGGTATGTTTCAAAGTTTACACATACATACATATAATCACGCCTTTATCCGCTACGGGGTAAAACCACCTTCGAATTGAATAGTGACAGAGTACCAGCGTAGATATCTCACATTTACGTGACAAATTCACAGAGCTATGTAATGATTAGACATGTAAGCGTATGTACTCTATCATTGTATCACACAATATCATTGTATTATCTACATACCGGAAATCAGACAAATAAACAATATTTCATTTTATTTCATTTCATTTCATTACGTGTAAAAAGGGATTGCAAAGCAAACAGTATGCAGAGCAAATATACAGTCTTAGCTTGAGTACGAGTGTCTATTCCAATTACCAACTCCGTTTTTACATGCAAAGTACGAACTAAGTCTTTTGTCTAGTTCTGTGAATTTGACGTTTAAATGTGAGCTATCTCACCAAGTTCATGCTACTGGTGCAGGATATATACCTCAGATAGATACCTATACAATACATCTCGATACCAAGCATATCAGTCTGAACAAAAGCAAATGTTATTAAAAGCTATTACATATATTGATTTCACTTTAGATGTTTATCTTGCTACTATCAAAAAACAATTATAATATTTAGTGTTTTTTCTGTTAACAGTTCGTGTCAATGTTGTCTATATACCACTATATATGGTTAATGTGTGCCCAACATAAATGTCACAACATAAAGCAGACATAAAAAAATGTTTTATTATTTATATACATACTCAGGGATTTATAAGAAAAGAGAATGTGGAAAATTACATTCATATATACATATAATCACGCCTTTATCCCTTACGGGGTAGGCAGAGCACAAAGGGCCGATAGAACCACATGGTACCACTTCTAACCAATTTTGAGGGTATAGTTGAGATGTACAAGTTCGGTTAGTAGTGACAGGTGGTCAGCCCATCGCCTACAAAACACCAAGACCCTCTGGTCCCTCTACTGACTTGTACAGTATGCCCGGCTGTAGTATTATAAGTTTTTTTTTCACTCCCAGAGGAGCATAGAAGTAAAAAATGTGGAAAATTAAACATTATTATTTTCTATGCATTTAGATATCTTCCGGCAAACTCATAGTTACCAAATGATAAGATTTCAGGTAGAATGGCCGAAATTATAACTAGAAAATAATCTTATCACTCAATGGGGCGTCGCAAATACGTCATCACTGTCCTTATGTATGTTTAGATCTGTTAACTACACAATGGATTTTTTAAATAGATATAGTGATTCAAGAGGAAGGTTTATATGCAAAAAACAGGACCCACCCCGGCTTCGCTCGTATGCAATACCCCCTCACACGGACAAACTCGCGGGCGGCCTCATCTACACACTACTTTCACTATACACAGTCCGATTAGGACTATATAGCACAGCAGCCCGACAACCCTATCTACGATGGCGAGCAATATGCGACGACGGCAGTTTAGCGCGGCACAAAGCGTTCCCGCGCTGACAGACTGTCGTCTCTTAATCCGACTGTGTCCGTTTGTGTCGTATCGGATCATGTGTCACGCCACGTTTTATTGGACCGTTTGACAGCATTTTTAGGCTTTTGTCGCATTATGTCAACCATTGTCATGGAATATCTCGTCGACTCGGTCGACCTATTAGAGTCCAGCGACGCTACAATTTCATACACCTATGACTTATACTAATATAATACTATCAAGTAAAACCAATTTGATTTGAATACGGTACACCAATTTATGTAGTTCTTCAATATCATTGAGGCTCTGAAAACAAGCATTTAATGCAAACAGAAAAAGATGTATCCTAGATAATAAATCTTTGTCCATCTTTAAATCGTTCGTAGCGTCTAACGTCCACTTGCAGCAGATATGTAAATCTAAACACACAATGTATGCCCTCTTGCTCTTTTTTACACAAACAGAAATAGTAACAGCTAATTTTCAATTTACCTCATATCTAAATTACACATCTACTGCAAGTGGCTTTAAATGCTCTAAATCTATTATAGCAACTTCCATATAGCTAGCAAAATACTAAAACTAGCTCCGTCCATCACTCACACTAGGCTACGGTCATAACTTTCGCGCCTGAAAAATTGTATTGCAATGTTTATAGTCAATACTGGAACGTGCCTGTCGTTACACGTCTTTGCCACTGATACTACATTTGCTAGAACACGCACTATGAGCTATATGATTTTTTTTATCATATACATAAATATTACCCCTGTATTTAAAAATCAAGAGAATATTAATTACCTAAGGTAAATTTATTAATTCTAAGAAATATTTTTGCTTTTAATTTTATAAAATTATAGGGAAAAATATATGCTATGCTTGTATTAATTCGTAAGTTGATTAAGATGACTGCATGAATTCATTTACCTATGATTTTATGATTTTAGATAATATAAATAATAAATAATAATAATAAATATTCACACACTACACAACACATTAACCTATTCCCACATTAAGATCCCTAAGGTCTTGTGTCGTGGGCACTAAGCAACGGTATATAAATACATAGATAAGTATAGAAACATCCATGACTCGGAAACAAACATCGATATTCATCATATCAATGTTTGCACCTACCGGGATTCGAACCCAGGACCTATGGCGTCGCAGGCAGGGTCACTACCTACTAGACCAATCGGCCAAACCTATTTGACCGCAACTAGCAAAATTTTAATAGGGGAAGACCTCGCCGGACTTTCACCGATCAAATTGGTGAAATTCTAAAGAAAGGTCAGGTCAAGAGTATCCTAAACCGACGAGCGTGCATGAAGAATATCATGAAAGTAGATGAAGCGAAAGAGGTGTGTCAGGATCGTAGCAAATGGAGATCCGTGATCTCTGCCTACCTCTCCGGGAAAGAGGCGTGATTATTATGTATGTATGTATGTAGCAAAATTTGATTAAAATAGACAAGATAATACTTGCACAATACAGTCAAAGTACATAATACGTATAAATTAAAAAAATACAAATTACAAATACGTCAATGGCACTAGGTACTACTACAAAGAGGTGCACCCGTTCGACGCGACATAAACAAATCGGCCAATACACATCGAAGTGTATCTTGAAGCCAATCGCGCCATGTTTAATTCAGAGCACGCAGTCTATATCGTTACGGCAGCCGTGCCCGGCCTCTCAACCGGGGTCGAAACGTAGTTTAATTTAGCGAAATGTGATAAAAGTTAGTTAGGTGTTTCAAAATTGAGGTGAAAGAAAAATTTTAAGATATTTTATGAGGTTTTGTATACGTTTTATAGTAAGAATAAGCGCTCTGTAAGGTTCGATTAGGTATATGAGTTGACTTTCTTTAGCATGAGACTAAACATATTCGTTCGGAAGGACTCTACTATAATGTTTAAGCTAATTTTTGTAATAAAAAATCTATAACTTGTATACATAATAATAATATAATCCAAACTTCGTAATACATATTTATACTTACCTAGAATGTTTTTAAAAGTATCCAAAATTTTATTCTCATGCTGATGGAATAAGGCCTTACATTGTGTCGATAATTCTCTGTTAAAATATATCTGCAATAGTGCCTATTTCTATCAAAAATATCATATGAAACCTACGTTAAGTTTATCGCTTCACTTGACAGTATCACTTTATACACAGAAATCGTTTGTACTTACAATATACAGCCGGAAGTCTATACATTTATTATTCTACGTTTATTTGCAACACAGAAGTTTTTTCATAGCCCTGCTTGACATCCAGTATCGTCTACTTCCATCTATATCTCATGTATCTACTGTTATGTTATATTGCATAACATTTATGTGAATGTATTCGTAAGCAAATGTTTTAGACTATAAATCCAGTTCCGGAAGCGTGTCGGATGTAGGAAGGTAATGAATCATAGCCAAGGGGGTACAGTCCGCTGTATTACCAAGTACACCCGCAAACACCTCGTTAGGTAAGTCATAATGAGTTTCGAGATGATGGTGTAACTGAAGTGTACCAGGTAGGGGCATAAGAACACAATGACGCGATGTCGTGGATGTCCCAGGACCGCTATTTCTTAATGCCGTATAATAAACTTCAGTAATAATGAAGTAAGAAACACTGGGCTGTCTGTTTGTTATTTGATAACTGGTTGTCAACTATAAAAAACCGTTTCGTGAGGTTGCAGTAAATCAAAGCACTTCGTTCAGTGGAATTTTAATTAAGTATAAATATTCACTATGGGTGCGCCCACCACCGGGCCTATCGGGATCTACATATATTTCGGCAACAACCGTGGCATCCTTAGGATTATAGAAATTAGTAAATTAGTAAACCACTAATTATTATGAAACTCTAAAACCCAACACATTACCTACAATTATTTATTTATCTACATTATTTATTTTTGATTTCGGAATAGTGCAATGTATTGTCTTGCATACTAGGTGCTCGAGTCTGGTTTCTCGTGGCGATTGTAGTCAGTGCAAGTGCCTGTTTTCGCAGTTGTGAGTTATCAGATCCGAGGGTCAGTGGAGGGTGTAGGGCCCGGTGGTGGGCGCACCCCTAGTGAATGTTTGAACTTCGGAATTGTAACGCCTAATACAATTTCATTTATAACTACAAATAGGAAAATATTATTAATTACGAACGTTAAAATACAACCGAACTCATACATCTCAACTATACCCACAAAATTGGTCAGAAGTGGCACCATGTGGTTCTATCGGCCCTTGGTGCTCTGCCTACCCCGTAAGGGATAAAGGCGTGATTATATGTATATGTATGTTAAAATGCAAATTTCCAAACGTGTAGTGCCTACTTTACTGTTTTTCATAGACTAGTCAGACAAACAAGATGCCTTTAATAATAAAAAATAAGAGAAATACAATAAAGGGAAATTATAATATAAACCTAATCTAGTTAAATGAACTAAACCTACACAATGTAAAATTTGTTACCAGAATGTTGGCAACATTGCTTCTTTGGTTGGCAATGCTGATTTAGTTAGTACTTGGTAGATTTCACATTTAAATGTAAGTTATCATAGCTCTCACTTTATCATGCTACATCTGCAAATTGATTCCAAAGTACGAAAATGATATCATCATTTACAGCCCTGAGAAGTCCACTGTTGGACATAGGCCTCCCCCAACAACCTCCACTCCGACCGGTCGGAAGCAGCCTGCATCCAACCGACGCCCGCAATCTTGGCCAGGTCATCCGTCCACCTCGCGGGTGGCCTTCCCACGCTGCGCTTGCCGATACGTGGTATCCACTCTAGAACTTTCCGACTCCATCGGCCATCAGTTCTTCGAGCTATGTGCCCTGCCCATTGCCACTTCAGCTTGCTGGACCATTGAGCTATGTCGGTGATCTTTGTACGTCTGCGGATCTCCTCATTTCTGATTCGATCACGCAGAGAGATCCCAAGCATAGCTCTCTCCATCGCTCGCTGTGCGATCCTGAGCTTTTTTATGAGGCACATAGTTAGAGACCACGTCTCGGCACCGTAGGTCATCACCGGCAGCACGCACTGGTTGAATACCTTCGTCTTTAAGTAAGGTAACGAAAATGATATATCAAAATTAAAATACAATTGAAAAATTTACGCCCCGAATGAATGAATAAGTTTTGCGCAACAGATTTTAGTTTTTAATGATTCTAACATAACTAAATCAACGTTTCAACTAAAACATAATCCGTGTTATTACAAAAGAATTTAAAAAAAATTTAAGCTAAACATTCCCTAAATTTGGCAGTTTTAGAATAAAACATAAAGAAACATGTCATTATAACATAAAGATGTAATATAGAGCAATGAAAGAGACAGGAAAAGCTTTGGGAAATTGCTCAACATAAACAAAATAATGAAGGGAATAAGTACCTACATTTACCCCGTATATCACGGAACAGGGTGGCGTGGATACGACGAACAAAGTACACGAAAACGACACTGATGTCAGTTGTGAGTGGTCGTCATGCTAGTCGATGTATGCTTGATAGTTTTGATTCTGTGTTTTTGAGATTATTATAATGGAATACTCGATAAAATTACGCTTCTTTCTTTAAACGGTATTCCTCTAAAGATAAGACTTTCATATACCCCACTGAGACGTCGTGGCGATCTCAGCGAGCCAAACACACATTAATGAATTTGTATTAGCTATGTATTACAATAAACGTGGTCCAGTTCTATCTTAATTATAAGAAATACACTTCCTTGACGTTTAAGGCTCGAGCACACTGGATACGTGTGCGTGCACGTAAACGTAGACGTACACGTACCTCTGAGTTGTAATGTATGGAACTGTATAGGCACGGGCAGACCGGATGCGTATGCGTAGACGTAAGCATAGACGTCAAGCGGTGACAGTTCTATACATAAAACTCAGAAGTACGTGTACGTCTACGCTTACGTGCACGCATACGCATCCGGTGTGCTCAAGCCTTTAATGTATAAAACTGTCACCGCTTGACGTCTATGCTCACGTCTACGCATACGCATCCGGTTTGCCCGTGCCTCTACAGTCATACATTACAACTCAGAGGTACATATATATGTACGTCTACGCTTACGTGCACGCACACGCATCCGGTGTGCTCAAGCCTTTATGGATTTCTGACTTTAATACACCATAAATATTCATACCTATAAATAAAGGTTCATTCAACAGGTACGTTAATAAAAACAAACATGATGTGTCACATTTGTGGCATTTCCGTACATTCACTCAAAATAACATGTATATTGTGAATTCCTAAACAACTCAGAAATGTTCTTATAATCTTGAAAATCAAACATGCGATTTCGGGTTTCAAAATTTTCATAGCATTCCGTTTATCATACCCTTTTTGTTACACCCTGAATGTTAAGAGCGACTAAATGTAACAAGCTTTTCTTTTCACGACCTAGATCGAAGTTCATTGACACGAAAAAAAAAGAGATGAATATCCATATTTCGATGAAGAAACCTTCCGAATCCATAACACGGTTGCCTAAACGGCTTTTTAATCGCACAAAAAATGGATCTCTCACAACGTCGATACGTGTCAATAAGAAATTCGCCTCACGAGCGTGTTTTTCTATGAATTTCGCAGAGTGTTTGGTTTTGCGAACAGTTTCGATCGTGTTTGCGCCCTCGACTTGTGACGTGAAGTAAGGATAGTGAAGAGGTGGTTTAACAATGTTATACCTAGGACATCATGTCTAAATCTTGCGCTGATGTGGGGAATTTAGTAGCTGCATCTCCTTCCCTTCATATCGCAAGAGTCGATCAAGCAACTAAGATAGGTATTCTCTTAGGCGATAAGCTAGCAATTTGTCGCTGATCATTTACATCTGTACTCGCTATGCTAAACTTGACTGTGGGATTTTATTTATGATCCTGCAGTTTTAGCTACCCCATTTCAGGAACATAGCGGATACTACATTGCTTAAGAATACTACCTTAGCGGTCACAGGTCTGTAATATTTATCCTCTCCTATTTATCCTTCCTTCATGAACTGTAACGTTTGGTTTCGGCGTGACTGTCAAATGCTTTCTGGTTTTTTTTCTTTTCCTCTTTGTTTTGTAAAGATCATACGTTTTTGACGAAGTCAATATTTGTTTTCACCTTTGATACTTCGCTACTTCGTTATTTCTAAAACAATTTTATTAGAAATCAAATATTTTTTTAATCTCGATTCATTGTTAGGTTTGCTCTGCAATATGAAACCATTTAACGAAAAAACAAGACACGAGACACGATTTACTAAAAAAAAGTATAATATGTATAGGTACATAGATGTATACTTGAAATTAATAAATATTATTATACTAGTTGACGCCCGCGACTCCGTCCGCGTGGACTATAGACAAAAAAAAAACAAAATATCGAAATTATCCGGGATAAAAACATTTTCCCGGGATAAAAAGTAGCCTATATGTTAAGTGAGACCTGTCACAATTTATTCCTGATAACTGCATCGAAAACGGTTCAGCCGTTTCTGAGATTAGCGTGCACAAACAGACAAACCGACAAACAGACAAAAATTCCAAAATTCATTGTTTTGGGTACTATTGCGTTGATAAAGGTATTCTATATATTTTTTCGTATATATCTTCCATGTACAGACAGCGATCCGTTAGATTTTTATTATATGTATAGAATAGATTATGACTATGTAGACAAATGTCTGCTGGAAACTTCATCTCGGTTAATTTTAAAGAACACATGAACAAAGTGACTTCCCCTTAATAGTGACAATAAGAAAAGTGCCGATGGACACATTCTTAGTTTTACACGGATTAGCAATTTAAGTTAGATAAAAATTACTTATTAGTCTAATTAGGCTAGATTGTAATTTTAATGAATTATCTGTTCGTCACGGATAATACATAAAGAAAAAAAAAACAATCTCGGTTAATTTTTGAAATTCTGATTTTCCCGTTACCTTAAATCCCGTTCAAGTGCTCCGCTGTACTCGTCGAGGAAAACATAACATAATGCTAATTTCAGCTTCCTACGCCCGTAATTATCTGCTATACTTTGATAAATAAAAAAAAAATAACCTTCATATTAGGATAGCTTATTATTATTTTAATAGAAAATCAACCTAGCATAGTAGAGAAAACTTAAGAGCAGTTACTTAATGACCTACGATCAATCGATTAACCGAGCACTACAATATTGTTCTTTTTTAAGCTAGAGTGAATAGGCACTTTCTAGGTAAACGTATACAACCTTAGGCCGCATCTCATGGCACGTTGGCGGTCAAATGTTTGTCTAGTCATCTATAAAAAAAAAGTTTCTTAGAAGCAAACGCGAATAAACCATTCACACTCGCCCTAGCTTAGACAATGTAATATCATTTGGCATCGACGTTGACATCGATATCGCGACACTTCCACCAATAGCAGTTGGAATACATCTCATAACTTGATGAACACATGAATATAAAGACTTTCTATTGAAGAAAACTATCCTTCTTCCTGGATGTTTGTTACTCTTTCACGTAAAAACGGCTGGAGCGATTTTAATAAAATTTGGTATGGAGTTAGCTGACACTCTGGATTAGGACATAGGCTACTTTTTATCTCAGGAAAATATTTCTATCCCGGATAATTTCGACATTTTGTTTTTTCTGCAGTCCACACTGTCTGAAATAAATCTAAAAACTATCTGAATTTCTATCGAGAAATAACTTACTTTTCTAAGTCCCTGTCTAGAAGTATGTCGACGAAAAATACTATAAAATTATTAATTAAGAAATGGAAAAAATTCTACACCCGAGTGGGACTCTCAAGTGCTCTTACCACTGAGCTACCGGGTACTATCTATTATTACAACTACTGATAAACAGCAGCCCAAAGTGTTTGTGCCGTTGTTTTGTTAACAAAAACTTTCAAAATGTACTGACAAGCGATCTAGCGTCAAAAGTGGCGAAGGGCCGGCGGGAGGCTCCGCATCAGGCGGGCGGAATTCGCAATGAGTTGCTACTCGTAAAAACTAGAGAAAATGTATATTAGAGGATTGTTACTTTCAATATAATGAAAAATATACGTGGATAACAGGAGAGTAAATATTGGTGTAAAAGAGACACATCTATAAATCTATGTGATCTCATAATAATATTTTATTGGTATTTTTCTGATACTCATATAACAAATGCGATCTTTGTAATTGAGCTAGTTTATTGAACTTGTAGTGTAATAAATGGTACGATGAAGTTTTTTAAAATAAATATTTCTTATCAGCACTAGGATACTCCTTAACATTTTAGAGAAATAAAACTAATTTTATTGTTCTTTCCATTATATATTTTTTTAAATATTTAAATACATCACCATTTTAAGTCATCGTCATCATCATCGTCAGCCTATTGCAGTCCACTGCTGGACGTAGGCCTCCCCCAGTGTAAAACGTTGCCAAGGTCAATTTGTTGTGGCAGCCATTACCCGTAGCCCGGGGACTCTTTCCACGCCCTGCCACACTTTGACCCGGGCCATCATTTTAAGTAACCATCAGATATTTTAAAACGACACCAAACTAACTCCATCCCATAAAACAGCGTTCAAAAAGCTAGGCAAACAGTAAAATATGTAAATGCGAAACGTAAAAAACTGCGTTACAGTACAGGCGCATGACAACGGGCGCATCATAATGCCGGCCCAGTCGCCACTAAAACAATGTCAGAGACACATTAAAATGAAAAAGGTAATCTACATAAAAATAAAAATGGCCGGCCTCCTCAATGGGAAAAAACCGGTCATTATTCCTCGAGCCGTAATCCCCTTTATGATTATGCACTTCTGTTTTTCCGTTTGAATTTTCTATGGTGTGAGAGACTGGGCCTTGACGGTGTTATATTAAGATTTTTGAGGATAATGGAGGAATTTTTATGTTCCGGCTTTTTTTTGATAAATTATGTTAGAATAAATTTGATGAAATATAAATATTTGAGAGCTGAGTTAATATTAAATGATCTTGTAACGACTTTTCAACAATAAATATTTATTTTTCCTGGTCGTTTCAGGTATTGCTATACGACTTTGAAATGTTCATATTATAATCTTGAAAACTAATGTAATTTTGCTGCTCAAGTTTTATGTAAAAGTTCTTTACAGTGACAGTTTTCATAGCCTTTTGCCAAACATATCCCCTGTATCGGAAACAAGATAGTTGGCATTCGACACGTGAGATCTAATCGAACTCTTACTCAAATTAGCCTACCTGAGCACAGTCTACGGGACTGAACACGTGTATCAAGTTTTCAGTAAAAATCTACTTTAAGGTCACCAACCATTACAAATGTATAGAGGAGGAGTCCTTATCTTTGTTCATAGAAAATACAATAATGTTTTTATAATTTTATCTAGCTTCCTGCTCAAATATTTTCACCTATTTAATTCATTTAATTTTTTGATGCAAATACTCAAATTTCGTTCACTCATTTATGATGTTTGGTAAGATAAGATATTTAATTTTAAAGTCAATATGGAATCTTTTTCTTTATAAACAAACAAAATATTACAATTTTAAAATACAGGATATTATACATATATACATAATAATCACGCCTCTTTCCCGGAGGGGTAGGCAGAGATCACGGATCTCCATTTGCTACGATCCTCACTCACCTCTTCGCCTCATCTACTTTCATGATATTCTTCACGCACGTTCGACGGTTTAGGGTACTCTTGACCTGACCTTTCTTTAGAATATCACAAATTTCGGTGAAGGTCCGGCGAGTTCTTCCCCTTCCAACCCTTCCATCCACTTACACTCACAGGATATTATGTACCTACAGATTTAAATTAAGCAAAAAGTGGCAAAACTTTACAACGTTTTTTTATCCAAATAACATGAATATAAGTTAATTCGAATAAAATATATTGTATATATATATATATATATATATATATTGTACTGTATTGTATAAAAGATATTGTATTTGAGCTGTTGATTAACGACATTGTCTGTCACAGCTCCCCTATGTATTGGCTCCACGGTTACCCCGAGCAGTGTGGGCGAATTACTCAGGCCATTACGACGTTTTAAAATTAAACGTTACTCCTAATGACGGCTATGTACAAAAGAGAAATAAAGTATTTAATATCTAATTATATACCTACTCTTATCACGGTAAAATAAATAACCTATTTTGTATAGGTATTAACATTATAAAACAGTGATAGCCCAATGATTTAGACGTGCATCTTTTAAGTAGAGAGCGTAGATTCGATCCCATTCACGGGCCTATATCACTGAATTTATTTCATACTAGTGATCGCCCGCGACTCCGTCCGCATAGACTGCAGAAAAAGCAAATTGTCCAAATTATCCGGGATAAAACATTTTCCTGGGGATAAAAGTAGCCTATATGTTAAGACGGGACCTGTCACAATATATTCCTGAAAATTGTATCGAAATCGGTCCAGACGTTTCTGAGATGAAGCTGCACAAACATCGATCCGTTACAATTTTTTTTATATGTATAGATAGATAGAAACGGATTTTAATGTTGCAAAATTGTCACTTACGAGTAGCTCGTGCTTTCGAAAGCACGTAAAACCTGTGCCTATTCGAAATTTCGCGCAAAATCGGCCCCAGATGCGTTACAAGACTGGGATTTGGGTTTATTATGATCCAAATGGTGTTCCTAAACCGATTTTGGCGAAATAATTTTGAATTTTGGTTTAACTCCCTTAAGGGGGGGGGGGGCAAAAACAGTGGAAATTCAATATCCGGCGAACCGCTAGCCGGAAAAATCCGGTTAGGGCGTCAAAATTTTTCTAAAATTGCGCTCTATTCATTAAAAATCAATTTTAACCTAGAATGCTGAAGGCAGCTGAAAATTTAACAAAAAACTGAAAATGAGGTTTCTTATCTATAATATAAAAACCGTGAGGTTTAATAATCCAAACTAAAGCTATTTACAGTAAGAAAGTTAGCGCGCAACTAACTATAATTTAAAAAAGGTACCTCATCGATCTCTTTCAGGATCTACAGGCCTGTAAACTTTGGTCACTTTAATGTCCATAGAATATTTGTTTATTGTCCAAAAATTCCGTTCTTGGTGTCTTAGGAATTCTGGCGTTGTCCTCTATACGATGGTTTTTTCAAAAATCTCTCCCTCTGGGGATTTCGGTCCCATCGGCCTACGAGAGTATACCACGCTGGGCAGGCGGGTTGTTGGTGAACGAAGTGTGATTTTTGTACAAAGTATAATAGATTATTAAATACAATAGTTTACGCTTATAAAGTGGCGGGCATATCTATACATATAATAAAAATGTAACGGATCGCTGTCTGTACATGGAAGATATATGAGAAAAAATATTTTAGGAGACCTTTATCAACGCAATAGAACCTATGATTTTTGGAATTTTTGTCTGTTTGTCTTTTTGTCTGTATGTCGGTTTGTCAGTTTGTCTGTTTGTCGGTTTGTCTGTTTGTCTGTGCTTTTGTGCACGCTCATCTCAGAAACGGCTGAACCGATTTCGATTCAGTTGTCAGGAATATATTGTGGCAGGTCCCACTTAACATATAGGCTACTTTTTATCTCGGGAAAATGTTTTTATCCCGGATAATTTCGGCATTTTGTTTTTTCTGTCGTCCACTCGGACGGAGTCGCGGGTGTTCACTAGTACCAAATAATAATAATATGCCTGTGAAAAAGACACATAATATATTTTAACATTCCAGCTACTCTAAAAAGCATCTGAGATATAATATAATTAGCAAAAAGACCGGACGAGAGTAAAAAATTTTGGCTAAGAGCTGTTTCCTAAATACCTCCTTTGTTAAAGACCTCATTGTGCCCTAATCCGGTTTGTAAGGCTATGTTTTGTTACACTTTTTGTTTGAAAACATTTTTTATTTTTACTCTTTCTGTTTCATTTCAAATCACAAAAGCACTCGTAGAAATGATATGGCAACCTTATTTTGTTTTGTATGTTCATACAAAATAAATTTAATATTATAACTATATGTACCTATCGCGTCTATGTCAATATATTAATAATAAATGAATTTGTAAAAACATTCATTTTACGATTTCACGAATAATATTGGAAAGTAAAATTAAATGGAACATACCTCATGTATCAAGAAAAAAACTTAAAGTAAATAAATAAAATTAAGTCTATCTATTAACTTGAAGCTAACAGCCGTTTAATTAAGATAAAATACGATAGAAAACACAATAACGTCTTTTAAAACCATTTCTACAACAAAAAAGTTATCATAATTCGTAGCACTACTACGGTTACTACGAAATTGCGTAGTAAACAAAATGCTACAAAGCGACTACGACCCACATTTTATGCCGAAAAGGCTTTGGGAGCGTAGTTTACAAAACCCAACTTATACTAAATACACGGAAACAGAATCAGGGAGGGAAACGGTGGAAAAATAAGGGTAAAACTATACTGGGAATTATATTAGCATAATATTGGTCCCGGCTTATCCCGGCACGGTGGCGTAATCAGGACAAGAATAAAATTGTTATAAGACAGAGCTTTGGATCATTAAAAACGTAAGCATGGATCATCATCATTTACAGCCCTGAGAGGTCCACTGTTGGACACAGGCTTCCCCCAACAACCTCCACTCCGACCGGTCGGAATCAGCCTGCATCCAACCGACACCCGCGACCTTGGTCAGTACGCGTATGATGAATTTGGTGAGAGCGAAATGTCTCACTTTTAAACGTCAAATCCACAGAGCTAAGTAATAACTAGACATGGCAAGTTTTTCTACTTGGTGTGTAAATGGGGATTGTAAACCACTTCTATCAGCCCTAATTCAATCAGTCCTGGCTTGAGAACGAGTGTCTATTCTAATTCTTTTAATGTTGCAAAATTATCACTTAGTTCGTGCCTCGGAAAGCACGTAAAACCGTTGGTCCTGCGCCTGATCTCTCTCCGGTCGTATCGCCATTCCGTCCCATCGGACTATGAGAGTAACGGAATAGAGAGTGCATCTGTGATCGCGCACACACTTGTGCGCTATAATATCTCCTGCGTACCTGGCCAATCTCCGTAGAGATTGGTCGCCTTGGCCGAAAGAATTTTTTTTTTTTAAATATTTTAGATATATTCAATATAACATACATGATGATGATGACCTCCAACCGCATCATCATCATGTATGTTATATTGAATATATCTAAAATATTTAAAAAAATAGCCATTTAACGATGTTTAGTTTTGGACCCTGAATACTTATGCTGTTCTTTTTTAATTTTTTTTCAAGAGTAGTAATTAAATCTGTGAAATATTTGTTTACTTTTATAGACATTGCTTCTTCATCAAAAACATTTCTACGATAATGTTTAACACGGACATTTTAGAAATAAAACATTCATAGTCATGGACGGCGACTTAAATAGCATAATTTCTTTCTCCTTTCGTCGGTACGGATCTCTAAAAACAAATAGATCTCTGCCGTGGTCACAAAGTGTCCGAAATAAGTTGATTCGTGGACACTTAACGCGCAAGCATCGACGTCAGTAAGCGTGAGTTACGCGCGGTCAACACGCAAGTGGGGACGGACATTTATATGCGGACTAAACGCATTTGTTTTCTGTGTGTGTACATAATTATTTACTTTATCAGTTTATTTGTAGTTTATAGCAACTCTTCACGGATCATTGATACCTGTCCCCGCTATGGTAATCGTGACTTTGGCATCTTCCTTATGATCCAGCAGTTCTAGCTTTACCTTATTTAGGAACACATCCTTGTCTTTGTGTATGTATATATTAATTAACTAGTGGATGCCCGCGACTCCGTCCGCGTGGGCTACAGAAAAAACAAAATGTCAAAATGATCCGGAATGAAAACATTTTTCGGGATAAAAAGTAGCCTATATGTTAAGTGGGATCTGTCACAATATATTCCTGAAAACTGCATCGAAATCGGTTCAGCCGTTTTTGAGATCAGCGTGCATAAACGCACAGACAAAATCATTATTTTGGGTACTATTGCGTTGATAAAGGTCTCCTATAATATTTTTTCTCATATATCTTCCATGTACAGACAGTGACCCGTTACATTTTTATTATATGTATAGATAAATAGAAGATAACATACATAGGTACATATAGATATTATAGGTACACACGGGCGACTATTTTGGGAATAGGTTCCTTATAATGGGCTATTTTGTAACATTCCGCTTCACCCCTTCTCTTACAACCTGTATATAGATAGGCTCACTAATGTAGTGTTTAGTAATTAAAGTACCCATTAAATTGTAAACCCGCGTAATAGTTTAACCAATTGAATTAAAAGTCACCACCCGCGGTGCCGGAAGAGCCGGGTTATCGTTTTGTGCGCACACACACAATCTAATGCGTATGGGTTAAAGCGCAAATTCGCTTATTTTAACTACATTAGTTTAGTAAAACCGTTTAGCGGAAGACCCTTACCAGGTTTTGGCGATGATATCTGTATAGAATTTTATGATTGTTTGATTTCAAAAAGATTTCGAGTTCAATTTTAAAGTGATTTTTATCAATTTAGGTTTTATTTTTCAGGACGAAATTTTAGCAACAGAATACATATAAGGAAAACATTTAAGATTAAACTGTTTCATAGAAAATTCATATCAATGGAAAACATAAGGATTATTCCCCATAGAGACCATTGAGAGAGAAATATTTAGCATTACCTATCGCTGTTTTTCCAAGTCATTAATTTATTTATATATTTTACACATAGGATATAGGTACCTAGACACAGGACTTAGGGATCATATTATAGTACATATGTACCAGGATAAAATGATTTTTTAAATTATCTGGAGTCATTTTCGACATGAAATAATAAAAAAAAATCCAAAAGCCCGACTGCTTAAAAAAGAACTAAATAATGTACAGAATAAAATAAAATGAAAAGTAAAAAAATCAAGCACTTAGATGTCCAGTAGTCTAGAATTCTATAATATTATTATCGAATTAATACTATTGGAGAGCATAAAATATTTTCTAATGATCATAACATAACAACTGAACAGCCAGGATCCATTGAAATATTATTAGCTTGGCTGTCGGATAATGGATCCCGGGTGTTCAGTTGTTATGTTACGATCATTAGAAAATATTTTATAAATGAAATTGTATTAGGCGTTACAATTCGGAAGTTCAAACATTCACTATGGGTGCGCCCACCACCGGGCCCTACACCCTCCACTGACCCTCGGATCTGATAACTCATAATTGCGACAACAGGCACTTGCACTAACTACAATCGCCATGAGAAACCAGACCCGAGCACCTAGCATGCAAGACGATACATTGCACCATTCCGAAATCAAAAACTAGATAAATAATCTACATATGTTTCGCCAACAACCGTGGCATCCTCAGGATTATAGAAATTAGTAAATTAGTAAACCACTAATTACTATGAACCTCTAAAACCCAACACATTACTTACACAGAATTAACTACCCTCTACTAATAATAATAACTTGGAATGTAGTGGCTTGTCAATGTCAATAACAATTTTTGTTTTTGTGGGCAATGGAATATGTTGTTCCATACATCCTTGTTTTCTTTACTAATTTATCAATATTTTGGTGAATTTTTGAATTTTTTCATTTAAATTAACTAATTCACCCAATACTATTTGGTTTGTGTGCACAAAATAGTATTATTTATTTGAAATATAAATAATGGTGGGTAATTATTTATATATTTTTAATACTTAGTAGAGGGTAGTTAATTCTGTGTAAGTAATGTGTTAGGTTTTAGAGGTTCATAGTAATTAGTGGTTTACTAATTTACTAATTTCTATAATCCTGAGGATGCCACGGTTGTTGGCGAAACATATGTAGATTATTTATCTAGTTTTTGATTTCGGAATGGTGCAATGTATCGTCTTGCATGCTAGGTGCTCGGGTCTGGTTTCTCATGGCGATTGTAGTTAGTGCAAGTGCCTGTTGTCGCAATTATGAGTTATCAGATCCGAGGGTCAGTGGAGGGTGTAGGGCCCGGTGGTGGGCGCACCCATAGTGAAAATATTTTATGTTCTTCAATAGTATTCAATCCATAATAATATTATAGAATTCTAGACCACTCGATATCTAAGTGCTTGTTTTATTTTTCAGTTTTTAGGGTTCCGTACGTCTGAATACAAAAACGGAACCCTTATAGGATCACTCGTGTGTCTGTCCGTCCGTCGCTTACAGTCAATTATCTCCGAATCTATTAGACCGATTAAGTTGGAATTTGGTACACATATCAATTCCTGTGACCCAAACACAGAGGTGTGACGTGAGCAGATGAAATCTGTATATGGGGGTCATTTTTGGGGGGGAAAGGGGAAAATTAAAAAAAAATTCTGAAAACTGCATCGTGTGGCATATCAAATGAAAGGTCTTGTTGAGAAGATCTTTCGACTTTATTTTTTTCATTTTCACAAAATGGCGTCCAGTAGTCGCCATATTGGATTTTCACTAATGTCATATCTTTAGTGACACTCGCCGGACTAAGAGGAATCGATTGACTCATAAAAATCGGCCGAGGCGTTTGGTCTGTGTAGTGCTTCAAAGGAACATACATACATATATAGGCTGTTAAACACAATACCACTCCTTTGCGTCGCGCAGACGGGTAAAAAAGGCCTTCTTCAAGCTCTACTGCAACCAGTTGGAAGCAGCCTGTATCCAGCGTACAGTTGTGACTATGAGTCATATTGTGTTTCACACAGATGTCCTAGCCAGACTCTACACGTGGCTACAACTTAAGGCTCTAAACAGGCATACCTCTGCGTTAATTAAAGTAACACTGTGTTTATCGAATAACAGTTAATTGTAACTCACTTATTAACTACTCGTACTAGCTGATAAACGTAACCCATTACATTTCGCGTGAGTTACATTATGGCACTATCAAAACCCAAAATAATTTAAAAAAAGACTGTTCTGATTGTGCAGGTGATAAGCAGTAGCCTATATAGGAACCAAATATTATTCAGTTCTAGTTAGTAGTTTGTCTTCTTGTTGTTTCTTCGTGATATACAGGGTATAACAAAAGGGTATGTTAAGCGAATAGCTATGAAATAGCTCACTAAAAGAAACCTACCCACAAAACTTCAGACTCGAAATCATATGTTTATTTTTTCATATTGTATGGAGAATTCCTAAACAACTCAAGAATGTTCATACGTTGATACAATCTTGAAAAATAAACATGTAATTTCCAGTCTCAAATTTTGGTAATAGGTTTGCTATACAGGATGATTTTTGGTCGTCAACGTTCCCGAAAACTACGGAATCTCCTCATCATCACGATCATTTTCTCCATGGAAGCATACACTGGGAAGTGTCTGGTTTCCAAAATATAGGGTCCAAAGTTGAGCAAATAGACTGCGTTTTTCTGCATAAATGCACATAGACGCGCGTAGCAGGATTTTTTCACGAAAAATAATTAATATCTGTCTATAAAAATAAATAAAAACATAATTTAAAAAATCCAAAAACCCGACTGCGTAAAAAGAACCAAACTATGTATATAATAATAATAAAAACTGAAAAGTGAAAACAAGCACTTAGATGTCCAGTGGTCTAGAATTCCTATAATATTATTATGAATTAATAATAATTGAAGAAAATAAAATATTTTCTAATGATGTAATATAACAACTGAACAGCCAGGATCCATTGAAATATTAATAGCTTGGCTGTCGGTTACTGGATCCCGACTGTTCAGTTGTTATATTACATCATTAGAAAATATTTTATTTTCTTCATTATTATTAATCCATAATAATATTATAGAATTCTAGACCACTGGACATCTAAGGCTTGTTTTCATATTTTCAGTTTTTTATTATTATTATATACATAGTTTGGTTCTTTTTTACGCAGTCGGTTTTTGATTTTTTAAATTATGTTTTTATTTATTTTATACTTTTTAGTTAATATAGCTACTAATAGGCATCCTTCAAGAAACACGCTCGACATGCTCGGCAGCAAAAAGGTTTCGTCATGCTGCTGTCTAAAAACTTATATACGAGAATGGTTTTCAATCGATATAGATCCAAATGGTTAGTCGAATCGAAAAATGTTGAGAGAAACCTATAAATTATTTTTAAATACCTATTCAACGATACCCCAGTCGATATAGTTTGTCGACTTTAATTTTTTTAATTTTACAAAATGGCGTCCAGTAGTCGCCATATTGCATTTCACTAACGTCATGTCTTCAGTGACACTCGCCGGACTAAGAGGAATCGATTGACGTATGAGTCATAAAAATCGGCCGAGGCGTTTGGTTTCGGTAGTGCTTCAAAAGGACATACAAACATACATACATACATAGGCTGTTAAAGACAATACCACTCCTTTGCGGCGCGCAGTCGGGTAAAAAAGAACGAGTTATTTATACTTTATAAGTTTCGCGTCAGACGACGAAGTATCGAAAAAATCGCTATTTAGAGACGACCGTCAACGACGTGTGCCCTTATGCGTGTGCCCGCATTCGGGCTGTATACTCGAGCATATCCCCTCCGCACCGCGCCGCGCGCCGCATGCCAGGCCACGCCCTATCTTTTTGCTTGCTAACGCATGAGTTGCTTTGCGTTGACGCAGAATTTAACATGTTTCCCGTGGGAATTTTGAGAAAAAAACGTATCCTATATTAATTACTCCCGTGATTGAAATGAATCTAATGATACCGCATACATATTTTTGTTGGTTAAAGGGAAATTTAGAAAAAATATTATTATGTCTTTATCCCGTGGGACTTTTATGATAAAATGTATCCTATGACACTCCCGTAATCAAGACAATCTAACGATACCTCATACATCAAAAATCCATTCAAGCCGTTTAGGCTACGGAGGTCACAAAGGAACAGACATACATACATACATACATATGTGTTAAACACAATACCACTCCTTTGCGTCGCGCAGTCGGGTAAAAAACTAACAGAAAACACAGACACTATAAATTTCGCACGATCAAGGAATTTAATTTTTTTTTTTTCAAAAAAAAAAATTTTTTCCCAGCATTTTTTTTGGCATAAACTTACTTTATTCATGTATAGAATACGTACCTTCGTTAAAGTGGCCACAAAAAAACACCTGTATAATAGTGGGCCGTTTTCATAACATACCCTTTCTGTCTACACCCTGTATATGACCTAAAATACATAATCTTTCTCAGTATAATAATAAGCGGACAATCTTCAGTTATATATCTATGTTTTGATAATTAATAATTATTTAATAGCCTCTTATACCGTAATTGGAGATAATGCGGTAAGCTGCGGGAAATATGGAAGGTAATATATATTAATCGTATTAGGTAAATGTACCGTTAACTGTTACCCTGCGATTGTGTGAAACAGTTAAACAGGTAGTTTTAACTATAGACATAATATTATTCGTTACTAAATTAATAGACTACTTGATAATGATCTGCGACCGTATTTCGGCCAAGGCGACCAAACTCTACGGAGATTGGCCAGGTACGAAGGAGATATTATAGTGCAACAAGTGGTGCGCAAACCAGATGCACTCTTTATTTCCGTTACTCTCATAGTCAGATGGGACGGAAAGCCGACACGACCGGAGAGAGATCAGGCGCAGGACCAACGGTTTTAGGTGCTTTTCGAGGCACGGGCTAAGTTACAATTTTGCAAAAATTAACTACTTATACTACTTACTTACAGAGAGAGAGAGAGTTGTGGAAGTCGAATTCAATAGAAATCAGTTCTATTGAATTTTGCTATTACTGTATGATCCGCATAGTAAACGTATT